>ML794897.1:580012-598721 GCA_009831015.1 Picea engelmannii | reverse complement strand
CCCTCACGACATCGTGGGTCCTCTCGAACTAGGTAATCGTTAACCTACAGTTCGAGCCACGACGGGAGTGCTAGCAGGCGGTGGCAGGGCTGCTGTCCACCCCTCTCCCTCAACCTCTCTGCAATCGTGTGTGGCCCCTTTACCCCATATGTGAGTCAATTCAGCAAGCTATCGTCAACCTGCATCACCAATAATCATGTCAGAAATGTCGACATCAAAACGTCAAATCAAATGAAACATCATAATAAACATATCAACCCAAAAGCACACTCCCTGACTCAGTCCGGAGTCCAAGGGGGTTCTGCCGATGCCTCTGCATCCTCAAGGTCAAAAACCCTGCACACTCAACAAAACTGAGTCAATAGAACCTGTCTACATCAAATAGCAACATATCATGTCATCTGTCAATCACATCATGATCAAATATAAACGGTCTAACATAAAAAGGATCCGGATCACTTGCGAGCAAGTGTCCTCAAATAATAAGTGTTCTCAGTGCGCCAGAGCGGGATGTTACATAGAAGAATAATCTACAAATTTTTCAGTGTATAATGCATATCCCTCAAAACAATTCTCAAAAAGTCTCTCGGCTCAGTAAATTCTCTTACAATATGAATGAAACACAGCATGAAAATCCTTCAGTGAAGAAATGATAGAGATAGGAAGAGATCAATATGAATGTCGTGCATCTCCTTCTAATGCGTATGAAAACATTTTCATGAGATAATATTCATGATAGACATCCAATTGATATATGCACTAATGAAACTTGACGAGATACTATGCAGGATTATCTTCCTCCTTTCCGCTAAAAATAGGAAGAAAGTTTGCACATTCTGGGAAAGAAAGCACTTGATTAGAAAAATAGGAATAGCTGAAAAATTGAGAGGTGTGAACCTCTGATCCAAGATAGATTACATTTACATGGTTGTCCCCTATCAGTGAAGTCACCAACAAGTTCTTCCTTCATGGATTGGAGTCGCTAGGTGAATGATATGCAGTCTGATATATGTTCACTTCTTGTTCACCATCAAGAAGAGAATCCGATCAATGTTGTTCTCCCAAGGAAGATTACTTCATTTTCCATCCTCGGAAACGAAGCCAAAATATGTTAGTGCTAGAAGTTGACTCTTGACTGCTAAAGAGTCAAGCCTGGCACACCTTGATTTAATTGGTTTTAGGAAAACTTAGAGAGTGGTAGGATCAATATGAAGGAAGTGAGATGAATGAAAATTGACAGTTGGCCATTGGGCATGGAGTCCATTAAAAACAATTAACCCTGTCTCAAAATTCTATGGGCATTAGGTCAAGATAACAAAACTTAGATAAGCTCCAAGACTGTAGATAAATGGAATGAGGAAATGAAGAAAACAAAATGCAAGTTAATAAAAAACCACCCTAATCCTTGATACACTTATAGGGAAGAATGCTCAAAATTCAGAAACCCTTTCTGACTATGAATATAAGTCTCAAATGTGGCTAGTGGAGAAAAATACAGTATATCCTATACTATAGTATTCTCGGTGCTGAATTCCATACATATATCCTATAGCAACAAAACACATTTAAGCAAATGAAAAAGAAAGAAATGAGATTCAATCAATTTAGTTCGCTCATGAAAAAGTTAAGCTCATTATATACAAGAGTGTATACAAAACAAAATGTATGTGGGTGAGTTGTTGTCAGCATGATATCTTTAGCTCTGGATCTGGCTCACCCTCATATATTTTCCCGTCTCTTAGAAATTCAAGGTGACAAATATGCAGACATGAAATTCATGGAGGAATATTGGAAAAATGCAATCATACTGTAAAACCCATAAAAGTGACGAAAGACTCAATTTAATGAAAAACCACAACTGTAAACTCTACTTGTTGCAGCATGATTAGAGAACTAAGCTCTAGGAAATTTTCAAAGGATAAACCCCATGCAAAACATAACTGTTATCACATAGAATTGCAAGGTTCAAAAAATCATTTTAGTTTTGTTTTTTGAGACATAGGTTTTATTGACTTATAGGTTTTTATGTATTCTTTATATAGACATAATTCAAATTTTGATTTAAGTAAGCTAAAGTTAGTTTGGCCTTGGTCTAGATTCCTTGGGTTATGTCTTATTTATCTTGACAATTTGAATAAAACTTTATGAGTCACATATTTGAACTCTCCATCATCACCTTGGCATGTCACATATCCATGTTGTACACAATATCCTCCTTTGTCACCTTTTATCCATTTAGCTGTCAAATCCGATTTGATCTATGCGCTACCAAATCACTAGGAGAGTTTGCAGCATACCCAAAGTACTCCTTGCATTCATTGCCATAATTGAATTTAAGGATCGTGTCAAAGAAGATATCATTGTTTTCAAAGCTTGTATTTTAAACAAATTCCGAAGGATTATGTCATAAAAGTTTCTAACAACTTCCTCCAAGTGTGCAAATTGTGTTTGAGCTAGGCGCTGCGAACCTGATGCTACAGACACACATTGTGAACTCGTGCTACGAACTGGATGAAGGATAATGTTGGAGGTTAGACTACTTGCAGGCAACCTTGTGTAATTTCAAAGACACCAACATTAAATCTAGGACCACTAGGTACTCCATGAGAGTTTACACGTTGTTTAAAAGTTGAAAGAGAGGTTTTTGATGGTTTCACCCCTAGGCACTACAAATTGTTCTATTATGTTGTTTCCTGCTTTCAAATTCATTTACTTCATGCTCTGAATATTAATCATTAAACATCATCACCTCTAAGACCTCGTCTATCCTTCCCATTACTCAGAATTCATTTTCTGTACTGATATTCCCCAGCACTGCGAAACCTCTACTCTGTCACTGCAAACTTTGTGCTGCAAATTCAACGCTATGAATCCTCTATTCCAGTTTTGTTAAAAAAACAATTCTTCTGCATATTTTTCAAGATCAAATTTAAAAGAGTGAATTTTCACTCATTTCAGCTTGATTTTTGTGGTTGATCAGTTGTCGAACTAGGTTTAAAGATTCATGCATTATCATGCTATTAAATGATACTTGTATTGTCATAAAACCTTGTTTTAAGAAGAGAATTCACTAGTGTCTCCCTCTTATTATAAATTCCAATTTACTTTATTGATATCTCTTATTTGAAGGATTCCATGTCTCATTCCTGAATGTGCCTAGAGTGAGTTGTATACAAATTATGTACAATGTCAGCCTATTGAAAACAATTTGTCATAAAAACCCTAGTTTCTTATATTCCCTGTTTTCGTAAATCTACCCATTATTACAACTCATAGAAAGCATTCCTCAACATCAATATGGATAGTCAAAAACATAAGAAATGTCATAAGGGAGGTGAAATCGTAAAGACAGAGCCTTATGACATGCAACTACTTGATTCTGACCATTTGATCACAAAATCTTTTCAGAGAGTAGGTTGCATCAATTTTTGTCAAAAGATGCAAAGGGGGCATCCAGAGGTGGCCAGAGAGTTTTCCTTAAATTTTGATGGTACTAAAACAAAGGTGGGGATATTAGAATTTGAAGTTTCAAAGAAGTCCATCTCAGTCACAACCAAGATACCCAACACTAGAGAAAAAGGGTTCAAGGCCATGACATTAAATGTTGCTTTCTCCAAGGAATTTCTTAAACTAGAGTATAAGGAGGAAAAATTGTCCAAAGGGGTCCCTAGAAACCATATGCTTGATGTTTTGATAAGATGTTGAAGGTTATTCAAAGGTATTTTGTTGGAATATTGGTTGTTGTCATTGATGTCAACCCTAGCCATTGGATTTTAGACCCCACAGTTGATTGAAGTAGATAGAAATGAAGGAAATTAAACATGTATATAAAACACCCATGGATGGATAGTATAAGTCATGCCACTTCTGGTGGTATGTGGCACGTCACGTGGGTCCTCACGATTGAGGATAAATGCATTTTTGAAGATGACAATGTGAATTGAAGTAGAAATGACATGTCAAACCTAATGTTAAAAGGAGGTGACATAAAGGGTATAAATACATCTCATTATACATTCATTTTTCAATACACACAAGTTTATTGAAGAACGAGGAGATATAATTCAAATTTCTGAGGAAATATGAAGTAAAGAAGCCTGAATTACAAGGGAGGATGAAGTCTTTTGGTGATGTGTTCTAAGGTATGTTATTTACAGGCCATCTTACCATTTTCACTATAAATTTGTTTCTAGAATGATTCAGATGGTGAAATTCAGAGGCTATTGAGAAGACATATCTAGGTACCTATGGTAAAAATTTCAGCTCTTTCTTTTGCTATAATTTTGGAGATACACAATGTGGAATATAGGGTTTTTGACTAGTCCTCAAGCTAGTCATAATATGTGTTCCAGGTAAAACAATCATAACATATTCATAGAGAATCCAAATGAAGTGAGACCAATTAAATTAGAAATATTACCGGCTGTAGTTTCCTGTGTACAAATTTTGGAATCGGATGTTAAAAATTGAGCACGGGGCATTCTGTACAAGTTCGCTCTCCTGAATAAACCATAATTGAATAAGGTATACCATTTTCTCTATAACTCCTTTTCTGGGAGGAGTTTTAGAGAATACATTGAGTAATATTATCTACAAGATCAGAGTATTCCAAGAAGTGAAGAATTTCATAAGTTGAAGAAGTCTCAGGAAGCATTATCAGGTTCTATGTGATGATTGGTTGATGGTGATAATTTAATGTAAAGTTTTATTATCTCTCATATATTCTTGGGTGGAAGAAAGGGGAAAGTATGGAGAGGTAAACCCTCTCTTTATATTTGAGTATTGTATCTTCCTTTTGGAGGTTTATCCCTTCCTTTATATTTGGATGTTGTATCTTCCTTTGGAAGTCCTTACTTCCTTTGAAAAATAATTCATGATTGCTTCACATAAGTTTATTGTGCATGGTGTATGGTGTATCTCTTCTAGTACTCTTTATTTATAATTGGATATTATTCATTTCTCATTTGATATATATTTGATACTATTGACGGGCATTTATGACACACCGTCAATGGGAAGGATAGATCCAGATTGGGGTTGTCTATTTAACCCAATTTGTTTGGTATGATCTAACCTGATGGGTTTTATGGCTCCATTAGCCAACTAGGGTCCTAGAAACAACTAAAGGAAATAAACTAACTAAATATAAAATTCTAACATTCGACACACTAATTACCAACTGTCCAGCTAAGAGTGTTAATGTACAATGATTATATACAGTTTACAAGGTTTAAATAAAATCTTGTGAAAGTAATTGTTTGAAATAATGTTTCTAAACAATATTTAGTATGAACAAATCTCATTCTAATTCTCTAAATATCAAACTAATAAACACCGGATGAATATGATGGCAATGACATAACGAAGATAGACAAAGCTAATTAACATCTAAATGATGCAAATCATAGTTCATTCATATATAAACAACTTTAAATAAATAAATAAAAACACATTTACTAACCTCTAGCTGATCAACAAAATAAACTAAGTTCATCTCTCTACATTTTTGTGAGCTCCGACTTGTCCTGTGCCAAGTGGAAACCTATGACATAAACAATCATAATAGTTCCTGAACAAATTCAATGAAGTGTTTCATATTCTAGAGAGAAGGATAAATAATTATATATAATGTAACCTTAAGATATCCAATAACTGAGGATGAAATAAATCTCAACCCTTGGTGAAGGTGTTATCAACTTTTTAGCATTAGACATAAACTCAAAATACTGAAATAGATGATTGATCACAGGCATAAAATAGACCAACAAATAATGATAGCTTAAAGAAACACAATGATATAAAATGTCACATGAAGAAAAGACTAAAGATAATTCAATAGTGATAACATTTCATATCAAGAAAATACATGAGAAGACAATGAAGAAAACACTGGAGAGTTTACACAGGTCTAAAGCCAACTAACAAACTGCTTTCTCATATAATTTCAAAAAACTATGTCCATTCTATGGTCTAGAAAAACATGCCTCTAACACCAGGAAACATAGCTATTTAAACATGTCTTGGTTCTGTTACCTCCTATCATGCAAGATAGAGGAAGATATTTGAAAATAAGTTTGTTTTACAAAAATAGAGTAACAAAAAAGATACTCCTTGTGGAGTCTTTAATTTTTTTTTTAATTATATTAATGACATTATTTTTTCAAAATGGGAAATTACTAATCTATTGAATGCTTAACCCATGATTCCTTTCCTTTATCATAGCACCATAATCTGTTGTTTACCTGAAATAATAAAACGAAGTCAAAATTTTAGATAATAATACAAATGAATAATTTAAATAGACTGGCTACAAAATCTTTCGATTCTATAGCTAGTCTCAAATAACAATAAAATCGAAAATGAATCTAACTATTATTTCTCAAACAAAATGAAATAAAAGAAAACAAAACAACTATTTACCATTTCAAAGTTTTGACAGAGAGGCATCAGATAGGTCTGAATTTATAATGGTATTGAAGTTTGTTGAATCTTTAATGATCACATTCCGAGCTCCCTGTCCTCTCTTTCCTACCTTGTTTCTTTATATCAATTTCATTTGAATCAACCTAAATTGGATCAGGGTTAGGGACAATAAGGATTTTATCCTTTAGATCATCCAAAACCTCTTCTAAAATTTTCCTGGGAATAAAATTGCACCGTGGCTTCTTATGTTTGGATGGATTTTGGATAACAACATGGGTTTGATCTAAGGATGGAGGGGTTTCTTATAGATTGACATATAGTTTTTTGATAGTGGGGTTTGATCGATAGGGACTAGGAGGTTCATCAAGATGCATAGGTACGTTTGTTACATTTTTTAGGTAGGGTAAAATTATTTCTAAACACAAAATTTTCCCAACTATCCACAACTTTATAAAAATGCAAAATAATGAGAATTCAAATGAGACCGTGATGGAAAAGGATTGACTATGAGTTTAGGATTTGTCTCTGGTAGAACTTGGCCATTTTCTGCAAGCTTTCAAATCCACAGAGAGGAAAGGGGAAAACAAATTCTTCAAATGAAATAGATTTTTCTGAGAAATTGCTATTCATAAAATGAAGCATACCTATGAAATAAGTTCGTTTATGAAGAAATTGCCTTGGTGGAAGGTAAACGACCCCGTTTCAGAAATGGGTTTTTAATGGTTTTTCCAAATTCGTAACCATTTGCTTAGAATTAATCCTGCAATACCATGTCTCTGTTACACAATTATGGATTTGAACTCTGCTATATAATCACGAATTTGTAAAACCTTAGGGCCGTTCAGATCTGCACTACTACATGAGCCATAGTTTCAAAGGTAAACCAGGAGGAAAATAAAAAATGAAAACCACTTTGTCAAGTGACTGCCAAACCCAAAAATGTAAACTTATCACCTGAAACAATGAATGCATGCCTGTGCTATGCATGACTAAGGAGTAATGTTTGAAGGTGTGATTGTCAGTCCTGTACGAGGACAATGAGACTGTGATATGACTACAAGGGGTAGGATTCAAATTACGAAAATACACCAAATTTTTGTTTGATGTGCGCTCATGTCAATGTGAAACTCAAAGTACTCAAAGCATAGAATACCTAAGGCATAACCCCAAGGTGGATAACTCATGCACTATGGTAAGGTATTAAACCATAATATGATAGGTTTATAAACTTTTAAGGTTCTTGGAAAATATTAGATTCCCTTAGGTGTTATTCAATTTATAAAAAGGAAAGTCCACAAATGGTATGATGCCCTCAAACCAAAACTCATTCTAATTTCATGCTTTCAGTCATGAAATTGAACAAAGAAAATGATAGATTAAAAATAATGAACTCATACACATAGCTAGTCCAATGAATCTTTTCAAAGCCAAAGATGATAAAAATGTTTGCAAGGAGAAGGAGGTAGCTACAGAAAATTTTATCCCTTGAAGACGACATTTTAAAATGATAAAATTGACATGAATATTTGTCTTCCAACAATGGCAACACATTGGGTGAATCCGTTATATCTACATCATCATAACTTTATATCAGGGAACAGATGACTCAAATAATTATTAGAAACAATTAAAAGACAGGTCAAGCATTTCGACATTAATTCATAAAAAATAACATAGTCATAGTATCGGATAAAGTTCTGTCCAAAAATTGTAATCCTACATCTCGTTTCGATCATAGGGGTAATGATGTTTATACAGATAACTCCAATACCGTTAACAGGGCCACTGCTACCAGCAGACGTCTATAGCCTCAGAAAGGGATGTCATTTAACCCACTCTAGTATTCCTATCCTGTCCAAGAGTTGTCCATTTATGATAAAAGCATCTTGACATCAGATCATTTAAAAAAAAAACATACCTGAGGATCTTCGAACCTGACATTGCTTCGTTGTGAGTAGGTTTGTTCAGTACCCCGACAAATTTGTCTTGGTATCATGTGTTCATTTACCCTCTGCCAGCATACTTGTTCAGTATCCCGACGGGTTTACACACAATTCCCACACATTACAGTTCTTCCAACTCTCTAAAATTGTTTATAGAATTTTCAGAAACTTCATGATAATAAGAGAGTGGGGTGATACAAAAGATTTCAGACCTAGGCAGTGATAGGATTGATCTTTAGAATTATTGTTTCGTTCTTTTTGGAACTGATAACTTTCGTCACAATTTTGACATTTAGATTTTAGTCAAGAAATCATCTCAGGAATGGGGGAGCGCTATGAGTTTTTTTCATTAAAACATAGACAGCGTGAGAAGTTTTTAAAGATAATCGTGTTTCCCTGAAATCTCAATGAAAACCGGGAATAGTAACTGGACAAAAACTCACCGTAACTGATCTGAGTTTAGAACTTAATGTGCAGGTGATTTGAACTGTTATCAACTGTTGCTAATGAAAGATCAAATTCCCTTCAATAATGAATGATGATTCATAAATAATTATTAGGGAAACAAAAAAAAATCAAAATAAAAGAAAAATGAAACAAAAGAACACGCAGGCTAAAAATATTTACAAGAGGGGTAAGTCTGAATTCTTAGGTGAAGTATTTCTTTAGAGACTAAAATAAAATAGAAAAACCCTTATTAATATGAGTGCAATCCTACTCGTGGCACCTTGGGTCAGGGTTGAATTCAGGTGAATTGATAGTTCAAATTTACTTATCTCTTTACTCTCCATTTTAAAATTGCCATGATGATAATGTGTTTTTGAAAATAAATATCCAACGAAAAGCAGAGAGAAAAGGATTAAAGTGGATTTCCCTGGAAACATTTATATTATGGTTCTCTTTGTGTACCTGCTTTTGTTCATAACTGCATTATTACAAAATGAAACATTGAGAAATAAAACTAAAGGAAACCTACTCTAACTACCAAACAAATCAAAAGGTTAAGTAAAATTGTATTTCCAGTGTAGCCACAAGAACACATTCAATCCTGTAAGGCATAGAAAGTAAAAAATAAGAATAAAAGAATGTAGTATTTGCAGATACAAAAGAAATACATCATGCTTACCTCCTATATATTCATTTAAAAACAAAGCAAGAACGACCTTACCATTATTTTGAAACATCTTGATATATGAATCCTCCAACCATTCTAAGATCGTGTCATAAAGATTAGGATGCAAACTATGACTTGTCGCAATAGATATATCAATGGGGAACACATCATAAGAGGATTCATGACATCAATTAGATTATTGGTTTGAACACTTCCTTTGATAAGCTGGATCATTTCAAAATGTGAAGCATAATCATTAAAATTCGAACTAACCGAAGAATGAATATACAATGTAGAATATTTGATCTCCATAAGAATGAGTGCATTGTCTTTTTCAAAAATAAATCGTGTAAAATCATATTGCAACATGTATTTTTTCCATGTGAGTGATGAAAGTGAAAGAGCGTCAAATCGGACTTCATAAATGTTACGTTCGAAATTAATTTCTCCAAATCTTGGCAGATCAAAAAGGTTTGATTGTGATGGAAAATAGTAAGATACTGTGTGTAAAGTATCATGTCCACCGGAATCTAAGAAGATATCGAGATATAAAGAGTAAAAGGAATTATAAGTGAGCACATGAAAAGAATTTCTTGATCTATGATATTTAACAATGATATTCTCAAGACATTCCTCTTCACTTTCCTTAAAACTTTCACTCCGTTTTGGTGATAAATCTTTCAACATAATATGATTATCTAAATTTTCCTCATGTATGATAAACAATTTGAAACTTTCATGACAAACATCTGATCTTTCCTATGGATAAGGTATGATTTGTGGATGAAGGTTTAAGGTTTCTTCTTCAAATTGCAAGTTTACATCTAATCAGTTTCATATGAATGTTAGAATACTTAAGATCATTTTCATCACCTAAGTGTCAATAACTGAATTTAATTATTGATTAGAGAAAGAGTTAGAAGAATATGGACATTCACCTTGACCCAACATCAAATCTTCTTCCACGATGGTCAAGGACTGAATGTACAATGATTCAGAGGAAAAACTAGTTTGATTGTTAGTAAGAACCTTTTCAATAGATTCTACCTCCCTTTCTTATTCAAAATTTTCGGATGGATTCCTCTCATCCTACAAACAAAATTCTTCTCGCAATTGAGTGATAGAATTTGTAAGTGATTCATCATTTGTGATTGAAAATGGTTGGATAAAAAGGGAACAAACACCAGAGAGCAGATTTAGTACAAATGACATGTCATCAAGTTGAAATTTATAGAGAACATGATGGATGCTTGTTAAAAATACATCTGGAGATGAATTGTCATTGATTAGTAAAGCCTGCAATTCTTCATATAATTGATTGTAATCATATATTTCAAAAGAATCTAAAAATTCCTCTACAAATTGAAACCAATCAATAACGTGATATGCTGGAAAAGACTAAAACCAATGTTTAATACGACCCCTAAAAGTAAAAGAAAACAATTTGCATAAAACCTTTAAATCAGAAATATAATGCTTGATGCATTTACACCAAAACTTGTTAAGATGGTATTTTGTAGATACATCCCCTCCACCATCAAAGGGGAGTTTGGAAAAGCAAGAGACTGTCTCATTAGGAATATCGGGTAATGAGAAATGGAAAGCATGTTACAACACATTGATTTGGGGAGCCATGGGGAATTAAATACATTCAAAACAAAAACTCCTACAAGGCCATCTTGTTAGTCTGGCCCTCCTTGTAACGCCATTTGTTGACGGGTGTTTATGATACACCGTCAATGGGAATGATAGATCTGGACCAGGGTTGTCTATTTAACCCAAGATGTTTGGTATGATCTAACCTGACGGGTTTTATGGCTTCGTTAACCAACTAGGGTCCTAGAAACAACTAAAGGAAATAAACTAACTAAATATACAATTCTAACAATCGACACACTAATTACCAAATGTCCAACTAAGAGTGTTAATGTAGAATGATTATATACAATTTACAAGGTTTAAATAAAATCTTGCGAAAGTAATTGTTTGAAATAATGTTTCTAAACAAGATTAAGTATGAACAAAGCTCATTCTATTTCTCTAAATATCAAACTAATAAACACTGAATGGATATGTTTGTAATGACATAACGAAAATAGATAAAGCTAATTAACGTCTAAATGATGCAAATCATAGTTCATTCATATACAAACAACTTTAAATAAATAAATAAATAAGCATTTACTAACCTCTAGTTGACCAACAAAATAAACTAAGTTCATCTATCTGTGTTTGTGTGAGCCCTTGCTTGTCCTGTGCTAAGTGGAAACTTATGACAGAAACTATCATAAGACTTCCTGAAGAAAGTCAAGGAAGTGTTTCATATTCTGGAGTGAGTTTTATGACGACAGAAAGATAAATAATTATATATCCTGTAACCTTAAGATATCCGATAACTGAGGAGGAAAGAAATCTCAACCCTCGGTGAATATGTTATCAACTTTTTAGCATCAGACATAAAATCAAAATACTGAAATAGATGATTGATCACAGGCATAAAATAGACCAACAGATAATGAAAACATAAAGAAACACAATGATATAAAATGCCACATGAATAAAATACTAAATCTAATTCAACAACGATAACATTTCATATCAATAAAATACATGAGAAGACAATGAAGAAAACACTACACAGTTTACACAGGTCTAAAGCCAACTAGAAAACTCCTTTCTCATATAATTTCAAAAATATATGTCCATTCTATGGTCTAGAAAAACATGCCTCTAACACCAGACAACATATCTATTTAAACATGTCTTGGATATTTTACCTCCTATCATGAAAGATAGAGGAATATCTCTGAAAATAAGTTTGTTTTACAAAAATAGAGTATCAAAAAAGATACTCCTTGTGGAGTCTTTAAAAAAAAATATTTATATTAATGACATCGTTTTTTTAAAATGGGAAATTACTAATCTATTGAACGCTTAACCCATGATTCCTTTCCTTTATCATAGCACCATAATTTGATGTTTACCTGAAATAATAAAACGAAATCAAAATTTTAGATAATAATACAAATGAATAATTTAAACAGACTGGCTACATAATATTTCGATTCTGTAGCTAGTCTCAAAATAACAATAAAATTGAAAATGAATCTAACTATTATTTCTCAAACATAATCAAATAAGAAAAACCAAAACAACTATTTACCATTCCAGAGTTTTGACATAGAGGCATCATATAGGCCTGGATTTATAATGGTATTGAAGTTTGTTGAATCTTTAATGATCACATTCTTGGATCGTTTTCCTTTGTCGCCTACCCTGTTTCTTTATATCAATTTCATTTGAATCAACCATAATTGTCTCGGGATTAGGGAAAGTAAATATTTTATCCTTTATATCATCCAAAACCTCTTCTAAAAATTTCCTGGGAATAAAATCACACTGTGGTTTCTTGTGTTTGGATGTATTGTGGATAACAACAGGGGTTTGATCTAAGGATGCAAGGATTTCTTGTAGATTAAAATATAGGTTTTTGATATTGGGGTTTGATTGATAGGGATTGGGAGGTTTATCAAGATGTAGAGGTAAGTATGTTACATTTTCAGGCAGGATAAAATTATTTCTAAACACGAAATTTTCCCAACTATTCCCAGCTTTAGACAAATGAGAAATCACGAGAATTCAGATGAGACTGTGATGAAAAAGGCTTGACTGTGGGTTTAGGCTTTGTCTCTGGTAGAACTTGGCCATTTTCTGCAGGCTTTCAAATCCACAGAGAGAAGGGGAAAAATAATTCCTTAAACGAAACATATTTTGATAAGAAATTGCTATTCAGAAAACGAAGCATACCTCTCAAATATGTTCATTTCTGAAGAAATTGCCCGTGTAGAAGGTAAAGGACCCCGTTTTGAAAATGGATTATTAACGGTTTTTCCAAATGCGTAACCATTTGCTCATAATTCATCCCACAATACCATGTCTCCGTTACACAATTACAGATTTGAACTCTGTTATATAATCAGGAATGTGTAAAATCTCAGGGCCGTTCAGATCTGCACTACTACAGGAGCCATAGTTTCAAAGGTAAACTGGGAGGCAAATAAAAAATGAAAACCACTTTTTCAAGTGACTGCCAAACCCAAAAATGTAAACTTATCACCTGAAACAATGAATGCATGCCTGTGCTATGCAGGACTAAGGAGTAATGTTTGAAGGTATGAATGTCAGTCCTGTACCAAGATAATGAGACTGTGATATGAATGCAAGGGGTAGGATTCAAATTATGGAAATACACTAAAGTTTTGTTTGATGTGCACTCATGGAAATGTGAAACTCAAAGTACTCAAAGCATAGAACGCCTAAGGCATAACCCCAAGGTGGATAACTCATGCGCTATGGTAAGGGATTAAACCATAATATGTTAGGTTTATAAACTTTTAAGGTTCTTGGAAAATATTAGATGCCCTTAGGTGTTATTCAATTTATAAAAAGGAAAGTTCACAAACAGTATTTTGCCCTCAAACCAAAACTTGTTCTAATTTCATGCTTTCAGCCATGAAATAGAACAAAGAAAACGATAGATTAAAAATAATGAACTCATACACATAGCTAGTCCAATGAATCTTTTCAAAGCCAAAGATGATAAAAATGTTTGCAAGGAGAAGGAGGCAGCGACAATTTTTTTTATCCCTTGAAGACGACATTTTACAATGATAAAATTGACATGAATATTTGGATGCCAACAAATACATAATTTTCTTGAAGTAAAACGTGTAACAACTAATCTAAGTGAAGTTTTGAAATTGTTAAAAATTGTACTTGATACTGATTCACCCCCCTCTCAATATCAACAATTGGTATCAAAGAAGGTTACCTTTAGTACAGTTTAACCACTTGAAGGAAGATCCTAAGCATAAATGGAATACAACATTCCAAATGGGATTCCACCATTTGATGGAAGCAATTTTGAATACTGGAGTAATAGAATGGAAACTTACTTGAAGGCTCTTGGGGAAGATGTTTGGTTCTCAGTTGTTTCAGGATACAAGGCTCTGAAGAAACCAAAGAATGCAGCTCAGAAGGAAACAAGAAGGAGCAACAAATTGGCAATGGATACTATCCTTGATGGATTGAATGATTAAGTAAAATCCAAGGTGGGATCATGTGCATCAACAAAGGAGCTTTGGTATAAGCTACAAGATTTTTATGCAAAGCCAAAAGAAAAAGAAGTTGAATCAAGTTGCAACTCACATGTCGAAGAAATTCTTAGAGGTGTGTTCTTTTGTTTTAATTGTTAAGGAGTAGGACATCTTGAACATGGATGCCCTTATCCAAAAATTGAAAAATATGATATTGAGGAAGAAGAAGAGTCCAATGAAGAAGAATACAATTCTGAAATAGAATAAGAAAAAATGTTTCAACAAGAAGATGAGAATTTTGAAAAATTGATTCATGTTGAGATTGAAAATAACAAGCTCAAAAACACGCATAGAAAACTAAGAAGTGAATTGGGTAGTTGTGAAAAGACAATTGAAATCTTGAAGAAACAATTCTAAGACTTTGAGAAACTAAGACAAGAAACCATTTCCTTGAAGACTCTACTCGAAGAAACAAGAAGAATAGAAGAAGTAAGAAATGCCTAGATGATGAAGAAAGAAGACGATTATGAGAAACTTGAACAAGAATTTGTCTCATTAAGGAAGATCTTAAGAAACTCTCAAGTGCAAAAATAATTAACACATCTTGGATGTTGTTGGGGACAATTAATTGCTTAATAAAGAAAAAACTAATCACCTGTACCTTAATTATCAATCGAGTAACGTCTTTTTCTTTCAAGGAAGTTTGCAAAATATATGCAATAAACTACCCACGACTAACACTAGTCCTACATGATTATGTTCTACACTATCAAGCTCATTCAATAAGAAATAAAATGCAAGACTTAAATATTAATACTAAATTTAAGAAGCAAAAATCAAGTGACAGGAAAGGAGACTTATGCTAATCACACAACTTGAATCAATACTAAAGTAAACAACACCTTGCTGAATTGGAAATTTAACTTATTGCACCCAACATAATTCAAATGATAATCTATAGAAATAAATTAAATGAAATCTAGAAATTGCAGGAAATATCAAATTTGGAAAATACAGTAGCCAACAAATTACTTGAAGAAAATGAAATTTTCTTTAAGGAACATAAATTGATATTCAAATAAACAAGCACAAAACTAAACTAGTTTTGATGTTCAAGGCATCACTTGGTCTAGGGAAGTGGGCCCACCTTCCAAAGAGTCAATTCTGCCTTGAAAATAAATCAAATCAAATTACAAATAATAGATGCAAAACTCAATGAACATCTTCCTTCATTAAAATATACGAGAGAAATAATTACACCAGAATGAAGTTCTTAGCTTTGCCTCAAATTCAATAATTTTCAATCAATTCCATAATTCTCCCCCCTCTCTCCCTCTAATCTGTTATCATTTAAATACACAAAGGGGAAAGAGAAATTACAACTAAATGGATTACAAAATGATTTCCTATTACAATTTTGGATTGATTACATAATTTGAATAAACAATATCAAATTTGGAAGATCTCTCCATCATCAATCAACTGAAACAAGTCGAGTCTGGCATTGCAATTGGAAGAATTTAGAAAATGACCACAACAACAAATCTGAGAAAATCGTCTTCAAAGAACATTATGTTTCTCTCAATCTAGATCGAATTTTGGTAAAAGTGTTCATGGCAAAACTAAATTGGTACGTTCTGCACCATGTCTCGAATTTTCAAGATTCTTCTTCAATTGCCTGAACAAAACTGTCAATTCTTATTCCAACGGATTTCTGAGTTGGAATTTTTTATTATAAATTGAAAAATCAATTTTGCAATCTGGAAGAGATCTTGAGGCTAAAATCATGAGTGATTTTATAAAAAATTCATTAATAAACCATTATCATCAAAATTATGCATAATAATCTTCAATTTATTAAAAATAAAGGAGAACAAATATTATTTACCCACAAGAGCGTAAGTAATCATAAAATGGAATTATATGATAAATTATGATAAATGACGTGATAAAGAATGGTAGAAATGGATGAAATACGTGTCAAGAAATGGTAGAAATAATGATAGTTTAGTGGCCCAACATCTCCCCCAAACTGAACGTGTTGCATGTCCTCATGCAACCCAATGCCTCTATATTAACCAATTTGTGATTCAATAACCAAGATGTTTACTCCAACTCATGAAAAAAAAAAAAAAACTTCTTCCTCAAAAATAATAGTTATTCAATTCTAACAATGTTGGTGACGCTGTAACAATTTTCACATTGAATTTCAATCATATGTATATGAAGTTGTAGAAAAATATGATACAAGTAACAAGTAACAACAAACTTTCCTAAACATTAGATCCTGCTAAAATTTTGCAGGCATATTTCTACAATATTAATGCTTCTCGATACTGAAAATCAAAGCAATCTGATGCATGGATTTTAAGATATCAACAAAAATGGTTGTAAGTGACAGTGCACGATTTCTGAAATTTTACAAATTGATTTAGCTTGATATTTTATGGGTTTGTACATATTAATGATATATTCAAGTTGTCCGAAAATCCATTTATGCATTGTATGAAAGTGAAAATATATGCCTTAAATGAGGAAGAAATGAGAAAACATCCATCATTCATAACAACTTCTCCCCCAAACTGGATAATTAACATGTCCACATGTTGTTGATTAAGGCTAGTTGTCATTGATGTCAACCCTTGAAGAAAGCCTCGTAGCACAAAGGTTTGGGTACTGGACCCAAGATTGTTTGATGTAAATATGACTCATTATTGTTTTTTCATGGTTGATAAGAAGTAAATATGGATGAACTCCAAAGTGGTCCCCTTATGGTGAAAGCCCTCACGAGAAGACGCCTTACGGAGTAAGAGAACCCATGCTTAATTGTGGAATAATGAGATGAAGGACAATGATTTTTTAAGGGAGACTATCCTAGATGGATAGTTCTTATCATTCCATTTCTGGTGGTATATATAACGTCACATAACTCCTCACAATTAGAGAGTTATGATCATGTGAAGTTGGAGAACCTAGGTTTGGGTAATGGAACCAAGTTTGTTTGATGGATAATGGTATGATTTTTTCTATATTTTAAGGTAATACTATTCTATATGGATAGTACATGTCATTCCATTTTTGGTGGTATGTAAAATGTCACATAACTTCTCACGGTTTGAGAGTTATGGCCTTACGAAGTTGGAGGACCCTCATATGTCATCTAGAAGCCCCAAAAGGTCAAAGTAGTCAAAGTGGTTTAAGAGATTTTGAAAGGTAAATAATAAAGTGAAGTGATGAGTGTATTATAATTCAAAGTGAATAAAAAATAAATTATTTCAATAATAAATTTAATGGAGAAATTAGAAGTGGCTTAACCCTAAAATAAGGAAAGTGGGCCAAGTGACCTAGAAGATGTTTTTAAGGAAGCTACTTGGAGAGTATAAATAAGAGACAAGGCTCTCTCATTTTAATCAAACTTGTGAATATTGAATATCTATAGGTGTCTGAGGTAACCAAGGACATCTAAGCCAAATTTCTAAGGAAAGTGAAGAAAAGAAAGCCTAAATGCAAGGAAGAATAAATTCTTTTGATGGTGCTTTCTAAGGTATGTTATTTACAGGTCATATCACCATTTTCTCTATAGATTTTTTTATATAATGATTCAAACATTGAAATTTCTATTCCATTGAGAAAAAATACCCAAGTATCTGTGGTGAAAAATTCAGCTTGTGGGTCATTTTAGTTTGGGAGTTACACTTCGTGGAAAATAGGGTTTGTGGCTAGTCCTGAAACTAGTCAAAAATAGGTGTTTCAGGTAAAAACGTCATAACTTCTTCATAATAGATACACATTCATTGAGATGAAATGTGTTGGTTAGGGTATAGTCTATAGTATGCTATGGAATAGTTTCAGATCAATTAAACTAATTTTTCATGTGGGGCATTCTCTACAAGGTCTCTCTCTAGAATAAGCCAGAATTCAAAAAGGTATGACAATTTTGCTATAACTCCTTTTCTTAGAGGTTCCAAGTAGTGACACCTAGAGGAATTACATAAAACACACTTAAGAACATTGTGTATCAGTTTCAGATCTTTATACATTACAGGTTCAAAGTTATGATTACTTCAAGTTAGGGTTGTTGACTAATCCAAAACTAGGCATGTGAGACTAAAGAAAAGTTTGATGAAAATGCT
>ML794897.1:505620-546554 GCA_009831015.1 Picea engelmannii | reverse complement strand
GGTAAAGTCTCAGGGTCAGATCTGAAGTGTAACCCCTCCAAATGGACTAGATCTGGATCTCAAAAACGCCCTCCTTCTCTTCAATTCGCCCCACTGCTCAAGAAATAATCTGAGCCATAAAACTGTCTCAGAAAGCACTAGATATGATGTCCAAGGCCCTGTAATGAAAACCCAAGTGATAGAATCCTCAACGACCCTGCCAATCTCCTACAACGAATCTCTCTCCAAAGATGGTGCGCTCCTCTTGCTGGAATCCCTCAATTGGTGCGCCCTCTCTCTATCTTCACATGAAATTGATGTAGAATCCTCCTGCAAATGAGTATATCTAGAACTAGAATGGCGTGGGAGAGTATTTCATCTCCGAGACCAAGCTCGGGACAAGATAGGTGGAATCTTTCACCACCGAATCGTCCTCTAGGGTTTGTTATGTCAAAACCCTCAAAACCCCCAATATTGGGCTCACTGGCTAGAAGCTAGAAATCAAAATAAGATCATACATGAATGAATGAGAAGAGGCCCTTGCCTTTCCTTTATACTTTTTGGCTCACTTTGTCCCTCCAAAGTGACTTTCATTTTATTAATATTTAATTAATTAATTAAATCACTTTAATTAATTAATTAACCTTTTTACCTTTGAAAAGCTCCTTATCTCTCCTTGTGGCTTCCCTGGCCACTGAAAGTCACTTCTAGCCATCCCATCCTGTAGTGTTTCTCCTCCCAATTCCAATGAGCTATTACACTGAGAGGTTCCTCCAATTAATGTGCCCAAAATGACCTCTTCAGTGAATTCCATTGACTTATAGCTCAAAATAGTCAAAATCCTGGAAATCGTCGGAATGCAACGAAACCAAAGCCAACCTATGTGGAATGGATCATAATGATGGGATATGATCATCAATGCAAGATGGACCCCACAATGCCTCTCAAATACCCATGTACTCACTATAGCATCCATCTGGCTACTCTGGTCATCATAAATATCTGCCCTGTGATGATGTCCCAAAGTGGGGACATTACATCCATGTACAAAATCTGAGTGTATGGAATCATCTCTGATGTCTAAAACTGATGGAAGAACAAGAGTATATGCATGTTGCACTGGAGGTGAATGCAAAGTACTCTCCTTATATGTAATTAGAATAGAGGGGTCATTGTCGTAAAACTTAGTGAATTTATACAACCTTGACTTGTGATCCACCTCACCAATTGCAATGATGGAATTGTCATGCATGTCAATTACTAAAACTGAATCTGATGTAAATTCAACCTTTTTACATTTCTGAGTGATTTTATAAAATGAGAGCAGATTCATAGAAAGCTTTGGAACATGTAGAACATTCTCAAAACTCCCATTGTGGAGTTCCACTCTCCCTTCTCCTGCTACTGCTACTAGAGTTTCATCCCCCATGAGAATAGGGGGTCTTGAGCATGGACTCAAAGAAGAGAAAACTTCCTCTTTCACTGCCATATGATGGGATGTACTAGAATCTATAATCCATGAATCAGATGAGGAATTAATTGCAACCAGAGCATGATGATTACGTTTCTTAGGAGCAGGATCTTCTTCCTTCCGCTTCTTGACTCCCTCTAGAATGAAGTTTCCAAGGTTGTTCTGCTGACGTGTTTGCTCCATAAGATCGATTTGTTTCTTCATGCATGTGGATTCTTCATGATTCACTTTATTGTAGTAAGTGCACTTCTTTCCTTTCTTCTTCTTCTTGGAATCTGAAGAGTCTTTGGAACCTGAAGAATCATTAAAGGGTTTGGAATATCCCTCCTTCCCGTTCTGTTTGGATGACCCTTTGCCATAATGCATGGTGAGTGCATGTGCTTTGGGATCTTTCATGAGGTCCATATGTATGATTTTTGTCTACTCTTGTGTAAGAGACTCAATGAACTGAGCCAACGTAGTCATTTTCCAATTTGTTCCAAAAAGACATCTGCCAGAATGGAAATTGGAGACATATACATCGTATTCTGGTCCTAACTTGGCCAATATTGTTAGAATAAGTTGTTTATCTTGTGTAGACTTATCAATACCACATTGAACCAATCCCAATAAAAAAGATTTAAATTTAGTAAAAAAATCTTGTATATTATCAAAACTTTTAGGGTCTAAGGTATTCAACTCTACCTCAAGAATATGACCTCGCATCTCATCTTGCTTTCCAAAGAGTCCTTCCAAGGTGGTCCAGATCTCGTTAGGAGTCTTGCATGCAGAAACATGAAATCATAAATCAGTGGAGATTAAATCAATAATTAGTCATGTGGCCTCATCCTTACGGTTCACCCATTTCATCTTCTCAATCGCTGATGTAGGTTCTATTTCTGTCACCATTGTCAAATTATATAGTCCTTTTCTTTTGTGTTGGAATGTCGCCTTGGGCTTCCAATCAAAATAATTGTATGGTGCAAGGATTACCACCAAGTTTTCCTGTATAATAGTTGTCATATCCATCTCTCCCATTGTTTCTAAGAACCCCTAAAGTTTTACTCTCAATCTGCAAGTGAAAAAATTAAGACATCACGACAGAAAGGGCACTTTAAGTGAAAATTCGTATCAGTTTCAAGATATGATCTTGCAAATTACTTTCTGAGAAAACGGTGAGGAATCTCACCAACCGGTTGAAAACCCACTTCCAAAATGGGTCGATTTACTTTCCACACAAGTTGTTTCCTAAAAAACGTAATATTCGTGGGAAAAAACATTGTAGAAATGTACAACCACGAATTCGTATCAGTTTCAAGAGGCTATCTTACGGCTTACTTTTTGATAAAACGATGAAGAATCTCGCAAAACTGTTGAAAACCCACTTCCAAAATGGGCCTATTTACTTTATTCCCTAGTTGTTTCCTAAAAAACATAATATTTTGGGAGGAACAACTGCTGAAAGGTACGACCACAGATTTAGCTTGCTGAAACTCTAGGTTTCCTTATTATTTGGCTTGTCTAGCTTGCTCCAAGCAACATAGCTCTGATACCATGTCAGTGTTTCATGGAAACTTGCACATGAGATTTATCTAAAGAAATTACAAAAAAATCTTATCAAGAAAGGAATAGATATTCAATATGGAAGAATGATAAAATATATTCACACTACTCCAATGAGCTGAAGATTGATACATAGATCATGATCAATATGATACAATGAATGAGTGGAATACACTCATATATAGGGAAAACCATTCCATAATTAAGAAAATCAATCAAGGAGTTAGCTTTCCTTAGGAATACATGCATGCATAATAGTTATGGTAAAAATAGAAAGTCTAAAATAGAACTAGTCAGTTAACTCCCATTGAACTAGTGTGTCGAAAATAGAAATTTCTCCAACAATTTTGTGGGACTCATAATAAATTTTACGAAATCAGGGACTTGACAATTTAAGAAAGTTGAAAGTTGGCATGATGAAATCATCTTTGCATAATTATTCCTTAAAAATAAGATTATGTTTATAAATAAACCAAGATAAATTCACTTCTCAATCATTATGTCAAAGAGGACCTAGAACATTAAAAAATATTTCTCATTCACCAAGGAGAAGAAAAAAAGAAAAGAGACCCATAAATGTCAAAACAATAACAATGTTTCCAGAGGGAACAACAATCATTCCTTTGAAATGAACAGAAAAGGGAACAAAAATCGTTCCTTTGAAATGAACAACAAATGGAACAACAATCGTTCTTTTTAAATGAACAACAAAGGGAACAACAATTGTTCCTTTGAAATGAAAAACAAAGGGAACATCAAAACTACCCACCATTCTAAGCTTGTGAGCATGAAGTATCAAGCATGATTGTGGCAATCCCTCCCCAAAACTAGCAAGGTAACATGGAGAAGGATTAATAATTCAAAAATCATAGTCACTTTACAAAATAATGAGGAATTAACAGTGAATCATTCTTGACAAAACTTACCATAAGAGTTTTTGATATTAGATCCGAGGCAATCATACACTTGATAAGATTAGGGAAGAAAATGGATAGATGTAGTGCAACAACATGAAAATCAAGAACTTCACCTTATTTATTTTTTGTTTTGATGAAGGAACAACAACCGTGAATTTGAAGGAAACAACACATGTGACACAAAACATAAGAGAAATAAGAAAATAAACAACATTTTATTGAAAAATAATAAATTAGTAAATAACTTAAGTTGCAACAATTGTGATTTCAAGTGTAGCAATGTTATTGTGAGGGACAACAATTGTGCTTGGATGAAATTCCCTTATGTTATTAACATTTTATTCAAGAATCATTTTTTCATAAATGAATCTTCTTTATTCTCACGGGACTTGTAAAAAAATGAGCGTCTACCTATGGGAGAGCGGTCTCTAACCATACTGACCAACAATGTTTTAATCATAACTTCTTCTTTTTTTATCCAATTTGAGTGATTCCAACGCCAAATGAAATTTAATTTGGAGAGATATCTCCAATAGAAACATGTTTCTAAAAATTCCATGTGATGGTATATCAAATTTACTAAAAATAATCCTGCATAACAAAGTTATTTTTTTATTTCCCAACTTAGACCAATAGTTGATACTTTGAGAATAACTTTTTTGTTTGATGACGGATTGAACTAATTCAAATTGGATATGAAAGTAAATTCATGTATATATATCCAATAGAAACAGGTTTTTAAAAGAAGAAGAATTAATGGGTCAAATACTCCAATGAACAGTCGGAAAAATATAGTTGTAAGAGTGTTGATTTACGATAGGTAGTCAATATTTTGGTCATAAATTTCTCATGCGATATCGAAATCGTGTGATTGAAATTTCCTTGTAAACTAGATTCATAAGAGAATACACCATAGAAACAAGTTTGCAAAATATAGTCATTTAGGCCTCCAAAAACTCACTGTCCCAACTTTGTCCCTAAGATGCCTACTAGACACCTTGTCAATGTTTTGGTCATAAAGTTTTTGTTTCAAATCCAAATTGAGTGATTCAAATTGGGTTTGAAAATAGACGTCAAGGAAGAGTTAGGATAGAAATAGGTTTTAAAAATATTCCCATTTGATCCTTCAAAACATGACTGTACTGACTATGTTTCTAGTAATTTTCTCAAGCTCGCATGTAATAAAATATGATAAACAAACTTTTTTTTCGAAAATGATGATGAGTGTTTGTAGAAATATGATTTTCAGTATAATATGTTTACATACACAAAGAAAACACAACATATTTATCTACACAACATATTGCAACAATCAAAACGCTTTTTATAAATAAATTTATTTATGTACTTATTTTATTTTCTACTCTAACCTACTCTACATCGAAAAATAAAATATGCTTACGTATAAGAGTACTTCCAGTGGATCCATTTTCGAAATAAGTCCTCAAGTATATACATACCCAAATTATAAAAATGCATGTTAATAAATACTAGGGTATGAGAGACCATCTTCCCTTGAAACGATGGTGCCAAGAATTGTCGAAGTATGGAGTGATGTTGCGAACAAATGATGGAGTGAAACCAATCTTCAATATAACTTTGACACTCTTGATTTCCCATGGTTTTCATATCATGAAGTTCTTCCATGACTTCTGCAATTTTTGGATTTAAAGCCTTCCCAAACCTGATATCAATTTCATGTATTGGTGCAATTGAAATAGGATGGGTGGGAAGGGTCAAGAAATTTTGCAGTTCAACATTGTAAGAATGTTGTACTGGTTTATTGTTATGAGGGTGTGGAATGGATTGAATAGGCATTTGTGTAGGGCATGGAGGTTTTTTATGATGTAGTGAAGAGTATGGATGATATGTTTGACATGCTACAAGATGAGGGAGAGTAGTCATGTAATCATAAGATGAGCCATGCCAAACTTGTGGACAAGATTGGTGGGGGTCATAGTGAGGTTGGCATGGTTTCCCTAACATAAGAGTATTCCATGATGAATAATGCAAGTAAGAAAATGGAGAAAAATTGTTTTGAACCATGCATGTAGGCCATGATTTCCATGGTTGTGAGCTTGTTGTAGCTTCTCGATCTCTTTGATATGTTGTTTTCATCCTAGGTAAGAAAGAACAACTATCCATGGGATGTTTCTTTCGACACTGAGGGAAAAACACTTCTTCACTTCTTTCTTGATTTTTCTTAACTTGCAAAACATTCAATTGTGAATTTAGAGAGCTAATAAAATTTGTTTTAAAATGTTCAAATAAATCATTGATTTCAGCTCCTATATCTCTTGTTTTTGTGGCAGATTTGGAAGAGAAAGAAGAAAGTTCTCTAGAATTCTTACCAACCTTGGAGATTCCTCTTGAATACCTTATGCACAATTCACAAATATCATCATATGATGGCTGAAAAACATCACATTTTCCCATCATATTTAAGAGTTCTAAAAATATGGCTTTAATTCCTTTGAGTAGGAGTGTTTTCAATATCTCTTTTACCAAATGCTTATGCTTTGATTTTTGAAGGTTATATTGAAATCGCTCCACATAGTCTTCCAAGATTTCATCTTCCCCTTGTATCATACAAAAAATATCTTCATTAGTCTTTCAATAGTCTTGATACTTCTTCAAGAATACATTCTTCATGTCCTCCCATGTTTGAATGCAGTTTCCACCAAGGCTCATAAATGATCGGAGAGTTTCTCCTTTTAGAGTAAGAGGAAACACTTTCAACCTTTGAGCATTAGTACAATAATCATATCCTCTACAAATTACTTCAAACTCAAATAAGAATGTATCAAGGTCTTCGTTTTCCAAACCATGAAAATTTGGTAGAGCGGATGGGGGAATGATGTGCATTTTTGTCACTCCTTCTAGATCTATGATAGGGAATTCAAAAGTAGCAGTGTGTGCCATTTCTTTCTGAAATAGAATAGTTTATTCATGTGCTACTTTGAGGATCCTCCTTCAAATGTTCTTGTCAATTGGTTAGTGGAATGGGTGGTGCTTACCTCAAAATTTCAAGTTCCTTCCTTTAATGTTCCTAATTTTAATCGTGCATGCTATATGATCTGAAACTACCTACAGAGGGCATATCTCACCACAAGTTAGCTAGGATGCATGCGTAGAATATTACCTATCGTCTTTGATATCCAACCCTCTCGGAGTCAGGAATGCATCTACAACCAGATATTAGTGTGGTAGTGCTATTTTGATTGCCTCCCTGACAATGGCACCGAAATGTTGGGGGCAATTAATTGCTTAATAAAGAAACAACTAATCACCTGTACATTAATTATCAACCGAGTAACGTCTTTTTCTTTCAAGGCAGTCTGAAAAATATATGCAATAAACTACCCATGACTAACATTGGTCCTACATGATTATGTTCTACACTATCAAGCTCATTCAACAAGAAATAAAATGCAAGACTTAAATATCAATACTAAATTTAAGAAACATAAATCAAGTGACAAGAAAGGAGACTTATGCTAATCACACAACTTGAATCAATACTAAAGTAAACAACGCCTCACTGAATTGGAAATTTAACTTATTGCACCCAACATAATTGAAATGATAATCTAGAGAAATAAATTAAATGAAATCTAAAAATTGCAGGAAATATCAAATCTGGAAAATACAGTAGCCAACAAATTACTTGAAGAAAATAAAATTTTCTTTAAGGAACATAAATTTAAATTCAAAGAAACAGGCACACAACTAAACTAGTTTTGATGTTCAAGGCATCACCTCATCTAGGGCAGTGGGCCCACCTACCAAAGAGTCAGTTCTGCCTTGAAAATAATTCAAATCAAATTACAAATAATAGATGCAAAACTCAATGAACATATTCCTTCATTAAAATATATGAGAGAAATAATTACACAAGAATGAAGTTCTTAGCTTTTCCTCAAATTGAATAATTTTCCATCAATTCCATAATCCCCCCCCCCTCTCCCTCTAATTTGTTTTCATTTAAATACACAGAGGGGAAAGAGAAATTACAACTAAATGGATTACAAAATGATTTCCATCATCAATCAGCTGAAACAAGTCGAGTCTGGAATTGCAATTGGAAGAATTTAGAAAACGACCACAACAACAAACATGAGAAAATTGTCTTCAAAGAACATTATGTTTCTCTCAATCTAGATCGAATTTTGGAAAAATTGCTCATTGGAAAACTAAATTGGTCCGGTCTGCACAAAACCCATGTCTCAAATTTTCAATATTCTTCTTTAGTTGCCCAAAACATCCAATGAAAATCTGTCAATTCTTATTCCAATGGATTTCTGAGTTAGAATATTTGATTATAAATTGAAAATCAATTTTGCAATCTGGAAGAGATCTTGGAGGCTAAAATCATGAGTGATTTTATAGAAAAATCATTAATAAACCATTATCATCAAAATCATGCATAATAATCTTCAATTTATTAAAAGTAAAGGAGAACAAATATTATTTACCCACAAGAGCATAAATAATTATAAAATGGAATTATATGATAAATGACGTGATAAAGAATGGTATAAATGGATGAAATATATGTCAAGAAATGGTAGAAATAATGCTAGTTTAGTGGACCAACAGATGCATGGGCGAAAGTTCATACAAAGAATATACAAATGCCAACAAAAAGCTTGAAGAAAGCTCAAGACAGTTAGTTGTTGAGAAGTGGACCAGGATGCCGGAAAGAAGGAATGATTACAGAAGAGATGAATATCCAAGAAGACCTCCTACCTTTAGAAACCAAAAAATCTTCACTCATTATGAAGGAAAATAAAGAAGAGTAGATCGTGAACCTAGATGGACTACATCACAAAGAAGATCTCTTACACCCAGGTATCAAAATTTCTATCTTGGTCATTGTTATACTTGCAAAAATTTTGGACATAAGGCAATTAATTACAGAATCAATGAAAGGAACAAATATGCAAGAAACATGAATGGTGTAAATAGAAGATATGGAAACGATCGTGGATTTTTCAATAGAAGTTATAATTCATTTTCCCCATTGATGGACCAAAATATTGTATGCTACAAATGTAATTATCTTGGTCACAAAGCATGAGATTGCAGATATATGAATGAAGATGCTCCTATGCCAAATGTACATATGCCAACCACAATATGGAGAAGGAAAGAGATTCCAAACAATGAAGATTGTTGAATAGCATTGATCGCTGAAGAATGTAAAGAAGAAGATGACTGGTACATAGATAATGAATGTTCTTCACAAATGACCAGGGATCAAGACAAATTCATCATCTTGAAGAGAAAGGGCGACAATGTTGCATTTGGAGATGACTTATCTATCAAAATAATTGGAAAAGGTGTAGTATATCTTGGAAGAAAAATGTAAAAGAGAAGAATGTCCTATTGTAAATGTGTTGAACCTGCACATAATAGATCTAGCTAGAAAATACCACACACATTTGCAGAGAGAAATTGAGAACGAAGCAGCAAGATAGAAAGAATGGAAGAATTCTCATTAATTGTATTCCACACTCAAAGAGTGAATAATTTACAATAGATATAGGATACATGAGTAACTAATGATCCATAGTGGTGGTCTAGATTGATCTGGACACACACCAGCAGTTACGGGCGTGAACTGCCACCTAGTCTAGTCTCTCAGGCAGTTACGAGAGTGAACTGCCACCTAGCTGAGTTAACTAGTCAACTAGTCTTCAGTTAACTGATTGAACAAAGAGTAGTGAGTTGGTGATGATACCAATGTTGGATGGTGACAAAACCAATGCAACATCTAAACTCAACTCAACTAGTCAAACTGAAGTGTCAACTGAAAGAGAATATTCTCCCCTAAAATATAGGAGATTGGATAATGACTAATAAACAAGGAATAACCTTAGGAAAAATAAATCTTAGGTGTGTGTGAAGTAACTCCAACACCCCCCCTTAACATCACTATGGTGAAAATAAAGAATGGGTCTCGGCTACGAGACCATGTTAGGTACCCAAATACAAAAGATACATTGAACTAAATGAGGAAAGAGGGAAAACCTCATGGGAACAAACCCCCCCCCCTCAAATTACAATGCATAAAATTAAAAATGAGAAGGAACAAAAAGGCAGTTGCTAAGCAACCATGTCCTTCACTCCAAGAAAAGACCTCACAACTGTGCAAGTTTGTACTCTTTGAAGATTTTGTTGAAGATGTAGATGTCTGGATGGATCTGATGAAGTATACACATCATTGAAATTTCCACACATATCCACTTTATCTTCTTGTAATGAAAAATATTCAAATAAATTTTGGATGAAATTTTGAAAACCGTGCGGCCGTTTCCAGAAAAATGCTGAAATTTTGTTGATTTTAAAAAGATCATAACTTCACTTTCTGGACTCCGTTTCGGATGATTTTTTTTTTGAAATTGGATATTTTCCCGAGAGGAATCCAAGTATCCAATTTATTTCTACAAATTTTTCTCCAAAAATATCAGAATGGTGTCTGATGTGCGCGGCTCCCTTTTTGATTCCTGAGATGCATGCATGGTGCATGCAAAAGTGTCTGCATGTGACTCCTGAGATGCATGCATGGTGCATGAAAAAGTCCTACATGTAAATCCTGAGATGCATGCCATGTATCTTCCACATGAATTTCAGAAAACAAATCTGAAATGGAGTAGACATCATCTTCAATTATTGGAGTACAAATTTCTACAAAAACTTGTGTAGAAGACTCTTCATAATAAGAAGCCTGATCTTCTGATGGCTTCTCTTCTATCTCTATCTGTTCAACCTGCTGCATGAAATATTCACAATATTCTTTATTCCCAAATAGAACCTCCAATTTGGTCCAAATTCATTTGGAGTTAATCCTTGTGATTCTTCATATACTTGATGGAAAAGTTCGGGAGAAACAGACATGCCAATACTTCCTATGGCCATATCTTGTCTATTGAGAAAGTAATTTTTCTCATCAACAAAATTAGGCTCTACTTCCATTTCCATAGTAATTTTTTACAAGCCTTTGCATCTAAGATGAAGGAGAATTTTTGGCTTCCATTCCAAATAGTTATGAGGCGTGAGAAGTATTTCCGACGAATAATCCATCTTTTTGTTGTCTTCAATCTTTTGTACTTGCAAAAAATGATTTGGTGTAGCTTTTGCTTAGTAGTTCATCAACTTTGATACCATGTAAATGTGTTGAACCTGCACAGAATAGATCTAGTTAGAAAATACCACACACATTTGCATAGAGAAATTGAGAAAGAAGAAGCAAGATAGAAAGAATGGAAGAATTCTCATTAACTGTATTCCACACTCAAAGAGTGAATAATTTACAATAGATATAGGATACATGAGTAACTAATGAGCCATAGTGGTGGTCTAGATTGATCTGGACACACACCAATAGTTACGGGAGTGAACTTCCACCTAGTCTGGTCTCTCTGGCAGTTACGAGAGTGAACTGCCACCTAGCTGAGTTAAGTAGTCAACTAGTCTTTAGTTAACTGACTGAACAAAGAGTAGTGAGTCGGTGATGATCCCAATCTTGCATGGTGACAAAACCAATGAAACATCTAAACTCAACTCAACTAGTCAAACTGAAGTGTCAACTGAAAGAGAATATTCTCCAGGTGAAATATTCTCCCCTAAAATATAGGAGACCAGATAATGACTAATAAACAAGGAATAACCTTAGGAAAAATAAATCCTAGGTGTGTCTGAAGTAACTCCAACACCTATTGGTTGAATATTTGAAGCATAATCTCCTCAGTGTTAGTAAAATGTGTGATCAAGGATATACTCTCATGTTTGAATCTTGAGGATGAAAAATCAAAGAAGAAGGTTCAGGAAGATTGGTTGCAACTACAAAAAGAAGACCAAGTAACATATACATCCTAGACCAAGAGAAGAGAAATAAGATTGAATACACACAAAATATATTGAAGGAAGAAAAAGACCAGAAGATTGGAAAGAAAAATGAAGTGTTATTAAGTGTTATATGTTCAGGGGGGGCAACCCCAAATAAGAGAGTTACCTGTTTCCATTGAACTCAGGGGGAGAAACCCCACCCTTTTCCATTGATGTCAAAGGAGGAAAGAAATTGGGATGATGATGACAGGGGGAACATGAGTGTTTCCATCATGCCAAAGGGGGAGATTGTTGGAAGATTGGTTTTTTTCATTGATGTCAACCCTAGACATTGGCTTTTGGACCCCACAGTTGATCAAAGTAGATGGACATGAAGGAAATTACACATGCAGATAAAACACCCATGGATGGATAGTATAAGTCATGCTGCTTCTGGTGGTATGCGACACGTCATATGGATCCTCATGATTGAGGAGAAATGAATTTTTGAAGATGACAATGTGAATTGAAGCAGAAACTACATGTCGGCCCTAATGTTAAAAGGAAGTGTCATAAAGGGTATAAATACATCTCATTATACATTTATTTTTCAATACACACAAGTTTATTAATGAAGAAGGAGATATAAGTTGAATTTTTGAGGAAATCTGAAGTAAAGAAGGTCAAATTTCAAGGGAGGATGAAGTCTTAGGAAGCATTATCAGGTTCTATGTGATGGTTGGTTGATGGTGATATTTTAATGTAAAGTTTTATTATCTCTCATATATTCTTGGGTGGAAGTAAGGGTCAAGGATGGAGAGGTCAACCCTCTCTTGATATTGGACAATTGTATCTTCCTTTTGGAGGTTTATACCTCCCTTTATATTTGGAATTTGTAGTTTCCTTTGGAATTCATTACTTCCTTTGAACAATAATTCATGATTGCTTCACATAAGTTTATTGTGCATGGTGTATGGTGTATCTCTTCTAGTACTCTTTATTGATCATTGAATATTATTTATTTCTCATTGGATATATATTGGATACGTAGTTTTCTTGAAGTAAAAGTTGTAACACGTAATCTGGTTGAAGTTTTGAAAGTGTTTAAAATTGTACTTGATATTGATTCACCCCCCTCTCAGTATCAACATATTTTACCTGTGAGGGAATATTTAACATGGTTTATCAATACCACATTAGGATGTTATTACACTTCAAAGGGAAATAAGCTATGAATCTCCCTTTTTACCTCTTTAGAAGCATTGGTAAGATGGTTGATCGAGTTCAACCCAAATATAAGCAAGTAGACACACGTGTCTTTTACTCTTGCCTTATTAAAATGTTGGTGATGGAAGAATTGAAAAAGACAAATAATAATTGGGAAATATTCCTCACTACATCACATTTTCAACTGAATGTTGATCCCACTCCACAGTCTAAGATACAAATCCCTTCTCCTGTGGATACGACTGTGTGTTCAGAGGTTAGAAAGAGGAAAAGAGGTGTTGCTATCACTGATACAGATAACAAAGCTATAAATGAAACAAATGCAGGAGGTCCTTCACAACCTTCACATATGGAATTTTCACCCATGGAAGAGCCCATTCCTATGGAGGTTCCTTAAATAAAATCCACAGGCCTTAGAGGGAGAAAGATCATGTCCCCTTCACCTATTGTTGTAGACAATATTAATCCCACGAGGCCTTTTACTAGGGAAACAACCAAGCAAAATGTTCCTGTGAAAAGTGATGTAGAATAAATTTCATCCCAGAGAAAAGGTAAATCCAAATTGGTTGAGAAACCCATTGAAATTGTTGATATCACTACTCCCCAAGAAGAAAACAATCCCACTTTCAAAAGGCTCAAAAGACAACTTAAATACGCAAGGGATGAGATAGATAAACTAAAAAATGAAGACTCTGGCTATAAGAAAAAACTTAAGGGGATAATGGGAATGTACCATGAAACTATTGACAAAGCAATATTTATAGCCAAAAGATTTTTTCCCCTCCAGAGGCAGCTCAAAATCCTTTACAGAAAAAATAGATCTCATCAAGCTCAGATCAGAAAGCTAAAGGAAGAACTACAACCTTTTAAAGAAGAGTTGGCTAAGATAAATCTGGACATGTTGGCTACATTTTCTACTAGGAGAAACTCCAGAGTTAAAAAGTGAATAAATTGAACCTCCTTAACCAATATTAGTTTTTGACAAGTTTCTTGTTTGATGCATTTTTCAATTTTGAGGATGGTTATGCTTTATAAACCATGTTTAGCTGTTGTGATGTTATGTTCTATTCATGTACCAAGATTATAAGTTGTTACAATAGTTTGGGGCATTGGATATAGTTTTTTGAATGTTTTAAGACTTTATCAAATGAAATGAGCCACTACAGGAAATTTCGCAGCACCTAGCGCTGAGAACTCGCACTGCGAACTCATGTTTTGGAGTTTTTGAAGGGAGGAATAGTTTCTAGGTATTAATATGGATGCTTTCCAATTGTCTAAGGGTCATTGCGAGCTGGGAGGCCACATGCCAATGAAAGATGCTCTCAAAGTGACACTTCATCAACCATAAAGAAGATGTTACAAACGTTGCCATCATTAGCCTGAATTTTAGCATTCTGTTTTATTTTTGTTGTACAATTGTAGTCACAACATATTTAGGCATAGGAATCCTATGTAGGAGTTTTTATTCGAATTGTAAAGCTACCAATGATAGTATAGACTATAAGATAGGCATGGTAATACTGAAGGAGGGTTGGAATGGGGAGAGAGGACTCAATTTTGATATTTTATATGTAACAGACTGACCTCCTATTGTATGTACCAGACTCAACACTCTTTGGATAATGGAAATCATACCTTTTTCTTATTCATCCTCTTATATATTACTTTGATTTTAGTTTATTGAATGATTCAGTTGGCTGATTGTATCTGTGTTGCAATTGAGGCTCTATTGTAATACTCCTTGCAAAATATCAGAGTTTTCCTCTTTGATTTTGAGAAGTTATTATGTCAGAGAGTTTTCTTCATATGTGTATCAATACTACCTGATGTAGATGATAGACATATTACATTTTCTTGTAAATTCTTCCACCTATTCATGTTATGTCTTTAGATACTTATATGAATTATTCAAAGCCTTATTTTTTGGTGTATATTGTATGGAGTAATCTATGATTGACATTCTTGTCTGATTTTTCCATCCATTTGCACTTTTATAAATTGTTATCTTTCACATTATGATGGGTACTGAGCTTATCTTTATAGCAATGAAAGTGCGACTTTCAGTGATAACATTTTTTGCGCCATTACCGGGGTACAGATTGAATACTTTTCCCTGGGTTGTACGATAGAGAAAAAATAATGATTCTGAGGTTGCACAATGATCACTAAACTAAAGACTCCAGATTACACCTGGCGACTCCATTGTTTTAGTTGTGGCTCCCAAAGGTATACACAGAAGATATACTCCACATTTACCTATGGCTGCACCTAAAGCTCACCCAGAAACGATCATCAAGAAAGGAAAGGATTCACAAGGAGCCTCTTTATCTATTTTCTCAGGTATTACCGGGGAATTACCCGACTCTACTTTTCAAACACCAGTAGTTGTATCTAGCATTTCTAAATTACCTACTGTAGAAGATCCTGTAAATTTAAAACTAGGATAATTTCCTGCTGAATACTCATCTTTTTCTCCTCAGTTGAAAGAAGAAAGTATTGAAAATTTTGATTTTATTACATCCCCTAAAGTTTTAAATTGGTTTAGGATTGAGAGTCTAGAGGATTTTCGCCTCCTAGGTTCTCCCTCTCCTCATTCTTTCGAATTTTTTGTGACCAAAGAAGAAGGAACCTATATCCCTCGTGAGCTTTCCCCATCCACCTCCAAGACCCAACCACTTTTTGTTAAAATTGAAACTCCTCCATATTACACTCTTCCTTTTCCTAAGATACCTGATATACATATTGCAACTTTTCCTGTCAAATCACCTCCCACTTCTCCCAGAATTCAGAATCCACCTTTCCCTAATCAAATGGTAGGGGATAATCCTCCTCAGAATAAAATGGATACCATTGTGGCTACTAGGTATGCCCCTTTGTTGCTTCCTCAGCCTATGAATTCCCTCACAATAGGATATTACCTAAATTATATGCCCAATTTCACAGGAGAGGAGGATACCACTACAGAAGAACACCTTGCAGATTTGTATAGCTATGTTGGTAACCTGAATATTGAGAATGAGGATGTTTGAATGAGACTTTTTGTACAAAGACTTGATGGTGAAGAAATAAAATGGTTTAGGAGTTTATATCTTGGATAAATTGTAGGGATTAAAGCCCTGGATGATGCCTTTTTAAGGCATTGGGGTGACAAGAAGGATTTTCTGTACTATATCACTGAATTTGGTGCTCTCAATAGAAAGGAAGGTGAATCAATATCAGAATTTTCCAAAAGGTTCAACAAAATGCATAATAAAATCCCTACTAAAATCAAGCCTACTAAAACTTCTGCCAAAATAACCTATGCTAGTTCCTTTGACCCTGAGTTTTGTCCTCTATTAAGAGAGTGAAGAACTACTTTACTAGCCCATATGCAAGATGTTTCCCTAGAAGTGGAATCAAATATATTGGCTGTAGACAAATTAAGAGGAAAATATGATAGGGATAGGAGGAAATACAAGGAAGAATTGACCCTCAGGTGGATGAATTGACTAAGTTAGCCAAGTCACTTTTTGTAGAAATGGAAAAACTGAAACTTGAGGGGAGACAAGCAAATAGAAACACACAATATTTTGGAAATAGGAACAATTTTGGAAGACAAATAATGCACCTCAAATTCTTCAAAGAGATCAGAGGAACATAGATGATCAAAATGTTTAGACCCCTCTTCAAAATAATCTGGTTGATGATGAAGGATAAAATAAGGAAGATGATAAAGAACTTATTGTCTGGGAGACACATATACTTCCCTTCACCTAAATAAATATTCTTAGGAAGAGTCTCTGATGAACAACCAACTAAATGAGTTAATTAAGGGAGAAAAAACAAATGAAAATCAGAATAAGTACAACTTGAGGTCAAAACAAAGAGAGGGAAATTCTAGTACATCCAATCAACCTAAAAAATCAGACCCCTCTACAAAAACAATGGTTGCACCAAAGAAAGGAAATGAAGAACAAAATAATCAACCTATGGTTAAAGCCCCTGTCCAAGAAGTAAAAGAAATTATGAAATCCCCATCTTCTTTTAATTTTGAATATGAAATTCAGAATATTTAAATTCCAGTCTCATTCTTAGAATTTATAAAGAATGAAGATTTCAAGAAGTTCATTTCTAAAATGTTGTAGTCTGATTTTTCTTCCCATTCAACAGATTCAATGAATTTGTAAGATGAAAAACATGCAGTGATATTGGGGCCCTTAGTGGAAGATAGGGATGACTCCTCTTCTCCTTTTTATACCTCATTGATTGTACATGATAAGATATTACAAAATTGTTTGATGGATTCAGGTGCATCCCATAACTTAATGCCTAAATCTGTCATGGATGAACTGGGTCTAGAGATCACCAAATCATATAGTGATCTATATTATTTTGACTCAAGGAAATTGAAATGCCCAGGGTGATTAAATATTTTGTTACTCTCTTTCAATTTCCCATGAAGAGTATAGTCATGGATATATTATTTGCAGATGTCCCCCCTAAGTTTGGGATGATATTGTCCAGATCATGGATTAAGAGGTTGGGAGGAAAATTGTAGATGAATCTCTCCTATGCAACCATACCTATTTTTGGGGGTGAACACATAAGGTTGTATAGAGAAGCACACCTGGATTATATTATTGGTGATGAAGGTAATCCCACAAACCATCTTATTTATGTTGTTGACACCATTTTCGGATCTATCATTCTGCAGCTCACTGATCTTCCTCAGCCACCCCTGGAAATAAGAAATCCATCACCAACATCACGTGAAACAGTCAAGCAAGATGCTCAAACTTGGAAAATGTTTTTTGATGGGGAATATTCTAAATATAATGCTGGTGCTGGAGTTGTTTTCATTTCCCCCTCCCAAGAATTCATAAATTTGTCTTTCAAGTTAGAATTTGAGACGACGAACAACATTGTTGAATATGAGGCTCTAGTTTTGGGGCTGAGGGCTGCTAAAGATATGAAGATTGAGGAATTATCAATTTTTGGAGATGAAGAGCTGATTGTACATCAGATCATAAATATATATCAGAAAAAATGTCCAAGGTTGAGGACCTACAAGAATGAGGTATGGGATCTTATTGATAATTTCTTCCTATCTTTCAACATATCCTTTGTTCCTAGAGAAGAGAATGCATTGGTTGATTCCCTAGCTGTCTCTGCTATCAAATTTAAAGTTCCATTACCTCCTAAACTCAAGTACGATGTTGAAGTAAAATATAGGCCTTCCATACTGGACAATGTAAAACATTGGAAGGTTTTTGAAGATGATCTTGAGATAAAAATATTTCTGGAAACAATGGAAGAATTTTCAGCACTTCACATTGATCAAGATCTAGATGATGAAAATAGTCCTGATACTGATAAATTCATGGAAAAAAATGCAGACCACAAGATTGTCCAGTTTCCTAGCAATCATATCCCCAAGGGATTAGTTCCTTTAGAGACATTATTTGATAGTAATGATGTGGCTTCGAAAGTAAGAGGTTCAAATGAAGATGATGATTTGACATAATGTAATCTAGGTACTGATGAAAATCCCAAGTATGTCAAGCTATTTAGTAGTTTGTTAGAAAAACAAAGAGCAAAGTATGTCAAACTATTAAAGGAATTTTTTTATGTCTTTGCTTGGAATTATGATGATTTGAAAACTTATGACACAAGCATTATTAAGCACAAAATACCTTTGAAGGAGGATACCAAACCATTTAGGCAGAAACTAAGGTAGATCAATCCTATGTTTCTTCCCATCATGGAGAAGGAGGTAAAAAAATTGCTTGATGCTCAGATCATCATACCTTTGAGGTATTCTGAGTGGATAGCTAATCTTGTCCATGCTAGGAAAAAGAATGGAGAAATCAAACTTTGAGTTGATTTCATAAATTTAAACAGGTGTTCTAGGAAAGATAATTACCCCTTTCCTAATATGGAACAAATTTTTCAAAGGGTGACAGGCTCATCTAGGATGTTCATGATTGATGGATTTTCAGGCTACAATCAGATTTATGTTTTTCCTGAAGATAGGGAAAAGACAACATTCACCACTCCTTGGGGTACATTCATGTATGCCAAGATGCCCTTTGGTCTCATGAATGCAGGGGAAACCTTTCAGCATGCAATGGATATTTCTTTTATTGGAGGAAAATATAAGTTTGTGGTGATCTACTTAGATGATATCACAATGTTTTCAAAATATGATCAAGAGCACTATCAACATTTGGAGAAGGTGTTCCCGAAATGCAGAAAATTTGGACTATCACTTAATCCCAAGAAGTCACTCTTTGATATGAAGGAAGGTAAGCTGTTGAGACATATTGTCTCAATTAAAGGGGTAAAAATTGACCCAAGTAGAGTAGAGTTCATCAAGACTCTGTCTCTCTCTATGTCCAAGAAAGAGATCCAGTCCTTCCTGGGTAAGATAAAATTCTTGAGAAGATTCATTTCTAATTTTACTGAGTTGGTTAAGTTTATTACATCTATGTTGAGAAAGGGGAATGAGGTAAAATGGACACTTGAAGCTAGGAGTTATTTTGATCAATTTAAACAAGAACTAACCGAGGCACTTGTTCTTATCAACCCTGATTATTCAAAAGAATTTCTGATATTTTCTTTTTCCTCAAATGATACATTAGTTGTTGTCCTTCAAAAAAACTCAGATGGAATGGAGCAACCTATTTATTTTTTCAGTAGGGTTTTGAGAGATGTTGAAATCAGGTATGACATCATGGAGAAGCAAGCTTATGCTTTGGTCAAATCCCTAAAATATTTCAGAGTATATGTTTTACATTATAGAATTATTTCTTATGTCCCTTCAACCTCTGTTCATGAAATTCTAATTCAGCCTGACATAGATGGAAAGAGAAGTAAGTGGATTTCCAAAATTTTGGAATTCGATCTAGAGATGAAACCTACCAAGCTAGTGAAAGGACATGGTTTAGATAGATTGTTAGTTGAATCAAATTGTAAGGAACTTGGGGTTAATTTCATGAATGCATATTGTGTATATCAACATACTGATATTACTAGAATAAACTCACATATCAACCCCAAATTGACAGAGTGTAGTTGGTATAAGGACCTCATCCATTTCTTGCAGACACTGCAACCTCCTACTGGACTTGAGAAGACTAAGGTGAGGGATTTAAAGCTCAAAGAAATCAAATATTTCATTGTTGATCATGTTCTGTATTGGAAGGATCTTGCAGGGGTTCTTTTAAGATGCTTGGATCCATATCAGGCAAAGCAAACCATGAGTTATTTTCATGATAACCTATGTGGAGGTCATCATTTTTAAAGGACTAAAACATATAAAATACTTAGAGCTGGGTACTTCTGGCCTAGTTTATTCACTGATGTATGTGCAAAGATCAAGGCCTGTGATAAATGTCATAAATTCTCATGCAAGTAATAGCTAAAATATTTTCCTCTGAAGCGCATAATAGTATCTGGTCCTTTCCATCAATGGGGATTAGATTTCACTAGAGAAATCCATCAAGCTTCAAGTGGCAAAAATTGTTGGATCCCGACTGCCACTGATTATTTCACCAAGTGGATAGAATCCATTCCCACAAGAAACGCAACACATAAAGTAGTCATTGGCTTCCTCGAAAATATTTTGTTAATGTTTGGTTGTCCTAACAAGATTGTGATTGATAATGCTACAAATTTTAAAGCTAAACCTCTGGTCAAGTTTTTTGAAGAATTTGGGATCTAACTTATTCACTCTACTCCTTATTATCCTCAAGGTAATGGCTTGGGATAATCCTCCAACAAAATTCTAGTTAAAACAATCAAAAAACTGTCGGGATAACAAAATTCTTGGGATTCAAAGCTGAAGTTTTCTCTATGGGAGGATAGAGTAACTACCAAGAGATCAACTGGAACTAATCCTTTTCAGCTGATCTATGGAACTAACGTTGTTTTTCCTACTCAAATAGCATTAACCGTGGAAAAGTTTCTTCAATACCAACCAAGAGAACTATATGACATGATCAGGAGGATGCATCAACTAGTCGAGGTAAAACAGAACAGGGAGACACTCTTTGATAAATCACAAAGCCATCAGTATAAAATCAAAGAATCTTTCGACAAGAAGGTAAATAATGAAGCTTTCCAGCTGGGACACCTATTGATCAAACATGATGCACAAAGGAAAGACAAGGGTAACAATGGTAAATTCGAATCCTTGTGGATTGGTCCTTTCAAGATTTTTGAAGTTTTGCAAAATAACACTTTCAAATTGCAGATCTTGGAAGATACTAAATTTTATGGTGGCCTAGTCAATGGGCATTTTCTGAAGAAATACTTTTTATGAAGCCATGAGTGGTTTCCTTTCATTGTAAATATAATGTTTTAGTTAGTTTAATTTGATTTAAATAATGACCCCATAGCCCTTGGATAAGGCACTAGAACTGCATGTTCTTGGTAGCTCACAGGGAGCATGTCATCCCCTATGGAACCAAATCTTATCACATAGAATTGCAAGGGTCAAAAAATCATTTCAATTTTGTTTTTTGAGTCATAGGTTTTATTGAGTTATAGGTTTTTATGTCTTCTTTCTATAGTCATAATTCAAATTTTGATTTAATTAAGCTAAAGTTAGTTTGGCCTTGTTCTAGAGTCATTGTGTTATGTCTTATTTATCATGACAAGTTGAATAAACCTTCATGAGTCACATCTTTGAACTCTCCATCATCACCTTGACACATCATATCTCCATGTTGTACGCAAGATCCTCTTTTGTCACCTTTTATCCATTTAGCTGTCAAATCAGATTTGATCTATGCGCTTCCAACTCACTAGGAGAGTTCATAGCATACCCAAAGTACTCCATGCATTCATTACCATTATTGAATTTAAGGATCATGTCAAAGAAGATATCAATGTTTTCAGAGCTTGTATTTAAAAAAAAATCTCAGGGATTATGTCATAAAAGTTATTAACAACTTCCTCCAAGTGTGCAAATTGTGTTTGATCTAGGCGATGCGAACCCGGTGCTACAGACAGACACTGCGAACTCGCGCTGTGAACTGGATGAAGGTGAATGTTGGAGGTTGGACTACTTGCATACACCCTTATGTGATTTCAAATACACCAACATCAAATTTAGGACCACCAGGTACTCCATGAGAGTTTACACGTTGTTTAAAGGTTGAAAGAGAGGTTTTTGATGGTTTCACCCCTAGCCACTGCGAACTATTCTATTATGTTGCTACATGCTTTCAAATTCATTTCCTTCATGCTCTGAACCTTACTCATTAAGACTCATCACCTCTAAGACCTCGTCTATCCTTCCCACTACTCATAATTCATTTTCTCTACTGATATTCCCCAACACTGTGAACCCTCTTCTTTGGTGCTGCGAACTATGTGCTACAAATTCAGCGCTACAAATCCTCTGTTCCAATTTTGTTAAAAAAAAACATTCTTCTGCATATTTTTCAAGATCAAATTTAAAAGAGTGACTATGCACCCACCTAAACTTGATGTTTTTGGTTGATCAGTTGTCGAACTAGGTTTAAAGATTGCATGCATTATCATGTTATTAAATGATACTTGTATTGTCATAAAAACCATGTTATAAGCATAGAATTCACATGTGTCTCCCTCTTATTATAAATTCCAGTTGCCTTTCTTTATATATCCCATTTGAAGGATGCCCTATCTCATTCTTGAATGTGCATAAAGTGAGTTGTATAAAAATTATGTACAAGGTCATCCTATTGAAAACAATTTGTCATCAAAGCCCTAATTTCTTATATTCCCTGTTTTCATACATCTACCTGTTATTACAACTCATAGAAAGAATTCCTCAGAATCAATATTGATAGTCAACAACATAAGAAAGCTCATAAGGGAGGTGAAATTGTAAGGACAGAGCCTTATGACATGCAACTACTTGATTCCGACCCTTTGATCAGAGAATATTTTTAGAGAGCAGGCTATATCAATTTTTCTCAAAAGATGCAAAGGGGAATCCATAGGTGGCCAGAGAGTTTGAATTAAATTTTGATGGTACTAAAATCGATGTGAGAATATTAGAATTTGAATTTTCAAAGTGATCCATCTCAGTTGCAACAGAGATACCCAACATTGGAGAAAAATGGTTCAAGGCCATGCCATTAAATGATGCTTTCTGCAAGGAATTTCTTAAACTAGAGTATCAGGAGGACAACTTGTCCAAAGGGGTCCCTAGAAACCATATTCTTGAAGGTTTTGATAATATGTTGAAGGTTATTCAAAGGTATTTTACCTGTGATGGAATATTTAACATGGTTTATCAATATCACATCAGGTTGTTATTACACTTCACAGGGAAAGAAGCTATGAATATCCCTTTTTACCTCTTTAGAAGCATTGGTAACATGGATGATAGAGTTCAATACAAATATAAGAAAGTAGACACAAGTGTCTTTCACTCTTTCCTTATTAAAATGTTGGTGATGGAAGAACTGAAAAAGACAAATAATAATTGGGAAACATTCCTTACTACATCACATTTTCAACTGAATGTTGCTCCCACTCCATAGTCTAAGATACAAATCCCTTCTTGTGTGGATAAGAATGTGTGTTCAGAGGTTAGAAAGAGGAAACAAGGTGTTTCTATTTTTAGGACCCATAAATGTCCCCTTTTCACTATATCTTTTTCTCATTCAACCTTATCATTTCTATGCTAAATGCCTACTATAATGTTTGCTAAGAGTCTTTTTCCCAAGGTATGAATCATTGATCTTGCTTTTATATTATTATTTACTTAACATGCTTGATTGGTATCATTTCTCATATTTTACCCATGAATGTTCAACTAATGATCAAAATATGTAGAATAACCAAGTCTTGAAGAAAGATCGCTTATGTTACATCAACTGCTACAACTGTGCGCCAGTTCTGCATGTTGTTACATGACTACAACAACTGCACACCTTTCCTGGAAGCTGTCACACTTGCTACAACAGATGCCTAACTATCCTGTAATTTGTTACACCTACTACAATAGATGTCCACTGATCCTAGAAGCTGGTATATCGTTCAAATCCGAATCATGAAGATCGATCCTCAAGGCTGTTACACGTTTTGGCTCATGCTGGTGATCAAGATTCTTTTTCTAGATTTTGTGAAGATAACAGATCTTTTATATCAAACGAACAATTTGAGAATCTCGGATTCTCAAGGCTGTTCTGAGTCCATTTTAACTAAATGTTTCTATCTTTAAATAACAGAGATTTTGTAATCATTGACACCAAAGATTAGTTGTGCAACAGAGAGTGAAGTGAAGCATATTGTATTTGAACATTTTTGTGGGTTAATAAAGAAGTGAATTGATTTTATTTAACTTACTGTAGTCTTTTCGAGTGGATTCAGTGAGAAGGAAAGGGCCCACCTTCCTCACAGACTCCCCTCTGTTTTGAGTTTTAGAATAACTACTTTGACTATTTACAATTTTGTGATTTATCTACTTATGCATTTCTAGAATACATTTGCTGTTACAATTCAGTCCCTTTATATTAAATGTGCATCAGTGTGTCTCATGAGAGTTATAATCAATTGTTGAATACTGCTGGAGAATTCCTTTGAGAGTTAATTCCTTTTCTGCACTAGATTAAAACTCTATTTTCAAGAAAAGGTAAATAGAAGTGTGAATTTCCCTTTCTGCAATTAAGTAGACTTCCTTTCGGAAATTAGCACATAATTTCTTTCTGCAAGAGTAAAATAGAAAATTAGAATAGATTAGATAATCTAGGATTCTTATACACTCATCAAATTAGATTTCAATTATGCAAGTGTGATTTCAATTCTGCAACAGTAGATTAGAACTCTAGCTATGTCAACAACTTGTGTTAGTGTTTAGATTTTCAATTTTGTTTCTTTTAGTTTACCTTACTGCAATTTGATTAGTGTTTCTTTCATAATCTAGCATAGACTGTGCACAATTATCTTACAATAAAAAAACTTCCGTGGGTTTGACAATTTATATTGAACACCTTAATTATCTATTTATTTAGACGATTAAAGTGCCCAACATTTTGGCGCCATTGTCGAGGGAGATAATTATAGATTCTTGTAAGCACATTAGTTTTATTTTTCTTAGGAATGAATAGTCTGCATGAATCGAGGAACAAGAGAACATATCCCCAAAAATACTAACCCTACAGGTACCAAAGGACGTGGTCGAAGGAATCTTGCACTAGGAAGGCCAACCTTTGTTGATGAGATGACAACCAGAGAAAATTCTTCTTTGGGGTCTATATTTCTCCCTTCAAATCCTACAAGAAGATATATTCCTCAGACATCATAACTACCCCATTTTGAAACATCGTTGTCATTAGGGGCTGAAGCTGAAGATTTTTCACCAATGAATCAACATGCAACACTGGAGAATATTGAAGATCAAGAAAGTGTAGCTCGAAACAGGGAAAAGCCAGAAGAAGGTGTTTATTAGATCAACGGACAGATAGTCACTAAAGAGGAGTGGGACGCTTTCCATATTGAGTGGAGAGAAAGAGCACATATGGAAAATCAAGGAGATAATGAAGAAGAGCTCCACCGTTAGGATCTAGTGAACACTGAAGGTCAGATAAATGATAAAAATACTATCTCTACCCTAGTCTTTCCTATTACTAATATTCCCACATGGGGGATGGCTCCTATGAAGAACATACCTCTCTCAGCCCTACCAAATTTCCATGGATTATCTACTGAGGATCCAGATGAGTTTATGTTTGAATTTGATATTCTGTGTAGAAGCTATGACTACACTACCACTGTGCAGAAGCTTAAATTGTTTCCAGCTACATTGAAGGGTAATGCGTTAAGATGGTTCATGAGCCTTGGAGGAGAGAATATTTCAACATGGGGGAAAATGAGGCATCTTTTCCTGAACAAATACCAAGACTACTACCGAACAAGGGAATGAAGAGCAGAACTATTTAGGATTTCTCAGAAGGAGGATGCGACCCTTGAAGATTTTATGGAGAGACTCCAGTATAATCTACAAAGGTCTAGACATCCAGATGTGAGTGAGGACATTCTCAAAACTATTTTGCTAAAATGAGTTAGAGATGATTGTTTAGATATGATGAATATTATTGGCAAGGGATATATATCTAAGGAATCCTATGAAGACATTGTAAATATTTGTAAGAGATGCTCTTGAGGATATACAAGGAATAAGCCAGCTACCAAGGATGCCACTTTTTCAAGGGTACATAAATCAACCAATGGAGGGGCAACACGAGCAAAAATATGTAATATGTTAGAAAATTTCAAAACATAAATGATTAACTCTTTTGCTTTACAAATTGATACTCTGCAGATCAAACAGACACAAGTAAAATCAGATCAGGCATTGTTCATTTTCTGTCCGAATTACAGATACAAACATCCACCAAGGGAGTGCCCACTGAACAGTGTCCAGGTATGTCTTATTTGTGAATTAGATCATGCCACTGACAAATGTCCCTCCCTACCAGGTGTAAAAGCATCAATGAAGGAGACTAATGAGGAAGCAGAGGCTACCTATGTAATAACACAGAGGATACAATGGAAGCCACGAGGTCAAGGTATAAACCCTCAATTCTCTCTTGCAACACTTAATTATTGGAATAATGTGAACAATCATATTCAATATGGTCAGATGAATGCCCCACCTCCAAATCATATGCCACCTCATTATCAAGATCCCAATGCATGGGTACCTATGCCCCAACAACAGAATCATCCTGGGCAATGGAACCCATATTGGAGAAACCCTCAACAACAACTTACTTATCAAAAGAATCACCAATAGAACCCTTATCAACAACAGTTCCAACCTCAGTACCAGCAGCAACAACTGCAGTTACCTCCCAAATCCCCACAGAACAATCCTCCCTTACGACCTCAGATGCCTATGCAAGCTAACCCAAATCCAAATAATAAGGTCATTCAGAATATTGATATACACAATGGTCCAGCTCTGTCTATCACCCCTATGCCTTGTAATGAGATAAAATTGAGATCAAGGAGAATAGTCGAGCCAATAATTGAAGATGCTCCATCTTCAGAATCAAACAAGGAATCAGGGGAAAAACCATCTGCTGATATAGAGGAAACTGACGAACCTATCATAGAATTAGCAGACCCTCCATTCCCTGAAAGATTAGAAATTAACAAAACTGTGGAATTACTATCCTTCAATCTCTTAGGAGAATTCAAAAAACTATATGTTAACATTCCACTATTGCAAGCGATTAGAGATGTCCCTATTTATGCGAAGACTGTGAGAGACCTCTGTCTCAAAAAGCCTGGAAGGAAACCTAGGGACCCCCTCATAGTACACATAGTGGGAGAATTGTCTGAACTTATGTTAGGAAAAAACCCACCTATTAAATATGGTGACCCAAGAAACCCTACAGTGACTGCCAAAATTGGACAAACATTTATTCCCGATGTGTTAGTTGATTTAGGGGAAGAAATTAATATTATGACAATTGAAACGACACAATTGTTGCAACTCAGAACAAAAGTATGACCTACTCCTACTATTTTAGAATTAGCTGATCGTTCTACTATCAAACCAGAAGGAGTAATCGATGATCTAGCTATTTCAGTTGATTCATGGGAGTATCCTCCTAATTTTGTCGTATTGCAACCTAAAACCCGTTTTGGGGGCCACTCTCTAATTATAGGAAGACCATGGTTAGCTACAACCGATGCCTTCATTGGTTGTATATTTGGTTCAATGACCATCTATGATGGTTATGATACCAAGAAACTCACCCTTTATCCCCATGCTACACCCAGTGTGGAACCCAGAAATTATTTATGGATGGACATTGAAGATGAAAGCGCTCTGCATGTACTAACCATAGGAAAATCCCCAAGTTTCAAATATGAAACAGAGTATGAGCTAATCAATAGCTTTATCAGTGACCCCTCTTCTATTACACCAAACACGTATCACCGATTGAGTAGAATCTTTGATCTACTACCCAGGAAGCAGTCAGCGCAGAGATGTTCTTTGAAACTGTTGTAAATCAAGTTAATTCAGCTGTAACAACAGATACTGAAACAACTGAATTATTCCCAAAAGTCAGTTCTAAGAGCATCGCTATAGAAATCAAATATGGAAAAACCTTGAACATCAATCCTGATTTATCTTCTGCTGAAACTCACCGTTTGATGAAGTTATTGATTGAACATAAAGAATCATTTGCCTGGGATTACATGGATATGAAAGGAATTTCCTTTGAACTATGCACCCACCATATTTACATTAAGGAAGAATTCCGATCCATTTGCCAACCCCAAAGGAGGATGAACCCTAATATTAAAGAGATCGTTAAAGAAGAACTCCAAAAACTTCTAAATGCCAGATTCATCTACCCTATATCAGACAATAAGTGGGTTTCACCGTTGGTTATTGTGCCTAAAAAGAATGGTAAATGGAGAGTCTATGGACTATAGAGCCTTGAATAAGGCCACACAGAAGGATCACTTCCCTCTGCCATTCATTGATTAGGTTCTAGACAACCTATATGGGAAAAAGTTTTTCTCTTTCCTAGATGGATTTAGTGGCTATAACCAGATAACCATTGCTCCAAAGGACCAATATAAGACCACCTTTACCAGCCCTTGGGGTACATTTTCCTACAAGGTTATCCCATTTGGCTTGTGTAATGCACCAACCACTTTCCAGAGAACTGTAATTGGTATTTTCTCTGATATGGTGAATGATTGTATGGAAATATTCATGGATGACTTTACACCTTATGGTATTGATTTCGATGAAGCTTTAGCTAATCTAGAAAGAGTACTCAAAATATGCATACAGTCTCATCTTTCTATTAGTACAGAAAAGTGTCATATGATGATGAGCGAAGGTGTGGTGTTGGGAAACTTCATTTATTATGCAGGAATTCAGGTAGATCTAGCCAAAATCTAGTTAATTTTGGACATTCCAACTCCATCAACTCAGAAGGAGGTAAGAATATTTTTAGGGCATGCTGGATATTACAGGAGATTCACTAAATTTTTTTCCAAACTTGCCTCTCTGTTTTTTATATTAACAAAATATGTTGAATTTAGTTGGACTGACAAGTGCAAATTATCTTTTGTAGATCTGAAACAAAAATTGTCCACAACTCCCATTTTGAGAGGGGGCAATTGGGCTCTGCCATTTCATATTTCTTCAGAAGCCTTTGATGTTGCAATTGGTGCAGTTCTTAGGCAACAGGAGGAAAAATATCCCTATGCTATCTACTATATCAACAAGAACTTGGCTCCTACTGAGTTAAATTATACAGTTACAGAAAGAGAATTCTTGGCAGTAGTTTATGTGATCAATAAATTTAGGCATTATCTCACTGGTTATTCTACTTTTATTCATACCGATCATTCAAAAATTAAATATTTGATGAATAAACCTATTACTAATGCCGGAGTAACAAGATGGTTGCTATTACTACAAGAATTTGACATCACTATAGTAGATAGACTAGGAAAATAAAATGCGGTTGCTGATTTTCTCTCAAGATTGAATATAAATGATGATAATTCATGTGTAGATGATACCTTTCCAGATGAACATTGTTTGCAATATCTTCTCAATCACCTTGGTATGCAGACATTGCTAATTATTTGGTTGCAGGGAAGGTACCTCCACATCTATATCCTCGAGAAAGAAGGAAGATAATTCAAAAGAGTGCTCGGTATAGTTGGATAGGGGGATACCTTTTCTACACAGGCCTAGATCAAGAAATCAAAAGATGTGTGAGAGATGATGAAGTTTATGATCTTCTTAAATCTTTCCATGATGGCCCTTGTGGGGGTCATTTTGTTGATAAAAGGATTGGGCATAAAATTTTGAGGATGGCCTATTTCTGGCCCACAATATTTCAAGATGTAAGGAATTTTGTCCAAGTCTGTGACAGTTTCCAACGCATGGGACAACCAAATCATCGGGATGCGATGCCTCTCCAGAATCAAGTAGTTTTAGATAATTTTGATAGATGGTCCATATATTTTGTAGGGCACATTAACCCACCTTCTAATAAAAAAGTCTATATATTGGTCTACACAGATTACATGACCAAGTGGGTTGAGGCAAAAGCACTCATCAGGGCCTCAGAAGAAGCTGTCGTAGCATATTTGTTTGAAGATATATTTGTTAGGTTTGGAGTTCCTAGAGAATTAGTAACTGATGGGGGACCACCTTTCACATCACATAAGTTAGAAGCCCTACTCAATAAATATCATGTTTTTCATAGAACAACTTCTCCATATCATCCCCAAGGTAATGGGTAGGTGGAAAGTACAAACAAAGTAATAGAATCTATTCTTACTAAAACAATGAGGGAACATCCTAGGGATTGGTCTGATAGATTTCATGAAGCTCTATGGGCTTATAGAACCACTTGGAGGAACACAACTGGTTTTTCTCCTTATGAACTAGTGTATGGAAAGAGCCCTATTTTTCCCATTGAGTTCGAGATCAAAACCATAAGAAATGCATCAACAATCAATCTAGACTTGACTGTAGCAAAAAATACCAGATTGCAGCAGTTAAATGAGTTGGATGAGAATATTTTGGATGCTATTCATCAAACCACAGTGATTCAACAACGAAGAACCAAGTGGCATGACCGAGTCATAAAAAATAAGTTATTCAAAAAGGGAGATTGGGCTCTATTGTATGATTCATGCTTTTGATGAATTTCAGGGTAAGCCACGTACAAGATGGTTGGGAACTTATGAGGTAGACACTGTTTTTCCCAATGGGACAGTCAGGTTAATCACTATTGACGGATCCAATACACAGTTACTTGCAAATGGTCATTGCTTGCACTTGTGTCAGCGTCCACTTTCCAAAGCCAAATTTAAATTCAGATGTACAACTAATACAGATTATCACTTTTTCAAGGGAAAGGAGCTTTCTCGTTCCCTTTCTGAACCATAGAAATTTTCGCTTTTCAATAAAACCTTGTATATAAATAAACTCTGCAAATTTGAATTTTTCTATTTTTTCTTAAATGTTTTATGTTTTTCTAATGAATTCAGACAAAGGGTATCAGGAAGTTACTTGTGTGCAAATAGATCGATGAACAACATGGTAGATTACAACAAAAGGAGCCAAAGGATTAGTTTTTGAAGTTTGAAAACCCTCCTAAAAACTAAGGGATTCTGTGTTCGGCTGGGTTACATACTGTTACACCTCTTTCGATGTTGTTACACCATGGTCACTTTACATGTCGTTACACTCTTTTCTGACAAATTGGCTGATTTACATGCTATTACACCATTTTCCCGACTATTTTGTTGTTTCACTTTACATGCTTCCACACTTAATTCCACCAGTTCGACCAAAAATACATGTTGATACACCTACCGCTGTTATTCATTTTCGCTATTTTACATATCGCTTCACCTATTTTTCACATTTATGCCATTTTTCCATGATGAAACACTGTTGTTTTGTCATATCCGTTGTTATCTTTTCCACTCTCTGTCAGAAAATGTTGCTTCATCATTACTTGACTCCACATCCATAGATTTCCAGTTGGTCAACCACATAAAGGACTCCACCTATGCTCCACCTGTCATATCATCATTTCTCATGTTCCAGAGACATCTCTCATCATTACAGCTATTCCACATGGATCAAATGGCAGTTGGATAGTACAGTTAATCCGACAGATCGGTTCGCGTGGTAAGTTATGAGGTACATTATTAATCCTACGTGTCTAAGTGATGTATATATGGAAGCAATATTTAATGCTTACCTGCCGATTGTCCTAAATTCATTAAAAAAAGATCCAATTAGTTGGGGGGGAACAAAAATCCATGCCAATCTAATAGTAAAATCCCTTTTTATATTCACCTTCGACACCTTTTGACCACTCTTATTTTAGTTGAGACACTGCGTTCTTTATGAAATCCACATTCGAACTTGTTGTGTCTCTGGTTTAGGTGCTAATTTCTCCTCCTAAGAGACTGTTAGACTCTAAAGCGATGTCATGGGAGGATCAACTGTGAGATATGAAACGGAAAATATGGATGCATTGCTGCTACACCTGAATGTTTACCAAATATTTCTACAGGCTGGATGGATTTCTTATTTTAAGAAGCTGCAGGGATTTAATGACGTAGAGGTATTAGAGTTCAGTCAGAATCTCACAAAAGGGTATTCAATGGTGAACGTGGTAAGGATTCTAGTGAAAGAAGAAAGCATGGCTATTGTGACAGGGTTTCCAGCCACAGGAGAAAGATGGTTTAATAGAAAAACACATCTTCCTGATGCACATAAGTGTTTTCTTGTGGACAATGAGCAAGTTCAGACCAAGGGTCGAGGTGCAGATGTAAGTTCCTTACCAAAACCATGGGGGAAAGTATCTGAATTTGTAAAAAGGTACATTACATGTGAAGGAAGATATAAGGTAGTTTATTTTTCTGATTTTATACTACTGTCACATTTAAGACATCAAAAGATAATAAACATCCCTTATTACCTTCTTCATTCCTTTCAAAATATGGCTTGCTTTGTCAAGAGATCGAAGCATCCCATGAATTGTATTTCCAATCATAGACTGATAGGGTTGGTGATTCGTAGAGGAATGGGAATTCCTAATGGCCCATTACCTGAATTGGAAGAACAACCAAATTCTATGCCTGCTGTTATGAACAACCCCTGTTATCGGACAAATCAGTAGGTGCGGACACTAACAGATCTCCCTAGATCCACCTGGATCTAGAAAAAAATAGGACAAGACATGACTCTTTCCCTAAGTTGTAGTCATTGAATCTACAAATAAGAAGGAGTGAGTGACATACCTTTATATTGCTTCCTTAGGTTTCTGTTGTTCCCGCTTTGCTCCGATGCTCTTGTGTAGTTAGGTCCAAGACAACACAAACCAACCAAAGTGAAGATAACAAAGTATATTCAATGTCAACCTATGCATATGATCAAGGAGTTATGTTATAAAATAAGAGTGATTTTATGGGAAAGGGACATGCCGCTGTATTATATTAAATGAAAGTAGAAGATACAACCTGATCAACTTGATGTTGCAAGCTTCCTTTCAGTGACCCTTGGTTCCAACACACACACTTTCTCTACACTTATATGAAGAAGATCCAATACCTCTTGATAGACCAAATAGAGTCTTCAAGCTTCTGCCCAAGCAGGGTTCTTCACACAATTCTTTCACTAATTCTTCATTCAATCTTGCTTAACCTTTTCCATGAGAAACCTTTCAATATATAAGAGAAGGAGGGATGGTTACATGGATGAGGATGATCCCACCAAATCTAAGAAGTCAGTAGGATGACAACCATGCAAATGCCAACTCATTTTCTAAAAGATACCCTTCTAGAACCTGCGTGACCTCTTCTCCTTTCCAAGCTTAAAAATAGGTTTGCACCCTATATATGGAGCATACTGCGAACAGTTCGCACCCTAAGTGTGGGTGGCCTGCGAGAATGAGGGATTCTCTCACCCTGTAACATAGGCAGCCTGTGAACTCATCTTAAAAATGTGATTTTTGGAAGAAGACAACAATCACTTTTCTCAGGCAAAAAGTCCTTGTGGGAGCCTGAACACATCACTTATAGAGACATCACCAGGGTGACCAAAATCATGTGTAACAGAATTCCTCCCAAAGTATGAGGTTGGAATCTGTGACAGCCGAAATACTTTGTAAACTACGTGTGTGTGTCATAAAAAAGGAGCGCACCTAATCGGAAACCTGTAAACAATCAAGCATATGCAGAATATAATACCAGTTCTGAGGTAGGCATTCCCATGCTCAAATCACAAATGGATGGAATCACAAACGTAATTCATGGCTGCCAATTATACACCGTGGATCCATGCCGTCAAAATGATACATAGCCACCAGGAATACACTATAATGGATCTATGTGAGAAGACTTGAATTAAGACGACATAGCCACATGACATACAAAGTGGATCTATGTGCCGACACAAATCATACATACTCCATAGCAGCCTAGATCAAAAAGATGAGACCCAGGGTCTTCAATCCCATCACCTGAAAGTATGAATCTAGCCATGTGATTACATGTGATGAAGTTGAACATGGTAGAAACCACTTGATTACCGATCATTGATGAAAAACGTTAACAAGTGCGAGGGAAATCACCATTGATGTCAATGAATCCCAAGGTACTGAAGTACAATCCGAACGAATGCGAATGAATGAGATGAAGTCGAGCACTCGGTGGAATCTCTCGCTCAGGGATCAATGATGTGAAACCCCTGTGGAAAGCAAAGAGGCCTGCCATTAAGGCATGCAGGTTCCAAGTTTTAAAACTAAATGATTTCTAAGTCTCATTTCTAGATAATGAGTTGGAGTCAACGAAACAAGACTCATCACAGGAGGGCCTTGATGTATCCCCCATCAATGACACGAAATAAGTAACAGATTTTGAGGATGAGACGAAGTATGAATATGAGTCGAAACAGACACAGGGAAGGCCGACATAATAAGAAGGGACAACTGTAGATGGATGACTCAATAGAGGGCTCATGTGAACTTCTCTTGAGAATATGAACGACATGACCAAGGACTTGGCAACACTAAGTCAAAGATGACCCAAGATATGACCTTGTAACAAGTCGAACAAGAGATAAATGGATTTCCCAACCCGGATTCAAATGATGAATAGGGGGTGTCATGTTCAAGAGAGACGCTTATTACCATTAATATGAATAGGAAAACACATCCCTTTCCCAAAATTTCCCCCACCATTTTTGGCGAGTACCTCTTTATTTTTACGCAAGATTGAGGAGGATAACATATGCTTGTTGATGTAAGATCACCCTTCAGATGAGTCCCTTGGAGTATATTTAATGAACCCTATGAAGGAGTGGTTCAATCCCATTGCAGGTCTTTTGATGTTTGTTTAACAAGTCCAAGGATAGAAAACTCGGGAGTTTTTCATGTTTTGAGAGTCTGAAAAACACTTAAAGAGAACTCTCCCAGTTCCTTTTTTGTAAATAAGTTCGACGAGACCGAAAAAGTGATAAACTATCGCCCGTCAAACGTTTTCTTCAGATACTTTAACGAGAGTGAAGAGAACAAGATCGCTTAGCAATCTTTTCATTTTTATGGAGCGTGAAAAGAGCTTAAAGGATACTCCTTAAGGTTCATCATTTTCATGTTACCATATGAGTATGAAAATATGAGAAAAAATATACTCGGTTACATTCTCATATATTTTTGAGCGCGAGAACGAACGAAGACTGAGCTCGAGGTTTTCTAAAATCCCTAAAAAGTAGTCGCACATGCGACAAAAAGAAAAAACACCTGTACTCCTTCGTGTGGACTTCAAAGTTGCTATACTTGTGGAAAACCATACTCACAAGGCTATTAGGCATTAGGTTTTATAAGCAAAGGAATAAAAATAATATAAAAAACCAATAAAAAATAGTAAAAAGTGAATAAATATGGGTAAAAAGGGATTTTTACCATTTCATTGTGATTTTGCCAAAAACTTTGCCCAACACACCTCATTTTCCCTCAAATTCTTTTGCTTGATTGCGGGAGGCACAAGCGATCATTTGGCGAACCGTTTCAGCAAACGAGGTAAGCTCTTGATTCTTTAACTTTTCATGGTTTAGTTTTAGTTTTTATTGGTAATTTTTAGGGTTTTAAATCCATTTTAGGGTCACACCATGCGTTCAAGGATTCTCGCAGGCGGGATTTGTAGGACCTGCAAGAATCTCGCACTGTACCAAAGGCTCACCTACGAGGGCTAAAACATGGATTTTAAAGTTAAAAAATGCTCAATAAAAATTATGCAAAAATTTCAAACAAGTTGCTGACTCTTCTCTCATGCCTCTTGTGCAGGTGTTTTACCATCACAATGCTAGAGTGGCGAGAAAGAGAACATGATGAAGATGATGCTATTTCCGAGAATGATCCGGGTACAGTTGCTGCCCTCTGGGACTGTGGGCTATTGAAATTCTTCAGGATTCCAGGCATGAGAGCCCAACTCAGATTGTTGGAATACCTAGTCCACATGTGGGATGTGGACCAACAGTTATTTCACGTGGGAGTCCAATCACTGACCCTAGATATCGAGGATATATTTTTTCTAACAGGGTTATCATAGCATGGATACCATACTAGCTTGACTGGTGGCCGAGGCGGTGGACTCCCTATGAGTGAGTATTGTCGCAAGTATTGTGTTCATGAGGCAGAAAGAAGCAAGGGTAAGGTTGCTATTTGGGGGGTCCAAAACTTGACCCTGCGAACCATATTGTTCACTATAGTACGCATGGATGGGAGCACGGTTCCACACATGGATCTCTAGAGCTACTTCCAATACGCCATAGAGTGCATAGAGCCTCGGATCTTCAACTAGTCAGATGAAGTTCTCCGCAGTATGAAGAGGCAATTGACGAAGTGCAGAAGGGGTTACTTGAAGCAGTTTGGGTACAAATCACTTTTGGTGTCCTTCTTCCTTGAGAGGGTCCCACTGCTATGATTACAGGCTGATTGGGGTTTACCGACCCCACATGATTCGAGGATGTTGAGGTGGTGCAACCTCATGTCTCGACACGTAGCTGGGCCTATAATCAAGTACAATGATTCATTTTTTGATTGGTTAAGGCCCCAAATGCTGATTATTGATGACTACACATATGATGGTTTGGATTTTTGAGGGGATCCATATTTGATCCTACCTGAGGATGCTCAGTGGTGTGATCTAGGTAAGAAGTACATATTTTGTTCTTTTTAAATGTTTTTGTAATTTTTATCATATGATTTTTTTTTTGTTTATCCAAGAACTAATCAAAAAATATCTTTTTGATGACACAGATGTGGGGCCATATCGACCTCCAAGAACGTCTCCTATTCAAAGGCAAGGAGAAGCGGCTCCAGTGGTGAGATGGGATGCCGAAGACTACGGGGCAGTGGAGAAGAACTTGGAGGGGTTGACCGCTGACATCCATGATATGGCTATTGGGGAGATCCATAGACATTACCAGCGCCATACTATGGGCGTGTCCGAGTCTATCAGTCGACTGCTTTGTAGGGTAGCCCGAGAAGTTGTGTGTTATCATGAGCATCATCCATGATGCTATTTTGTAGAAGCCATGGGCTTCATATTTTTGATATTTTGGTCCTTGGAAAGAAACCTTTTGTAAACACTTTTGATTGTTATATACATATATACGGTTTCTACCAGCTTATCTTGTGTTGTGTTATAGATGTAATGTGTGATTGGTTTATAAATGTCCCAAATGTCTGTCTAACACATAGTTAGCTAAAGCATCAGTAAATGTATTTAGACATCTAGGAATTTGCTGATACTCAATATAATCAAAATAACGTTCCAAGAGGCGAATTCGTAAATACACCTGTAATAAAGTAGGACTTCGAATAACATAGACATTACTTAGTTGTAGTACTACTAGCTGCGAATCGAGTCATATAACCAGGTGGTGGATACCAAGTGAAATAGCATCAATCAAAAATTTGACGATGGTGCTATATTCTACAATATTATTGGTCGCACGACCAAGGCACACACCTCACAGACTGATAAGTTCGTTTGTAGGTGCATAAATTGCCCATGCAACAGAAGCAAGGTTTTGAGTACTATAGATAGCACCATCGACGAAGCCAATGTGGGGTAGTGAAGACTCCGACATCTGGAAACCAAGCACAACGTAACATAAGCGGTCGGGGGTAGAGACCAAATAACGAAAAAGCATACTACAGTAACACACAAAAAGTATGATACAATAAAATACAAGCACTTATGCACAGGTGATCTTAGGCATAGTACTTCTTTAATTACAACCCATTTCTAGGTTCACTCAAAGGGATACCATCATAGTCTACCAACTCGTAAGCTCCTTTCTCCAAAAATCGTCTGACGATATAAGGACCTCGCCACATAGCTTCAAATTTTCTAGCTCCTAGCATATCCCGATCTTGTTCGTAAAGGAGAACAAGATCACCTTCGGAGAAAATGCATAGCCTGAGATGTTTGTCGTATTTGGCTTTGACGCGTTTCTTCTGGGCTTCTATAACTAGGGTGGCATCACGACAGGTTTCATCTAATTGCATGAGATATAACAGACATTCTTCTTCAACAGAAGTGTTTGGGAGAGGGTTGATGGCTAGTTTTAGGGAGGGTATCTCACATTCTATTGACAAGATGGCTTCTAGACCATAAACTAACTAGAATGGTGAAAACTCAGTAGCAGACTTAATGGATGTCCAGTAAGCCCACAATGCTGAAAACAACATTGTGTGCCAACTCGTTTTGTGAATCCCTATCATTCATCGAAGCATGGTAATGAGGACCTTGTTTATTGCTTCAACTTGGCCATTGGCTTGTGGGTAATAGGGTGTTGAGTTTTCATGGTGAAGAACCAACTTTTCAGTGAGTTCGGACATCATGAAGTTTCTAAAGTGGCTACCGTGATCAGTAACGATAGCCTGAGGAACACCAAAATGAGAAATGATGTGATTGAATATGAATAATGCTGCAGTCCTTCTGGTATTGTCAAATGTTGGCATCACCTCAGCCCATTTCATAAAATAATCTAAAGCTACAATAATGTATCCATGCCCCCCGGTCGAGTGAGGGTGACATGTCATGAAATTGATAACCCATTTCACAAAAGGACCAACGGAGACCACAGGGTGTGATCGTATTTTATTGTTGTAGGTTTGGGAAGCATGGAATTTTTGGATGACAATTATATAATCGTTGAATAAATAAGGCCAAAAATACCCTGCTCGTAAGATCTTCTGGGCAGTAGCATACCCAGACATGTGACCACCACAGGCTCCAGAATGGTAGTCATTGAGGGCTTCCTCGGCTTCGTCAAATGTGAGGTAGTGTCGAAAAATGGAGTCAATCCCACGATGATAAAGAGTATCACTAAGGATAATATACTGACGGGCTTGGTAGCGTATTCGAAAGCGGTCAGTGCTAGACAAATTGGGCCGGAAAGTATGGGTCTAGAGATATATGATGATATCTCTGTACCAAAGGTCATTGGAACTAATCAGGAAAAGGGATTCATCGGGTAATGAATCGACTGCTACATTTTCTCGTCTCAGAGCAGGGAAGGTCGCATATCAACTCGGCAAACACCAAGGATTTCTTGGACTTAGCACGTTCGAGTTCTAATTCAAACTCTTGGAGTATTACGATCCATTTGGAGTATTTCCCCCCTAGCAATTGGCATGTAAGAATGTGTTGCATAGGGTTGCAGTTAGAAATTACCGTAGTCTTGCGAGAGAGGATATAGTGCCGAAAATGTTGAATAGCTTGGACGGTTGCCAAGGCCAGTTTTTCAACATGTCAATACTTGGTTTCAGTAGTCGTGAGACTTCGAATCAAGTAATAAATGACATGTTCGTCATGAGAATCATCCTTTTGGATGAGAACCATAGCGATGGTATAGTCTGAGGCTGCGAGATAAATGAAATAATCCCGACTGTAATCAGGAGGGGAGAGTAGTGGGGTACATGAAAATACAGTTTCAAAGATTCAAAATATTTGTGGGTAGTGGTATCCCATATGAACTCAGAACCTTTCTTGAGCAGTCGTGTAAATCCAAGAGTTAGCTTAGAGTAGTTTGGGATGAAATGACGAAGAAAGTTTGCCTTCCCTTGCAAACTTTGTAAATGGCGAAATGAGGAATGAGGAGGGAGATTGAGAATTGCCTCGACCTTCAAAGGATCTACCCTGATCCCTTAACGTGAAACAATAAAGCCTAGAAGTTGGATGGATTCTACACATAAAACACATTTGTGGGGATTCAAGCATATATGGTAAAACCAACATCGAAGGAAAATGGCGTAGAGGTGTATTGGATGATCTACACGGCGCATGGAATGAGTGGGTAAGTCATCGAGATATGGCTGCACAATGTGTTTTATATCATGGAAGGCGTAAGACATAACACGCTGAAAAGTTGAACCAGAATTCTTTAAACCGAATGGGAGTTTCCGATAGGAGAAAGTGCCCCAAGGACAAATAAAAGCGGTCTTGTGTTGGTCCACTGGTACGATATTGATCTGATTATATTCGGAGAAACCATCCATTAGAGAGAATATTTCTCTTCTGGCACAATCGTCGACGATCTGGTCAACAAAGGGGGTAGGAAAGTTGTCTTTAGGACAATCTTTGTTAATGTACCTATAATCAACACACATGCAGATTGTGCCTTGTTTCTTGTCGATCGGGACAAGATTGGAAACCCAGTCAGTTAGAGCCACAGGGTAAATAAAGCTAGCGTTGAGAAGTTTCTCAACTTCAAGCTTGATAGCGGCCACTTTACGTGGGTGGACTGGACGAATTCATTTTCGGATGAGTTTAGCATCCGGGTATGTCTTAATCTCATGTATCACAATGTTGGGGTCAATACCCAACATTTCTTCATAGCTCCAGGCGAAGACGTCACAAAATTCTTGGAAAAGAGACTTGTAGGTGACAACTTTTTCATGGGAACAAAAAGCTCTAATATGCACATTTTCGACAATTCCGGGTTTTATGGATATGTTGAGGGGGATGGTGGGTGAGATATTACTTAAGTTCCATTCGTAGAACAGATCACGTGTAGACCCGAGAATGGTAGAAATAACGATAACGGTCGACGGGGTCGAGATCCGTTGGTAACCCTCGATGGTGTGTTATTCCAGGAAGAGGATGGAACGATGATGTCCATCATCCCAAGGGGTGTCTTCCATGTACATAACAGACATAATCATATCATCCTTGGGAAAAATGATGCGGAAAGGATATGGAGATAAATCACCAAGAGAGGGGGTAGAAGGAGTTGTCGATTGAATGGCTTGATAAGCGGATTCGATCTGACTCAAAGGCATTTCTTCTTCATAATGAAGATGATTGCCTGGGTTGGGTACCATCCATGGGTCATAAGACACAGGGGTTCCATGAAAAAAGGTGGAGATCATGTTGATCGAGGCGACAAATGGATGTGGAACATC
>ML794897.1:485215-505354 GCA_009831015.1 Picea engelmannii | reverse complement strand
AATTGGTTAAAGTTAACTACTTTTCCTTGATGTGGGAAATGCATGACACAGAAAAGAATCGACACAACTTCACGCATGGAATCAATCCAACTACGGCCAAGTAGAAGGTTGTAATCAAGAGGAGCATCAAATACCTCCACTACAACTTGGATCGTTTTGCCTTCTAGCATAATAGGCAATGAAGGGAGGACACCATAAGGCTTAAAACCAGAGCCATTGAAGGCTTTGAGTGTGTTGTGGGATTTATTCAAAGGAGGAGAGCCGATGACTTTCCAGCAGGTAATAGACATGACACAAGTCGAGGCACCCTCATCAATAACCGTTCTACAAATGTTTTTTTCGGAGACAATAACTTGTATTTGGAGTGTGAGTTGAGGGGGTAACCTTGGAATGTGATCTTCCAAGTCAAAAATTATTAAATTCATATCCATGGGGTCGATTCCACCAATAGCTTTCAATAGTGCCTTCCATTGTATAGGAAAGCTCTAAAGGACTTTGAGGGCTGACATTGCGGACAGTGATTGGGCCAGATCTTCGACAACACTGTAGTTATGGGAAACACGTGCATGGGGATTGAAAGACGATTTTCAAACAACACCTTTTGGAGGAGGGCGAAGAACTGTATCTAGGCTCAGTCGTTTGAGATGAAGAGGACCGTTGGTAGGTGGAGTCGTGGGAGATGGTTGGACCAACGAAGGAGGTATTGCATCAACCTTCTCTTTGTAGGAAGGATAATCTTTGGCTCGAGTGGTAAGTGTGATGTCATTCTTCTTTGAATCACCTGTACACATTAATACATAAGATGTATTGGAGGGGGAAGGTTGGTCATGAATGACCAATTGGGCCTGTTGTTGAGAAGGGAAGGGTTGTGACAATAATGGCTGGAGTGGGAGGTTTCGTGGTCCCTTGAAAGAACTTAGTAACCTCGGCTCATCGTGGACAATCCTTGGTGTAGTGATAATCACCACAGATAAGACAAGGGTATCAGGGTTTGCACTTATCCCTATCATCAACAGGTGGTGTTTTGGTTTTCTCAGTTTGTGGATTATTTTTATTCTCCTTGGTCTTACCCTTTCCTTTTTTGGATTTATTTTTGCCGACGGGGGTAGATTGAACAAAATTTACCTCAAAAGTCTTGCCGGTGGGAGGGGTAAGAGAGAGAGCATTTTGAACATTAGAAGAAATGGATTTGGGGTTGTTGCTAGAGGTTTGGATGGAATGAGGTTGGGCATGGAAGGTGCCAATCACACCGTCAGCTACGTGAGGAGCAGTATGAGCGGTTGAAGTAGTAGAAGTAGAAGGATGAGGTGCATCAGGGAGTAATTCGTAAAGAGTACCCGTTTGTGAGTAAAAGAGGTCTAGGTATTGCAAACGAATGATTGCCTATTCTTCTGTGACAACTCCACCCATGGCGATGTCATGAGCGATGTCGTTCATGAATGATTTCATGAACCACTCTACTAGCAACTAATCGAGAAGTTCGAGTTTGATGAGACGTTGTTTCCATTGCCACTCATGAATGTGATCAGAGATATGAGTGGCTTTGGTTTGTTTGAAAGAACTCAAAATCTTGGCTCTCGTTTCATAGTGAATCGGTAACTGGTAGTGGGTGAGGAAAGCCATAGCGAGGGTGTTGAAGTCGATGAAGAAGCCTTGTGGTAACTCGATATACCACTTCACGGCAGAACCTGTGAGGGTTCACTGAAAAAGGCGTAAATGAATAGAGTCATCCATCAAGGAGTTGGATGAGCACCAAAGGTGAAAAGTCATTACATGATTGTTTAGATCCTCTCCCGGTTTACCATCGAATTTAGGGATGTCGGATGGTAGTTTGGCTGGTATGGCGGGACATTGAGGAGAGTGATGGATCGGATCATTTAAAATCCTCAACAGATCCGGTAGGTCTAGGGTGGCTAAGAAAGGTAACTGTCTATTCACATCTGGGTACTGGTGACTTTGGGGAGGGAGTCTCGTTGGTAAACCAGTGGGACCATAAGCAGTCTGCATATAATGCGAAGATCCAGGAAGATTCAGTTGTTGGTGTGGAGGCAACTAATTCGTAGGGTTGTACCCTTGAACAGGGGCATGGGGTTGAGTGTTCGAGCCCCAAATAGGATTAGACGTGCCTGGATATGGTTGGCTTGTAGTAGGGGGTATGATGGAGTTAGATTGAGGCTATTACCCCCCAGTCGATTGAGGATTATGTTGTTTAAGAAAATTCTAATATTGGGCCAAGGATGGAGGTATGTTTTGTCCATAGGGTGGGGTCGGTGGGGGTTTCCCTCCAATCAGGGGTTGTGTTCCAATTGGGATTTGTCCTGCAAAAGGGGGTTGAGTTTGGCCTCCTTGGTGAAATTTTCCACCAATAGGAATATGGTAATTAGGTTTGAAATATGGGATGGTGCCACTAGGATCAATGCCTCCGATAGAGGATGGAGGAGGTCCTTTAAAAGGGGGTGGAGGAAGTGTCAGAATGAAACCGGGAACAAGATGGTGCCCAGGATGAGTGGGAATTCCAGGAGTCCCAGATGAGATTTGTGTAGCAGAGGGAATATAAGCATTCAACGCATGATATCTGGGCGAGAGCATTGGGGTGAATCTGGGTGAAAGTGATGTGCCAATGAGGGCTTGGCTAGCCACTGTAATCCCGGTGTGAGGATTCGTAGTATCTGGGACCATTGTGTAATTGACTGTTTGTAGAGGGATAGTCAAGATGTGGTCATCTGGAAGAGTGTCTGTACCAGGAAAATAATATGAAGTAGTAAAAGGTAATGTGTCTAGATCAGATGTTTTAGGCAGCTCAGACGCGACAATGATATCAACGCCTGCTCCTGAGCCAAAGAGATCTCATATAAAAATTCCAGTAGTCCAAAAAGGATCTTGACCCTTAGGTCCTATGAAAGGTCAAGTTGGTGATCCAGAAGACTGAACAACTAGATCTCTGGAAGAATTCACTTGAATAATATGTCTCTCAAAGTCGGTAGGAAGTCAGAAGTCCTCTCGAGAATTGGTAATTCAGAACCATTCTAAAGAGTTAGTTCTTTCCACTTGTGGAGTGGCGATGTCTTGGACTTCACTCTGTTGAGGAGAGACCTCCAGTGAGTTGGTAGGCAAGGTTTGAGAACCTTCCAGATCTTCTAGGGGTAGGCCTTGCATTCTATGTGAACGACGTGGAGGGTCAATTGTGATTGAGTTAGAATCTTATGAAAGAAACTCTATGGCCAACTTGGGTAAACAAACAACACATGCTAGTAAAATCTAGGAAGAAAAACCAAGCAAACAAGACCTTCCAATTCCGAAGTCACTAGTTGGTGATGAAATCCAATGTCGCAACGATGCGACAAGAAGGGGCTGGGCTAGGGTGGAAAAGTTACGTTGACGACCTGCTTAACGGACTTACACCCTGGTGCAAGCTCCCACACATAATTATGGGTATACCCTCCAAGGAGCCCAAGTGAGTCTGGCCAACGTCGATTCCAGGTACCGTGAATACTTTCCCCTTCACATTCACGTTGTGTAAGACCCTAAGCAGATAGGCTACTAAGGTTACCACCACCAACAATAATGCCTGGGGGAATAGTTGACAGTCCGATCCACACGCAAGGGCAGGGTATCTAGCCCAAAATCAGCTTGAGAGGCTTCCACTCGTCATTGTGGGTATACCTTCAAGTGACCTCCATAATATGTGCAATCTCTACACCGATATCAACAAAGCAGGGTGAGTAACTCTGTCAATCTCAATGCGACCTCGGGTTTGACCCTTGTGTGAGAAGGGCTTCCCAGGACAAAATGTTGAAAATGGAATTTGACACTCCTTATCACAAGATACTATTGTGTGTTTTTTTCTTTGGAGAGTGTGTCTCACTGCCTATTCCAAAGCTCTAGCCTAGCTAATGTTGGTGTAAAAGAGTCCTAGAAAAAGTTACTAGTTGAATTTTAAAATTGTGCAATATTATTAAAGGCTGTTGTTACTCAAAAGGAGACATAAATGAACCTGATGTTGTGTGAGACTCTGAGCCAACAATGCATAAATATGAATGAATGAGACAAATTCTTGTTCAATGAATCCTATTTACAAGAGGGAGAGAGGAGTTTTCTGGAGCAATGTGAACTACAATGTATGATCTTCTCTGAAATGTAATATCAAACAACCATGAACAATGAAAATTCCCTATTCGTTCTTTTTCAGTACTTGAATGCCAATATTTTCAAATAAAAATTTGCTTAAAAAAGAAAATGTCTTTAATTTTTGTTAGAAACCAAACAATAGGGGTGGAACTAAGAAAAAACAAGCAACCAAAGAAAAAGAAATATACAACAAACATCCAAACCAATCTTTCAATGAAGACAAAAATAACAAACTGACAAGACCAGTCTCTTCAAATGCATATGGATAACAATTTTCCAAGTAATAAGCAATTGAAAAGAACAATTGATCTCAACTTTTAAACCAATCAAAGGCTCCCAACCAAAAAAGCACTCGGATTTCAAAACCGGAGATTATACCCTTGTTGCGAAAATGCCAAGAGGTAAAAATTGAGAAAACATGATCAAGAAGAACTTAATCATTCACGAGATTTGAAGCCAGGAAACATTCAATCACTGACCAAAGAAGTTCTTCCTAGACACACAAACAAATCTGGGCATCTGAGGACACAAAAGACTTAATCCAAAAATTTTGCAAGTGGGTTCGTAGGCTGGCAGTGTGGTATAATGCGAGAATCGAGGATTCTCGCAGGCTAGACACAGGCAGAATGCGAGAAGTTCACACTGAACTTAACAACATGGTGCGAAATTTAGTAGTTCTCATAGGCTATAGAAGGGTGCAGTGTGAGAAGGTCTGTAATCAAGCAAATTTTGGAAAGAGGACAAAAATTCTGAGGGGACTTTGGGATCCAGGGAGTCTATAAGGGTCTCCTCAAGACTCAAAGATTTATGGGAATGAAAAATGGTAGGTTAAGAGAAAATGGCCACGAAAAACCCACCAAAAATAGGTTGTATCCCTAGTGGAGTCGCCAATTTTGTTATCGAACAAATTGGTAGGTGCATACACTAACAAATCTCCCTAGATCCACCTGGATCTAGAAAAAAATAGGACAAGACATGACTCTTTCCCTAAGTTGTAGTCATTGAATCTACAAATAAGAAGGAATGAGTGACATACCTTTATATCACTTCCTTAGGTCTCTATTGTTCTTGCTTCACTCCGATGCTCTTCTGAAGTCAGGTCCAAGACAATACAAACCAACCAAAGTGAAGATAGCAAAGTATATTCAATGTCAACCTATGCATATGATCAAGGATTTATGCTATAAAATAAGACTGATTTTATGGGAAAGGGAAATGCCGCTGTATTATATTAAATGAAAGTAGAAGATACAACATGATCGCCTTGATGTTGCAAGATTCCTTTCAGTGACCCTAGGTTCCAACACACACACTTTCTCTGCACTTGCATGAAGAAGATCCAATACCTCTTGATAGACCAAATAGAGTCTTCAAGCTTCTGTCCAAGGAGGGTTCTTCACACAATTCTTTCACTAATTCTTCATTCAATCTTGCTTAACCTTTTCCATGAGAAACCTTTCAATATATAGGAGAAGGAGGGATGGTTACATGGATGAGGATGATCCCATCAAACATGTGAATGCCAACTCATTTTCTAGAAGATCCCCTTCTAGAACCTTTGTGACCTCTTCTCTTTTCCAAGATTAAAAATAGGTTCGCACCCTATCTATGGAGCAGACTGCGAACAATTCACACCCTAAGTGTGGGTGGCCTGCAAGAATGAGGGATTCTCTCACCCTATAACATAGGTAGCCTACGAACTCATCTTAAAAATGTGATTTTTGGAAGAAGACAACAGTCACTTTTCTCAGGCAAAAAGTCCTTGTGGGAGCCTGAACACATCACTTGTAGAGACATCACCAGGGTGACCAAAATCATGTGTAATAACCCCGAGCAGCCAAATCCTATGCCTTTGACTACTCCAACAGTTAAATACCCGACTGTAACTACCCGTAAGTCGACTCCGAGAACCACACGCAAAACCAGAAGCACCTCTAACACCACTCAGAAAAGCATCGACAATGTTGAGCCAGAACAACTAAAGCCTATGCCTATCATTGTGATTGAGCCAACAATTGACAACGCAATCCCTGGACCAAGTCATGAGCCTTAGCCCTCAGCTGCAACAACCTTTTTTGAAGAACTCCCTCCTACTCCTAATGCTATGAAAAGGAAAACCCCTGCTTTTGTTTCTACTTTACCGAGGACGAGAACTAGGTCAGAACGATCCACTGCAACAACCGTTCAAGCCCCTACTTGTTGATGTTTAGACAACATCGGGAAGACATTCTCTAAAGACAATAATTAATAATATAATTATTATTGATTATTAAATATCATATATAATAAGTAAATGATAATAATAATTAGTTATTGATTATTCAAGGGACACATCCTTTCATGGATGGTCACCTTATGTTCCCTATATATGGAACAATCATTATTGTAATAATATATCGAATATCTCTCATATCTCATATGAAGAAAAAATAACATGGTATTAGAGCAGGATTGGGCTTGACTCCCTCACGAGAGGGTGCAGGAAAATTATTTTTCTACTTCGGATAAACTCTAAGACAATCTTGTGATTAATGGATATTTCGAAGAGGGGTCATAGATGTTTTCCAATGAGACACTCAAACGTTTTGGATGTGGCAATTATCACATGCTATGGATATAAAGGATTTTGTATATTGTGAGGTAGATATACACACGATAGATGGAAGTCCTTGAAAGACTGACAACAACCATATGTTAAACACCCAATCACGTTCTCTCCACAAACCTCGCAATGATGTCTAGGTGAAACTAGAACTCACCTGATGTCAAGTCGATGTTCAAGATGAGTACAATTGTGGTGTTGGGGAGTAAGTACATTGGGATATTTAGAGCACGAGTCATGGAGGTTGAAGTTACAGGGCAAGCATTGGAATCTGAAACCATCATTGGGTTCATTGCAACTGCTGCATTAGTATTTATCTGCAACATGCACATAACTTATGTCGTGATAATTATGACTAAGTTGTCGAAGCACCTTCCATGCCATGCTCCAATTTCTGGTTATTACCCAAAACAAATAAGTGAAGGACTTCTAAAGTGTGTGATGAACAAGTTATGAATGTTATATATAATTTCATCTTGAAATTTCATTAGATACCTTTGCGACCTCTTAGTTCGTGCACGGGCCTCGGAAACAAATGGCTACAATCAAATGAGTTGAAAGGTTTCCACCAACGCTTTGGGATGCACTGAAAACTTGGGAGTGTTACACACGAGAAGGATGATAGCGCACTTACAAATTCAATGTGTGAAATAATCCGAGTGTTTGGATCATTATGGTAAATTCATTACCTTTGAAATCCCATCGTTAGTGTTTTCCAGCAGAGCTTAGTACAGAGTGGAAGCTCCACTGCGGAATTTTTTGGGCGATAATTATCATAAAATCATGGACGCACATCGAGCACAAGAGATAGAAGCATATTGGGGGTCAGATATCTAGATGAGGAATTCCTCAAGAAAAGTGATCGGCTCGCCTAGAAATATAGACCAGAACTATATTGTTTGTTTGAATTAGTTTGATGGCAGACCAGAACTATATTGTTTGGATTTGATGGCAATAATTATTTGCTTGTTATTATGATCGAAGAGGTATCAAATAGGTTGCACAAGTGGTGTCCATAGAGTGTTATAATGGAATTGACTATTCTAACTATTGTTGTTGTGTTGAGCCTTACTCTCTTTACATTCTGGGCAATTAAAAAATGACGTGATTCTAGTTTACCCACATTCATCATTTTAGCTAGAATGGTGATTCTCCTTGTCTTTATTCTCATTTAAAGTGGATATCCTTAAAAGATATAGGGAACAAAATCATGGTTGGTGTGGCAACAGTCGTTTTGGACCAGGGTTCTCCTAGAAAGAGGGAGCCAGTTGGCTCATGAAGAGAGGAAGACATGAAGGGTAGGACCTTCCAACATGATGTCAAGGAGAGACATTGCTAGACATGATGCTAAGATTATAGGAGCATTATCTCTTCATAACGGGATCATACCAGATAGTAGAGATAGTTCCAGTGATCATGGATACAACCATTCACAGAACAAAAGTCCTCATAAGACTTTGAGGAACATGATTCCCAAGGAGGCCTTCACCGAAGTGAATACTGAGGTTGGACACTTCAGGATATTTGGGTGTTCAAATATACATTCATGTACCCAAGGAGAAAAGGACCAAGCTAGACCCTTCACTAAGAAAGGGTACATTTGTGGGGTACAATGAGTCTTCGAAGGCATACCAGATCTACATCCCTGGTCAGAGATAGATTGAGGTGAGCATAGATGTTACCTTTGAGGAGGAGGTAGACTTCATGATATCTAGAGGATCTCACATGGATATTGATAGTAAGAAATAAGAAGAGATGGTTCCTTCTCCCCCTCCAGTTGATGTTCCTAGAAATATTGTAGTAGGTCAGAAGAGACCTACATGGACTCGTCACACTCTGCAGGAGGTAGAAAGACATGTAGCTCCTCATGGTACCTTCTGAGAGAGCAAGAGACCTCAATGGTATCTGTGCTATGCCGCAACTATGAGCCACATCATTGATTCTTAGCCTTCATGTTATGAGGAGACATCTAGTATGGAGAGATGTCATGATCGAGGAGTATCAGTCCATCATGAAGAATGATGTGTGGTATATTGTTCCGAGACCTGAAAGGAAGTCTATAGTGACTTCCAAATGGATCTATAAGATTAAACATACAACTGACGGAAGCATCGAGAAGCACAAAGCAAGTTTTGTTGCTAGAGGATTATCTCAGGTGGAGGGAATATATTATGAGGAGACATTTTCTCTTGTTGCTTGATACACTTCTATTTGAATGATTATTTCCCTCACAGCATCCATGGGTTGGAAACTACATCAGATGGATGTGAAGACAACCTTTATCAATGGAGAGATCGGGGAAGAAATATACATCAAGTAGGCAGATGGTTTTTCCATACATGAGAAGGAGTCTCATGTGTGTAGATTGAAGAAGGCCTTGTATGGACTCAAGCAGGCACCTCGAGCTTGGTATGTGAGGATTGATGGACACCTAATGAGTTTGGTCTTCAACAAAAGTGTTGTTGATCCCAACCTGTACTACAAAAATGTTAATGTTGAGGCCTTGATTTTGGTCCTCTACGTTAATGATTTATTCCTCACAGGTACATAGAGATTTATTATTGAATGAAAGTATGCATTGGCCTCTGAGTTCGAGATGAAGGACCTTGGTATGATTCACTACTTCTTGGGACTAGCAGTGTGGGAGAGAACTGATGAGATCTTCCTGAGTCAGGGGAAGTACACAGTTGAGATATTGAAGAAGTTTGAGATACTAAACTTCAAGCCCGTGGCTATACCAATAATGATGAATCTAAAGAAACTAAGTGTGTCTTCTTCCGCTTTTGACGAAATTGATCCGACTCTGTACAAACAACTGATTGGATAATTGATGTATCTGGTTAACACCAGACCAAATATTTTCTATGCAGTGAGTACACTTAGCCAGTTTATAAGTCATCTAATATAGACACACTAGATTGTTGTGAAACATGTGTTGAGATACTTGCGAGGCACAGTTCGACATGGTTTGAGATATACTTTGCGTATTGATATGATATGGTAGGAATATATTGACTCTGATTGGGCAGGGAAGGCGGTGGAAAGAAAGAACACCTTCAGGTGTTACTTCACTTTGGGATCTTCCATGGTTTCCTTGTGTAGCAGGAAACAAAATTTTGTGGCTTTGATCACAACAAAAGCAGAGTACATTGCATTAAGTATGACAGTCCATGAAGTAGTGTGGCTTCACAAGTTGCGTGTAGATTTATTTGAACATGTGCTAGATTCCACCATTATTCATTATGGTAACTAAAGTTGTGTGAAGTTATCTGATAATCCAGTGTTTCATGACAAATCGAACCACCTTGAGATCAAGTACCATTTCATCCAAGACATGGTGCAGAGGAAGGAAGTATTGGTGCAGTAGATTCCTACATATGAGTAGGTTGCTGATTTTCTTACCAAACCAGGATGAAGTTTAAGTACTTCCGTGATAGACTTGGCGTGGCAGAGAATGCCTCCCTCGCTGAGAGGGAGTGTTGATGTTTGCATCTTCCTGAGACATTCTCCAAATAGTAATCCTCTGTGATTGAGTTGATTTGGTCTGTGATGACACTTATCCAAGAAGGGATAGGTGGGGCACTTATCCAAGAAGGGATAAGTGCAGTTGGGATTATAACCGAACGTCCCATGTGGAGAGCACATGAGGACATACCAAGGGAGTTGACCCTTGAAGTCATACACTATGGGAGTTGACCCTAGTGTTTCTAGAGGGTGTAGCCTCTATAATTTCACATGGAGTGCCATGTGTGACAAATCTTTTACTACTATGGTAGTTTTGTACCACTGGCAAAGATTGCGTGTCTCTAGACATTAGTTGTGTAATACTATGGAAATATACCTCCCTAGCTAAGAGGGTGTGTTGATGTTTCAACATCGAGCATAACTTCTCCTATATTGGGCTGCAGACTAAGGGAGATAGGATACATTTATCACAAAGGTGTACTTGTGGTAAATGGGCCCAGACGTAGTCCTTCCTTGATCATGACAAGGAATAATATGGAATCAAGGTGCTTGAAGTTATTTCCACGTGCCAGTTAGCATCAAGCCGACAGTCACTCATAGGTGTGTGCATGTGGTGAAAGATCCTAGTATGGTCTTTTTCCTAGTCATGGTGGTTTGACAAGGAATGATAAAGACTCAAGATGCTATGATATTACATGTAGACCCAAATGAACCTAATCTTAGAGAGATTTAATTGGCTTAGAGGGAGAGCCGCATAAGGAGTTTCTCCTCGGTTTAGGTGGGAGAGAGATGTCTCTCAAGAATGACAGAAAAGTGTCACGAGTCTAGGGTGAAGTTTGTATACTTCAAAGACAAGAGTGGCATGTTGCAGAATGAATCCCTCGTTGAGAGGGAGTGTTGATGTTTAGACAACATTGGGAAGACATTCTATAAAGATAATAATTAATAATATAATTATTATTGATTATTAAATATCATATATAATAAGTAAATGATAATAATAAATAGTTATTGATTATTTAAGGGACGCATCCTTTCACGGATGGTCACCTTATGTTCCCTATATATGGAACACTCATTATTGTAATAATATATCGAATATCTCTCATATCTCATATGAAGAAAAACACCCACTACTGTCACTGCCAATGAATTGTCTCAGAAAATGCAACGTCAAACTAGAAGCAAATCTCAAAGAGGCATCGATAGATTTGCACTAGAAGCAACTCAAAACCCTCCTATTACTGCAACAGTCATTCAAGCCCCTACTATCACTGCCACTTAATCGTCTCAGAAAAGAAAACGTCAACCTAGAAGAAAATCTCAGAGAAACATCAATAGAGTTGCACCAGACGCTACCACAGAGTGTCCTGATTTTGCTGATACTTAGACCCTACCAGATTTTATGGAGGTACGTATTCTGGGTTTTACCTTGTGTAAGGAATTTCAAGAAACCATTTTCTCACTACAGGTTGAATGTACATGGATTACAACAGAATCATCAGCTCCACTTGATGATTCTGTGCGTCACTCAATGAGTGACGATGTACAGATTATATCAGACCCCAACATCCTTGAACCTTCTCCTTGTGTGGTTGTTGAAGAACACCCTCCTTCTCCTTGCCTGGTTTTTGAAGAGCATCCTCCTTCTCCTAAAACAAAGAAAATGAAATCCCCTATTTTTGTCTCTACATTACTTAGGAGGAGAACTAGGTCAGCAAGGTCTAGTGAAGCAACAGTCAAATGGAAGAATATAGAATAAGCATTACACATTCTTTGGCCACTATCCTTGGTTGTTAAAGACGTGACTGTTACACCAACACCAGTCCCTTCCAACAACATGATTGTGACACAAGAACTAGCCTCTTCCCAGAACTTAGTTGTTACACAAGAACCAACTACCCAGGAAGAGACTGTCCCACAAGAACCAGTCATGCCAGAATTAGATGTTACACAAGAACCAACTTCCTAGGAAGAGACTGTCCCACAAGAACCAGTCATGCCAGAACTAGCTGTTACACAAGAACTAGTTGCACATCAAGAGACGGTTACACAAGAACCAGTTACACAAACTAGAGAGGATAATGACGATGTGCCACTTGCTCAGCTGTTTTTTCAAATTGAAAAGAAGATAAAGGATACAAAAAATTCCAGGATTACTGATGGAAATAATTCTTTTCTCATTATTATGATCGAAGAGGTATCAAATAGGTCGCACAAGTAGTGTCCATAGAGTGTTATAATGGAATTGACTATTCTAACTATTGTTGTTGTGTTGAGCCTTACTCTCTTTACATTATGGGCAATTAAAAAATGATGTGATTCTAGTTTACCCACATTCATCATTTTAGCTAGAATGGTGGTTCTTCTTGTCTTTATTCTCATTTAAAGTGGATATCCTTAAAAGACATAGGGAACAAAAGCACGGTTGGTGTGGCAGCGGTCGTTTTGGACCAGAGTTCTCCTAGAAAGAGGGAGCCAGTTGGCTCATGCAGAGAGGAGGACATGGAGGGAAGGACCTTCCAACATGATGTCAAGGAGAGACATTGCCAGACATGATGCTAAGATTCCAGGAGCATTATACATTCATAATGGGATCATACCAGATAGCAGAGATAGTTCCAGTGATAATGGATACAACCATTCATAGAAAAAAAGTCCTCATAAGACTTTGAGGAACATGATTCCCAAGGAGGCCTTCACCGGAGTGAAGCATGAGGTTGGACACTTCAGGATATTTGGGTGTTCAAATATACATTCATGTACCCAAGGAGAAAAGTACCAATCTAGACCCTTCACTAAGAAAGGGTAAATTTGTGGGGTACAATGAGTCTTCGAAGCCATACTGGATCTACATCCTTGGTCAGAGATAGATTGAGGTGAGCATAGATGTTACCTTTGAGGAGGAGGTAGAATTCATGATATCTAGAGGATCTCACATGGATATTGATATTGAGAAATAAGAAGAGATGGTTCCTTCTCCCCCTCCAGTTGATGTTCCTAGAAATATTGTAGTAGGTCAGAAGAGACCTACATGGACTTGTCACACTCTGCAGGAGGCAGAAAGACATGTAGCTCCTCATGGTACCTTTCGAGAGAGTAAGAGACCTCAATGATATTCGTGCTATGCCACAACTATGAGCCACATCATCGATTCCGAGCCTTCATGTTATGAGGAGTAATCTAGTATGGAGAGATGCCATGATGGAGGAGTATCAGTCCATCATGAAGAATGATGTGTGGTATATTGTTCCGAGACCTGAAAGGAAGTCTGTAGTGACTTCCAAATGGATCTATAAGATCAAACATACAACTGAAGCAAGGTCTACTAAAGCAACAATTGGATGGAAGAATATAGAATAGGCATTGCCCATTCTTCAGCCACTATCCTTGGTTGTTAAAGAAGTGACTGTTACACCAACACCAGTCCCTTCCAACAACATGACTGTGACACAAGAACTAGCCTCTTCCCAGAACTTAGTTGTTACACAAGAACCAACTGCTCAAGAAGAGACTGTCCCACAAGAACCAGTCATGCAAGAATTAGATGTTCCACAAGAACCAACTGCCCAAGAAGAGACTGTCCCACAAGAACCAGTCATGCCAAAATTAGTTGTTACACAAAATCCAGTTGCACATCAAGAGACCGTTACACAGGAACCAGTTACACAAACTAGAGAGGATAATGGCGATGTGCCACTTGCTCAGTTGTTTGTTCAAATTGAAAAGAAGATAAAGGATACATAAAATTCTAGGATTACTGAACTAATGAAGGAAAATGACAGCCTCAAAGCAGAGTTGGATTCCCTAAAGAAGGAATTGCAGGTTTCTCAACAGAAAAGCCCGGAGGGAATAGCCTTGGACATATTAGCACTGAGAAAAGCTGTTATGGACCGAAATAGAGAGCACATGTGCTATGAATGTGGTGATATTTACTTTCAGGCAGGGTATAAAATAGTGAAATTACCAGTCACTGGTCATGCTAAAGAATCGACCAATCTCTCAGTTAAGATAGAATATGACCTTACTGCTCCACAAAAACCAGTAAAGCAAAGGAGATCTCAACGTAATAGAGTAGCTGCTGGTTTACTAGCAGCTTTTACAAAAGAACCTCTGTTACACACTCAAACAGATTCTGTTCTTGAATACAAAGCAACAAAGACATATTTTTGAAACAACAGATATTGGGGGTACACACAGGTTTTTCCCATACCGATACTTAGTGATTTGTCTTAGCAGTTTGCATTAGAGGAGTCACTTCCCTGATTCAGATTCAGAGTAAGGCTTGAAAGTGTTTTTCATGAGGACATGCAATGTCTTCAGTTTGGGGGCATGTTAGGACCCAGAAATGTCCCTTTTTCACTATATCTTTTGCTCATTCAACCTTATCATTTCTATGCTAAATGCCTACTATAATGTTTGCTAAGAGCCTTTTTCCCAAGGTATGAATCATTGATCTTGATTTTATATTCTTATTTACTTAACATGTTTGATTGGTAGAGTTTCTCATATTTTACCCATGAATGTTCAACTAATGATCAAAATATGTAGTACAACCAATTCTTGAAGAAAGATCATTGCTGTTACACCAGTTGCTACAGCTGTGTGCCAGTTCTGCATGTTGTTACATGACTACAACAATTGCGCACCTTTCCTGGAAGCTGCCACACTTGCTGCAAAAGATGCCTACCGATCTTGGAAGCTGTTACACCTACTGCAACATATGTCCACCGATCCTGGAAGCTGGTATATCGTTCAAATCCGAATCCCAAAGATCGATCCTCAAGGCTGTTACACATTTTGGCTCACGCTGGTGATCAAGATTCTTTTTCCAGATTTTGTGAAGATAACATATATTTTGTATCAAACAAACAGCTTGAGAATCTTGGATTCTCAAGGTTGTTCTGAGTCCATTTTAACTGAATGACTATGTCTTTAAATAAAAGATCTTTTGTAATCATTGACACTAAAGATTAGCTGTGGAACAGAGAGTGAAGTGAAGCATATTGTATCTGAACATTTTTGCGAGTTAATAAAGAAGTGAATTGATTTTATTTAACTTACTGTAGTCTTTTCGAGTGGATTCAGTGAGAAGGAAAGGGCCCACCTTCCTCATAGACTCCCCTCTATTTTGAGTTTTAGAATAACTGCTTTGACTATTTACAGTTGTGTGATTTATCTGCTTATTCATTTCTAGAATACATTTGTTGTTATAGTTCAGTCCCTTTCTGTTAAATGTGCATCAATGTGTCTCATGAGAGTTAGAATCAATTGTTGAATACTACTGGAGAATTGCTTTGAGAGTTAATTCCTTTTCTGCACTAGATTAAAACTCCGTTTTCAAGAAAAAGTAAATAGAAGTGTGAATTTCCCTTTCTGTAATTAAGTAGACTTCCTTTCAGCAATTAGCACAAAATTTCTTCGGCAAGAGTAAAATAGAAAATTAGAATAGATTAGATCATCCAAGATTCTTATACACTCATCAAATTAGATTTCAATTATGCAAGTGTGATTTCAATTCTGCAACAGTAGATTATAACTCCAACTGTGTTAGCAACTTGTGTTAGTGTTCAACTTTTCAATTTTGTTTCTTTTAGTTTACCTTACTGCAATTTGATTAGTGTTTCTTTCATAATCTAGCATAGACTGTGCATAATTATCTTACAATAACAAAACTTCCTTGGGTTTGACAATTTATATTGAACACCTTAATTATCTATTTATTTAGACAATTAAAGTGCCCAACATCTATGACTGATACATATAACAGAGCTATAAATGAAACAAAGGCATGAGGGCCTTCACAACCTTCACATATGGAAGTTTCACCCATGGAAGAGCCCATTCCTATCTAGGTTCCTTCAAAAAATTCCATTCACCTATTGTTGCAGACAAGATTAATCCCATGAGGCCTTTTACTAGGGAAACAACCAAGCAAAATGTTCCCGGTAAAAGTGATGTAGCATAAATTTTATCCTAGAGAAAATCTAAATCCAAATTGGTTCAGAAACCCATTGAAATTGTTGATATCACAACTCCCCAAGAAGAAACCAATCCCACTTTCAAAAGGCTCAAAAGAAAACTTAAATAAGCAAGGGCTGAGATAGATAAAATGAAAAATGAAGACTCTGGATATAGGAAGAAACTTAAGGGGATGATGGGCATGTACCATGAAACTATTGACAAAGCCATATTTATAGCCAAAATAAATTTTCCCCTCCACATGTAGCTCAAAATCCTTTATAGACAAAATAGATCTCATCAAACTCTGATTAGAAAGCTAAAGGAAAAACTACAACCTTTTAAAGAAGAGTTGGCCAAAAGAAATTGGGACATGTTGGATAAAGTTTCTACTAGGAGAAGCTCCAGAGTTAAAAAGTGAAGAAATTGAACCTCCTTAACCAATATATATTTTGACAAGTTTCTTGTTTGATGCATTTTGAAATTTTGAGGATGGATATGTTTTATAAACCATGTTTAGCCGTTTTGATGTTCTCTTCTAGTCATGTACCAAGATTATAAGTTGTTACAACAGTTTGGGGCACTGGAGATATTTTTTGGAATGTTTTAAGACTTTATTAAATGAAACGAGCCACTATAGGAAATCCTGCAGTGCCTGGCACTGTGAAATGGATGATACAGATAGGCACTGCGAACTGGTGTTGTGAACTCATGTTTTGGAGTTTTTGGAGGGAGGAACAATTTCCAGGTGTTAAGATGGATGCTTTCTAGTTCTGTAAGGGTCATTGCGAGATGGGAGGCCACCTGCCAAAGGAATATGTGCTCAAAGGGATGCTTCATCAACCATAAAGAAGATGTTGCAAATGTTGCCAACATTAGCCTGAATTTTAACATTCTGTTTTATTTTTTTTGTATAGTTGTAGTCACACCATATTTAGGAATAGGAATCCTATGCAAGAGTTGTTATTCGAATTGTAAAGATGCCAATGACAGTATAGAATATAATATAGGCATGGTAATACTGAAGGAGGGTTGGAATGGGGAGAGAGGACTCAATTTTGATACTGTCTATGTAACATATTGACCTCCTATTGTATGGACCAGACTCAAGACTCTTTGGATAATGGAAATCATACCTTTTTTCTTATTCATCCTCTTCTATCTTACTTTGATTTCAGTTTATTGAATGATTTAGTTGGCTAATTGTGTTTGTTTTGCAATTGAGGATCCATTGTAATACTGCTTGCAAAATATCAAAGTTTTCCTCTTTGATTTTAGGAAGTTCTTATGTCAGAGAGTTTTCTTCATATGTGTATCAATACTACCTGATGTAGATGCTAGACATATTACATTTTCTTGTAAAGTCTTCCACCCATTCATGTTATGTCTTTAGATACTTATACGAAATTATTCAAAGATTTATTTGCTGGTTTATATTGTACATATTAAGTTATGATTGACAGTCATGTCTGAGTTTTCTATCCACTTGCAATTTTATAAATTGTTATCTTTTTGATGGGTACTGAGCTTACACTTATAGTAGTCAAACTGTGACTTTTAGTTATAACAATAACTACTCGTTAGTTTTCTTCTAAAACTCCATATTTTGGGCTATGTATAATAGTTGATGGTGCCCTTGATCAACACTCAATATTTCTCCTTGTCCGGGACCAGATCCTTTCCCTTGAAACCACCAAGATCTCTTTAGCGCATTTTTCAATTGAGCTCATTTTCAACACTTGGCACTTATCTGGAAGATGCACTAAATGGAGAAATCTTATATTGGAATTTAGTTGCAGAGTGAGCCTGACATTTGACACTTAGGTGCTCTCCTTTGTTGGTGATCTCAAGTGTTTGAATTTAATTCTCGGTTAGTAAACAATCTCTAGAATTTATCTATGAACTCAATGACCAGGCACTTGTCTTTCACCTTTGTATTTTATATAAGCCAATGAACATATATGTTCTTGACGCATAGAGCATATGATATGCACTCCCTTTTGGGATCCTCCCTTATGGTGCCTTGTGCATTGGTGCTTCGACATGTGTGATGCCTTGTGTTGAATGCTTGATGCGGTCAATATATGTTGGTAACAGTCTTGACACTTTTGTACTAGCAACCAAACAACTGTTGATGTGCTTATATTCATTTGTTGGAGATAGAGTACACCTGTAGACTCTTCTTGCGCTTAATGATGTCTTTCTTAAACATGGTAGTTTCTTGATTTACCGTATGAAGATGAAGAACCAACATTCAATCCATAAGTTCATGATTTCTTATGCATATTTCAACAACCATGAGCACACAAAACTTGTCCATTAACATCGAACTATATAACTGCAACAACTCAAAACCCTTACATCTTGTAAATACATGGCTTCAATAATGATAAAAATAATCTACAGGCGTTTTCTCATTCTCGGGTGCTTTGATATGAGATGCTTACGTGATCGATGCTTTCTTAGTGTTGACATCTGGATGATTCTTCACACTTTTTGACCTGTGAGAAAAATCGTGACATATGTCCATGGTTTAGTGATCTTTTTCTTGGCATACAAACAACTTGGGCTTGACACTTGATAGAGATGGATGAATGGTTGGTGATGAAGAGATAAATACAGAGCCCGAGAGATTTTAAAGGCCAAAAAACCAAATTTCAATCATATTAGAACCATTAAAGCTAGTTGAAACTTATACAGTGCCTCTTATCAAATTTTGATGAAAACGCTACTAAGGTTCAGAACTTTCTCTAGCTCCCTTTAAGCCATAATTTGACAATATGAATATTAGTGCTAACAATGATATTGAAAGGTAACTATCAATTCTTCTTCATCAACAACCTTTGCTTTCCTCTTTTTAAGTTTTAAATGAGTTTCAACTAACTCAACAATATCTTCATAATCACTAGGAATGAAATCATCATTGGCCATACCTCTTTTGCACTTATGTTTTTTAGTTTTCTTCTAAGGAATATAGGTAACCTCATTTGCATAAATTTCAGTGACAAATTCATATAGAGTTTCCATATCTTTAAATGTAACCCTTTTATCCTTTCTAGAATGATGACTTTTATTTCTTCTTTGTTTTCTGCTGCAGCTTCAACTTCCATTACTCTTTGCTTATTTTTCCTTCCTTCCTATGCCTTATCGATATGAAAGGAACTGATGACTTCCATGATATTTATATCTGTAGAATAAATCCCCATTAACATACTTGAAAGGAACCTATCAAAATCCTATAAAAATAAAATATTCATTTCCATTGTTAAATAAGATTTGACAATTATCATGAAACTTATAATAATACATGCTACAAAAATAGGAATAAGAAAACTTACATTGCCCATCTCAATGTCTGTCACGATCATTGCACATAATTCTGTGAAATTTTCTTCCTTTTTATAATTTCTCATATTCAAACAATATCTAATATTGAGATATTTCTTTTATTGTTTCACCAGTGCATAAACAATATTTGTTCCTAGAACCAAACATATATCTCATAACATGCCAAGTGATTGATAGCTTGCTTGGAAATGTTCAAATTCAACACAGTACAAAATTATCTGTTCTCCATTGGCGGTTTTGTTTTCTTTAATATACCACGAATGCTCCATTCTACTCTCACCATTGACAATTTTCCACTCTCTAACATTGTTCATTGCTCTTGTGACCTCCTTTGCTGGGATAACATTTTGTTTCCTAGAATTCATGGAAGTCCTAACTGGGATTTTGGATGCCATTACTACAGGTCTTGTTCCAAATATATTCAAAGATATTTTCTTTCCTACCATTTGTTCTATATAAAAAATAAAAAAAAACACAAATTATTTAAGGAAAAAATAAAATATATTTTGTTCATGGAAAAAAACTAAAGTTAAATTAAAATTATCTAAAAACTTACTTTTTCTAAGACACAAAATAAATAAAAAATACACAAAAAAAAACTAAAGAAAAAATCATATACAAAAAATCAAAACCCA
>ML794897.1:416118-451354 GCA_009831015.1 Picea engelmannii | reverse complement strand
GGAGAGAGAAAGACAAATAAGAGGGGTAGATACAGAGAGGGACGAGGGGGGGGAGAGAGAAAAACAAAGAGGAGGGGTAGAGATAGAGTGTGAGAGGGACCAAAGCGAGAAACAAAGGGCGGGTAGAGAGAGGGATAGTGAGAGGAAGGGAAGTAGGGAGGGAGACATAGAAGGGGGGTAGTGAGAGAATGAGAAGAAGGGGGGGATATAGAGGGAGTTATAGAGGGGGAATGGAGATAGAAAGAGGGGTAGAGAGAGTGAGACTAAGACTAATAATGAGGAGAGAGAGAGAAAGGGTGGAATAGAGGTGGAAGAGAGAGGGGAGTGAGGGAAAAAGGGGAAGATAAAGAGAAAGAGAGAGAGAGAGGGAGAATGGAAGAGGGGGGGGATAGAGAGGGAGTAGATGTGAGAGTCTAAGGCATGTCAAGGTAAGGTCTATATCTAGGTATTTCCATGCCTTGTGATATCTAAATATTTCCATGTCTAGGTCTTACTATGTATAGGAGTGTGAGGGAGAGAGAGGGAGACAAACATGGGGTGTAGAGAGGGAGAGGGAGAGTGAGATAGAGAATGGGGGGGGTAGATGTAGGAGAGGGAGGAAAAATATAAATAAGGCTGTAAATTATTTTTAGGAGCATGCACATGTTCCTGGAGTGTATGCACTCTCCTAGAGCACGTGTATGCTTATTTGAATTCAATTTTTTTGGGCGAGATTGGCAAGGTGAATGTTGACTTGGTTGGATCAGATTTAGGTTTAGGATGACAAAACTAGTGGTTAAGTCTGCAAATTCATAAAAACCTTCATTTTTGCGAAAACCCCTCTATATCTTTGTCCTTGACGTTATTTTTCTATAGGATAAACAATTCAGTTGTTGGTGAAATTATAGACATAGATAGAGTCGTCTATGTAGATTTCAAATAGATAATTTTATTTTTAAATTAATATTGTTTTCTATTTTTAATATATTTTTGTCTTCACATGTATCAAAATCCTAGAATACATACCTCTCTTATTTCTGCTATAAATTGTTCTTGTCTTAACCATTTGTCAAATGAGTTATATGAGACACAAGAGGAGACCGATAGCTACTGTTAGAAAAACAGGATCATAGAGAAATAAAATAAAACAAATGAAGAAATAAAACACAGAAATACACAATACAATAGAGACACATATACATGGTTCACCCAGTGTGGGCTACGTCCACCAGAGAAATTGTTAGGTCCTTCCATTATTATTATCCAACAAATGAAGGGATATAACCTACAACAAACCCGATGTAACTTCCTCTTCGTTCTCTCACAGTCTCCTATCAAATAATACAATATTCACAATGATGCATAGCCGCAATATATTTCCCTCATAAAACAGGGTTTCCTTCTAGGGAAAAAAAACTTAACGTAACTTCTACCATTATATTTGCGAACTTATAATGAATGGTCCAAATTTACAATGAAATTACAATATACATTTACAAGGAAATTTTTTCCTTCGGGGGCTTCTCTCCCGAACCCTCATCGGGGGCCTTCTTGCCCCTGGACCTCGCAAAGGGGGTAGCCCCCCTCTGCACTCCCCCATTTGTAGGAGTGTACATTCTTCTGGGGTGAAAAGTCTTCATGGGGTATAAACATGGCTGAAAACAAAGACCTCTGAATCAGGAAGATAATCAGGCTCCACAACCAACAATCTTTCACTTGGAGACTGATCTCAACAACTGCACTTGTTTTATATGCTGGACTATGATTCTTCTTGGACCTGGAAAAATTCGCATCTTCATATTCACTCTTCAAGGCCAACTGAAACTGAGAAGGACCTTAGTTTCTCCTTGGTTACTCCCTTTGTTAACATGTCTATAGGATTCTGACTATTGTGTATCTTTTCCAACTTCAAATTTCCATATTCCAAGACAGATCGCATGAAATGGTACCTGAGTTGTATATGATTAGTCTTCGAATGGAAGGTTGAGTTCTTTTCAAGATGAATGGCACTCTCACTGTCACAATACAACCTGTTATTCTTCTGCTTCTTTCCCAATTCCTCCATAAACCTCTGTAACCAAATCATCTCTTTCTAGCCTCTGTAGAAACAACATACTCTGCCTCTGTTATTGAAAGTGAAACAACCTTTTGCAGTTTCGAAATCCAACTTACTATTGTTCCACCTATAGTAAAAACATACCATGTGGTGCTCCTCCTGCTATCTTTATCACTTGCTATATCTGAATCAACATATCCATGTAGAATAGTGTCTGAGCCTCCAAAACATAATGCATGAGTAGCGGTACCTCTCAAATACCTGAGAATCCACTTTATTGCCTCCCAATGTTCTTTACCCGGATTGTTCATATACCTTCTCACAACTCCCACTGCATGTGCAATATTTGGTCTTGTGCAAACCATCACATACATCAAGTTGCCAATTGTTGATTGATAAGGGACCCTGGACATGTATTCTATCTCCTCCTGTGTCTTGGGCCACATTTCCTTAGTTAATTTGAAATGGTTGGACAAAGGTGTACTAACTAGTTTTGCATTCTTCATTCTAAACCTCTCCAACACCTTCTCTATGTACTCACCCTAAGATAATGTTAATTTGTGATTTTTCCTGTCTCTTGTTATTCTCATACCAAGGAGATTCTTTGCAGTACCCAAATCCTTGTGCCACTTTTTCCCTCCATCTTCTTCCTTCAACTTGTAAACCCATTTATTCTGCAATTCTCTTTTTCCTGTAGGCAACTGAACCAAGTCCCAAGTCTGGTTATTTACCAAGGAATCCATTTCCTCTTTCATGCATTGTTCCCACTTCTTTTTGGTGTCTACCTACATTGCCTCTTCATAACATTCTAGTTCACCAGAATCAATCAACAATAAATAATACAATGAAGGAGAGTATCGTTCAGGGGGTATACTTAACCTGGTAGATATTCTAACAACACTTGCATAAGTTTGAGGTATCTATTGATCATGTTGTTGTACATTATGATTTTTTGGTACCTTTGGAATTTATTTTTCATGATCTCATCAAGTACTGTGTATTCTGGTTTTTCACTTTCCTATTTCTTTCTCTACAACTGATCTTTGTACATGCCCTTCTCATTGAATATGACATCTCTACTCCTAATGATTTTGTTATTTTCATAATCCCATAAGAGATAACCAAAATCATTAATATTGTAACTATTAAAGATACACTTCTTGGATTTTTCCTCAAGCTTTGTTCTATTTTCTTTATCAATATGGACAAATGATTCACAACTGAAAGTCTTCAAAAAATAATAGTTTACCTTTTTACCTGTCCATGCCTCCTCTGGAATTATACCATACAAAGAGCTTGAAGGTCATTCGTTTATTAAGTAAACAACAATATCTACAACATATGCCCAGAACTTTAAGGGAAAACCAACATGCAATCTCATACTCCTTGCACGCTCCATGATTGTCTTGTTCATCCTTTCCGACACACCATTTTCTTATGGTGTTTCTGGAACTATCTTCTCTCTACGAATCCCATGATATGAAAAATAATCATCAAACTCTTTGCTACGATATTCACCTCCATTGTCTGATTTGAGATACTTCAACCTTTTTTCTGTCTCATTCTCAACCAAAGCTTTCCATTTCTTAAAAGTATGAAAAACATCATTTTTTTGTCGAATGCAATAAACCCAAGTTTTTCTAGTTGCATCATCAATAAAGTAACATAATAATGAGAGACACCAAGATATGATGCCTGAGATGGTCCTCATATACCTATATGCACAAGCTCTAGCCTTTCACTCTTCTTTTCTTTTTCGACTCTGAGAAATATGACTCTCTTCTGTTTTCCATCAACACAATGCTCACATAAATCCAAATCAATTTGTTTAAGATCTGGCAACAAATTTCTTTTTTGAAGTATCTGCATCCCCTTCTCACTCATGTGTCCAATCTTATGATGTCACAATGATGTATCCACTTCTGTAGAAGCTAAAGAGATAGAAGATCCAGTATTACCAGTACATAAATACAATGTAACTACCTTCTCTCCTTTTTCTATCACCAATGATCCTTTGGTGACCTTCCACACCTTATATGTAAATATGGATATACAACCTTCACTTTCCAACAACCCTGTTGAAATTAGATTTTTTCTTAGATATGGAACATGTCTTACCTCTTTCAACAACCATTGGTTTCCATTGTTTTTCTTTATTTTTACCTTTCCCATTCCAACAATTTTGCATGGTGTATCATCACCCAAATAAACATGTCCAAAATCACCTTGAACATAATCTAGAAAATGTTTCCTATGGGGTGTGGCATAAAAATAATCCCCTGAATATACTACCCAAGACTCATAAATATTATCTATAGAAAGAGTCAAAGCATCTTGTAACACACCACTTGTTACATTTGCTTCCTGATTTTTCTCCTGATGTCCATCTCTTTGTTTCTTTGGATCTCTGCAGTCTTTCTTTAGATGTCCTTTCTTCCCACAATTCCAACACTCTATCTTTCCTAGTCTAGATTTGGCTCTGCCCTTCCTAGAATTCCAACGGTTCCCTGATCCCTTTCCTCTATCATTTTGTCTTTCCCTGTTCTCCATGTTCAACACATTACCTAATGTCTCACCTGGGCTTTTTTGTCGCATTTCCTCACTAAGGATAACACCAACAACATCATCGAATTTTAAAGTATTTGAACCAGAGACATAGTTACTTACAACCATGACCAAGTAGTTCCATCTTTCTGGTAATGAGCACAAGATTAGAAGAGCCCTGACCTCATCATCAAATTCCACTTTTACAAAACTTAGTTGATTAGTAACTGTATTAAATTCATTTAAATGATCTGCACCAGACCCACCTTCTGACATCTTCATATTAAATAATCTCTTCATTAGAAATACCTTATTGGACGCCGAGGGTTTTTCATACAGTTTAGCCAATGCGTCCATCAACTCTTCGTTGTCTTTTCTTTTGAAATATTGAAAGCCGCCGACGCTGTCAGGCTCAACCATATTGTTCCTAGTGCCTTTCTGTCAAGAACCTCCCATTCTTCGTCATTCATGGCCAACGAATTCTTTTCTATTCCACCCAATGGTAGGAATAGATCCTTCTGATATAAATAATCTTCCATCTGCATCTTCCATAACTGGTAGTTTTTTCCATTAAATTTCTCAACCCTAAAATTTCCATCTTCCGCCATTGCTCCCACTCGAACGAAGAACCCTCTTTTCTTGCGAGTTACCTTTCCCTCTGATACCAGTTGTTAGAAAAATGGGATCGCAGAGCAATAAAATAAAATAAATTCAGAAATAAAACACAGAAGATACACAATACAATAGAGACATAGATATACGTAATTCACCTAGTGTGGGCTACGTCCACCATAGAAATTGTCAGGTCCTTCCTTTATTATTATCCAGCAAATGAAGGGATACAACCTACAAAAAACCCGTTGTAATTTCCTCTTCTTTCTCTCATAGTCTTCTATCTCAGAATAAAATATTTGTAATGATGCATAGCCACAATACATTTCCCTCATAAAAGAGGGTTTCCTTCTAGGGAAAAAAAACCCTAACATAACTTCTACAGTTGGATTTGCGACCTTATAATGAACGGTCCAGATTTACAATGAAATTGCAATATACATTTACAAGGAAAATTTTCCTCTGGGGGCTTGCTTTCCCCCAAACCCCACAAAGGAGGTAACGCCCCTATGCACTCCCCCACATAGAGGAGTGTACATTCTTCTGGGGTGTAAAGTCTTCATGGGGTATAAACATGGCTGAAAACAAAGACCTCTGAATCATGAAGATAATCAGGCTCCACAACCAACACCTACAATCTAAAAAAAAATAAAAAAATGTTTTGATCATGTTAAGACCCTTTTAGCCCGCACGAACAAAAGACATTGTAATTTGAGACATATGTTGATTTTGATAATTTAAAAATATATAAAATTAATATTAAAAATTCCCAAAAAAATACAGGGCACAAGAAAAACGGGTTCCCTACAAATATACAAGTGTTTGGAATGAAATTCCATCATTAAGATACTCAACACTTGCACAAACAAAACATATATCTTATATTTTGTTGGAAAAATAAGATACCACTAATAGAAAAAAAAAATCAAATTTGACCTAGTTATTCACAATGTCTATGAATAAAAGTTGTACATGTGGAAATCTAATTCAATTTCCTAAGTTTCATATTCTTACACCATATTCAAATTCATTGTAAAAGTACCTTGAATAATCCCTCCAAGTTAACGGATTGTTGTTTTTCTAGGTTTGCATTGCCACTAACGCGTCATGAGAGACCATCGTTACATTACACTCACCTATAAGATTTGTTGGAATGACAAAATCAATTATTATAAGATTAAGAAAAAACTTGTCTTTATATAATAATCACATGATCTGATAGACCAATTCGATCTTAGTGGACGTTCATCATCATCATGATCACATGTTAAACATTTTATTATTATAAATGTTCACATGTTAAGCATTTTATATTAAACATTTTATGTGGTTATCCTTTTATTTTAATAAAATATCATACAATGCACGTCCCAATTAAGTTATTTATGGAGACCACTTTTAAGATATTGAGAGATGTAACCGTCAAGCTCAACCATTAGCATATTGTATTTTCAAGTTGACTTATTAAGGTTGTTTTCTGATCGTGCATAGAAAATGTTGGCCCTATTTTGGCGTTTTATTGATATTGAATTTAAAAAAGAGAGAATAGATAACTTTCAAATTCAATTGCAATGGCCACTGGTCAACTCTTCCTTGTTAATTATAGAAGAAGTATACAAGTGTGATAGGTAACAAGAGAAGAAGTATACAAGTGTGATAGGTAGCAAATAAAAGAATTATTAATTTGAGTTTTCCTTCTTTCTAGAAGTTAACAAAGAAAATACAATAGTTATTAATTTGAGTTTTTTTCCTTCCTTTCTAGAAGTTAACAAAGAAGAGATTTATTAATTAGACAAGAAATATTAAAGATATAAGATATGATTACTTTTAAATTAAAATATATATTAGATTTTTATTTAAAATTATGATAAAAATGTTATATATATATCTATAATATTATAAATTGATGATTTTACATAGGTTTAATCTTTTTGAATATTATAAATTATAAAGTAATGATTATATATATATATATATATATATATATATATATATATATATATATATATATATATATATATATTTTAAATTATTATTATAATCATGTTTATAATAATAATAATTTTGTTAAGTCAGGGTGTATGTTATTCTTTCAATCCAACAATATAGAGATATCATATCTTATCTGGATCACACACCCTATTTCTTCTGGATTTAAACATGTAACTAATAACAAGCTTCTCTGATCATGTTTATATAAAACTATATAAATATATATATAGTGTCATAAATCAAATTAGCATAGTTACCATCGTTGCCAAATGTTGTAAATAAATATTCACAACAAACATCAAATTGGGAACAACTGTAATATTCATCCTAATTTGGGACTTTTAAGTTAGAAATTTTAAGCATAACAATAACCCCAGGGGTTGGATGAAAATGACGGTGTCCAAAGCCAGACTCATGCAACAATATTTTTTTCCTCTAATGTCTTATTCAGTGTTCACATAGAGCGAGGATCTGAAGCAATAGGCAGCCTGAACTTGGACGGATCTGAAGCAATGGGCAGCCTGCACAGGCTGTAGAAGTTCTTGTTCAGATATTTGACTCAAATACCATATAGAATCCCAAATACCATTGTATCAGATCTTATTATGCAGAAATAGTGAGGCCATTGATACCAAATACCATTGGTTTCACTAAGTCGGCACAGTGGCAGCGATAGCACTTAGAAATGGAGAGAACAGCCATTGCACAAGATTAACACATAATAATAGAATGTATTACAGAAACAAATGGAGGTTACATATATAGTATGCAGATCACTGACTCCTAGCAATCTAGATCTTAAGAAAGTGGATCTGATTAGCTAAAAATAGTAAACCTAGAAACTCTCAGTTACAACAATTAACTCACAGTTACAACAGCTGTAAGGCTAACTCACAGTTACAACAGCTGTAAGCATTATCTCTTACTAAAGTAAGCTTTACTCTAACAATAGCAAAACACAGCGACCTCCATTTACGCGTCGAACTAAAAACCGCAGTAGCCAAAAAAAACTAGTTGAATCTATGGGATCTTATGCCAAACAACGCCCGGAAAGAATAGAATAAAACTTCTAAGAGGTTGCTTAAAAGCTGCAGAAGTGGGAATATTCTTTGCAGAGAAAACATCGATGAACGGTAAAAACCTGACTCGAACCCAACAAAATAATTGCAGAGAATATGCGCAGAGTTTGAAACAGCAGAGCCTAAGAAGCAGACAGAAATACTCACAACTCTGCTTTGCTCTCCGCGATTTGAGATGGAAGTAAAGCTCCCAAACTCTAAGTTTCTATGCAAATATATTGTAGAGGAGATTTGTATTTATAGGACATTGAATCTTGTGAAAGGCACCTAACTGCAGGGACAGCCACCTCCAGCATGGGACCGCATATGAAAATACACACCTCACAGTTGTCTCTACAAGTTTCAACAACCAATCCAACCTACAAATCAGATTATACAATGTGAACAGTGACAGTATAGTCTTTCAATAGAGTTACTTTTTAGGCGGCTCCATTTTAAATTTTTGATCAATCCAAAACTCTGATCAATTTTCTGAGTATTTGGGTTGGTTTAAAATAAAACAAAACTTTTGAGATCAAATTTTAAAATGCATAGAATTTTAATCCATAAAAAACTCACACTACTTTTGAAAATCTGACCAAATTCAGAAAAAAAATTTACATGAACAAAAAAAATCTATTTACTGGCCAGTTAACTTACTGCGCCTGAGAAATTCTGATATGATTAATTCCATATCAAAAAGAGACATCGAGCAAGATTGTGTTTGGATTCGTCGGTTACTTAACCAACAAACAAAAAGAATTCAAAATATTTTTCTCATTGAGTGTATGTCTATGTCGATGTCGATGGGCTTTTCCAGCGAATAGGTTTTGGTTCAATGGTTAAGACGGTGTTAATATTTAATAGTTAAGACGGTGTTAATATTTTCCCACTTGCCCTTAAATATTTTAAACAAATGTTTTATGATGATGTATTGGTGATGTATAATGAATTAATATTGAGTTTGTGTTATTAAAGTAAAATAGATACACTCTATTTTAGAATTAATTAGATTAAAATATAAATTTATTTTATATATTGAATTTTTTAACATATAAATATAGTTTTTCTCTTTTCTCTTTTTCACCGTTTTTTTTTCTCTTTTTCCCTCTTCTCATTTCTCTTTCCTCCATTGTTCCTCCTCTTTGCCTATGTCTTCTTTCCATCTCTATATTCTACTCATACTCTCCACTTTCCTCTTTTTATTATTTTTTATTTCTTTCCCTCTTAGCCTCCACCCCTCTTTTCTCTCTTCCCCTCTTGCTTGTTTGATCTTTCCTCGTTAAGTATCAAAGATCTACAAATACAATCACCACACAAGATATGAAGAACAATATGGAAAATATCCTTTATTGTATAGAAAACCCTTAAGGTAGGGAAACACCTTACAACTGATCATTTTAAGTAACGGATCCACTCCTTATCACTTGCCACTTCAATGGGGAAACCTCCTAATGAGCTATGCTCCAGTTACAATACTCATCAATCATGCCCATTACATTGTTTACACCCTAAGAACATTGCAGAGGAGGAACTTTCTAGTAAGCCCTCTTACATTTATTGTGTTCAGACTAGGTCTTGTTTACTAAAAGTGGCCTTTATACATAACAATATATCCCTACTATTATTCCCCTTGGGTACCTTTCTAAATACCCCATATTATTCCCTAGATACACTACACTCCCCCCCTTTTCCCCTCTCTCTATCTTCCCTACTCTCCCATCTTCTCCCTCCTTCCCTCCCTTGCTCTCTCTCTCTCTCTCTCTCTCTCTCTCCCTCCCTCGTCACTGTCTCCGTACTCTAGCACTGTCTGGGCTCTTTTCTGACGTAGAGTTGTCCATCTCATGTATTTTCCATCATAGTTTCCGAGAGGGTAGAACTCCTCCTTTAGGGCATCTACAAAGGCTGCCCAAGTGGGTTCTCTCCCAAAAAGTGTAGATTCATCCGCGATGTACCTCTTCCAGTAATCTTCCCACCAAGATCTGACACGGGGAAGGGCTTTAAGGAGCGTGAAGGTGATCTTTTCACTATCGAATTTTTTTTGGACAGAGTAATAACCTTCTAGCAGATTCAACCATTTTTCTAGAGCATTTGCATCTATCTGGCCTTCAAATAAGGGGATATCAAAATTAACTTGTGCCTTGAAGGGTGTCGCACTTGCAAAATGGTTGCTTGTTGAAGATGCCTCGATTGCTGTCATCGGTAGTCTTTGAAGGATCTGAGCGAAGTTGTCCATCATCTCGTTTCTTTGTCGCACAAGGGCTTCCTCGAGCAACGTCTTGAAAGGATCTCTTGCTCTGTCATCTCTCTTTTCTTCCGCCATTGGAGGTCGCTTGGGCTAGCAAGAGTGGTTGTCCTCAAGAAAAAATAGCTTGAGACCCAAATCTCTATACCCTGACCTCGTCGGGGACCTGCTATAAGAAATGACAAAGAGCAGACTGCTCTGATACCACTGATCCGGATTATTTTGAGAACGACATGAAGACAGAAATATAACTGAGATATAACAATGAAATACACAAAAATATAGAAGAGAGCACAAAAATACAGTGAAACCCAACTTCTATTGCTGAATAAGATAGAAAAACACCGTAGAACACAAACTGGAAAAATGGGGTAGCTTATCTCTGAAAAGAAAGAGATGTTGGCTAYRCTTCCTTCACAAGAAKYTTTACATCACACTCCATTGCATGCTTAAAGGGCCTCCTTCACCTCAATTATATAGGAGAGAGTGAGAGGAGAACAATTCCCATGATGCATGTGGGATAAATTGGACTAAGTTTATAAAATGTCATAGGCATGTAAAATACTAGTACTTCCCGAGCGATCACCCATCCCAGTACTACTCTAGACCGAGCGCGCTTAATTGTGGAGTTCTAATGGGATCCGATGCATTAACTCTATGTTGTAGGCATGTACATAAAACCATTACATAATGTCTGTAATTAACAAATGAAGATGACATTCCATTCCATTCCCCATCAAAAGGGTGAATGTCATGGTTTATCAAAACCAGAGGCTCAAAATGGTGATTCAGTGGAAAAGGTGGATGGCACCGAGATCCATCTGGATCATTCCTCCCCCCTTAGGAAGCAATGGTCTCCATTACGTTGAGTGCCCGAGGGAGAGGGAAAAGCGTTTGTTGAATCTGCATCTTGATGAGCTGCTTTCCTTGTTGGAGAAGTTGCGCTTCTTAGCTTTTTGAAGGTTGTCACGAATCTATGGCTGGAAGGGTTGGACCTTTTTAACCAGTCTGGCTACATGATATTTCTATGTGTATAAGGAATCTTTGCGCTTTGCTGCAATCTTGTTGACCTGCTTTTGTTGGATAGAAGATGCTTGGGCCAAGGCTGTAGTGGTTGTAGTATCCTTTTGTTCACCTTTTGAATAGATTGTGAAGAAGATAAATTTTGTAGTATGAGATACTACCTTGCGGCACTGTTTAGGTGGGACATTAGTTGGAACCACCTCTGGTATCCTGTAGAGATTGCCCCCCATAGTAACGGTGACACTACGGGGTCGAGACTCATAGATAGCATGGCGCTTCCACATATATGGCTGGCCCAAGAGAACATCACAGACATCCAGCGGGGCAACACATAATACCTCATCCTTGAAGGGCTGGATGTCGTATGACAATTGACACTGTTCCCTGACACAAAGATCTTGACCCTAGAGAATCCACCCAATGTTGTATGGTCGCGGGTGTGGTGTTGTTGGAAAATTCAACTGCTTGACAACCTCTGCTGAGATGATGTTCTTTTGGCTTCCGCTATCAACAATAAAAAGTAGTGGGCCCCCCTTCACCCACATCTGTGAATGGAAGAGTCGCTCCCCCTCCTCAGGATCCTCTTCTGGTTGGATTGTTGTAGTTGCGATAGTAGCAGTGGGTTCTGCATCAATGATCTGTCTCATTTTATTATTTTCTGAATCAGGGTCCAAGTCGAGGTTCAACTCTTTGTCTTTGAGCTCGACCACCAATGACTGTATTGGGAGACATTCATCAGTGTTGTGTCAAGGGATGTTGTGAAACTCACACCACTTTCTGGTGTCTTTCTTAGACTTCCTGTTACCCTTCTTTGCTTTCATATGGGATTGGCTCTCTTGAGGTTGGCCTTCCTTGCTCCATCCATGCTTCTCCCACTTACTCTGCTAGTTGAATTTCTTCTCAATTTTGACTGCATATCAATAAGAAACTCCCAGTGAATAGATGTCCAAGAAATCCATCTCTGTTTGGATGTACCTGTGTAGACTACTGCGGTACTTCAAAACCAAGTTCCGCTCGGAGTCTTTGATACCCAGCTTTGACTACAAGGTATGAAAGATGTTGGTGTACTTCGGTACCGTCTAGGCTCTTTTCTGACGTAGAGTTGTCCATCTCATGTATTTGTCATCATAGTTTTCGACAGGGTAGAACTCCTCCTTTAGGGCATCTACAAAGGCTGCCCAAGTGGGTTCTCTCCAAAAAAGTGTATATTAATCCGCGGAGTACCTCTCCCAGTAACCTTCCCACTAAGCTCTGACATGGGGAAGGGTTTTAAGGAGCGCGAAGGTGATCTTTTCACTGTCAGAAATTTTTTGGACAGAGTAATAACCTTCTAGCAGATTCAACCATTTTTCTAGAGCATCTGCATCTATCTGGCCTTCAAATAAGGGGATATCAAAATTGACTTGTACCTTGAAGGGTGTCGCACTTGCAAAATGGTTGCTTGTTGAAGATGCCTCGGTTGCTGCCATCGGTAGTCTTTGAAGGATCTGAGCGAAGTTGTCCATCATCTCGTTCCTTTGTCGCACAAGGGCTTCCTCGAGCAACGTCTTGAAATGACCTCCTGCTCTATCATCTCTCTTTTCTTTCGCCATTGGAGGTCGCTTGGGCTAGCAAGAGTGGTTGTCCTCAAGCAAAACTAGCTTGAGACCCAAATATCTATACCCTGACCTCGTCGGGGACCTGCTCTAAGAAATGACAAAGAGCAGACTGGTCTGATACCACTGATCCGGATTATTTTGAGAACGACATGAAGACAGAAATATAACTGAGATATAAAAATGAAATACACAAAAATATAGAAGAGAGCACAAAAATACAATGAAACCCTACTTCTATTGTTGAATAAGATAGAAAAACACCGTAGAACACAAATTGGAAAAATGGGGTAGCTTATCTCTGAAAAGAAAGAGATGTTGGCTACACTTCCTTCACAAGAAGCTTTACATCACACTCCATTTCATGCTTAAAGGGCCTCATTCACTTCAATTATATAGGAGAGAGTGAGAGGAGAAAAATTCCCATGATGCATGTGGGATAAATTGGACTAAGTTTATAAAATGTCATAGGCATGTAAAATACTAGTACTTCCCGAGCGGTCACCCATCCCAGTACTACTCTAGACCGAGCATGCTTAACTGTGGAGTTCTAATGAGATTCGATGCATTAACTCTATGTTGTAGGCATGTACATAAAACCATTACATAATGTTTGTAATTAACAAATGAATATGACATTACATTCCATTCCCCATCAAAAGGGTGAATGTCATGGTTTATCAAAACCAGAGGCTCAAAATGGTGATTCAGTGGAAAAGGTGGATGGCCACCGAGATCCATCTGGATAAATGTTGGACATAGGGAAGACTCTCATCCCATGTGAGAGGATGCTTGGAATTATACATTTGTAGTATATGCACGATCATTCGATTTATGACCTTGGTTTGGCCATCGGTCTGGGGGTGGAACTCTGTGGATTTGGTGAGCATGGTGTCCAGCAGTGATCAAAGGCTCGACCAGAATGTGCTGAGAAATCGACTGTCCTGATCTGAGAAAATTGTTTGTGGGATTCCAAAATGTACCCAAACTCGTTCAAAGAAGAGCTTGGCAGTGGCTTCTGCTGTGACGCTCTTCTTGCAGGCAACCAGAATCGCCATCTTAGAAAACCGATCAACAATGAAAAAAACATAGTCATTTCCCCGCTTGGTGGACGGGAGGCACGACATGTAGTCTATTGATATGGATTCCCATGGCCTATCAAGAGTAGGAAGAGGGGTGTATAGGCCCTATTTCTTAGTGGTTGGTTTGGCAATAGCACAGGCAGTGCAAGACCTGATATACTTGCTAACTTCCTGTCAAAGTTTCGGCCAATATAAATGTTTTTGTAGCATCGCCATTGTCTTTTCGACACTGAAGTGTCCTTCCACCCGACTGTAGTGGGATTCCCATATCAAAATCGCTCGCTTGGTTGATGGAACATAGATATGGCCCAGATGACACAACAACCCATCCTGAAGATGTAAATTATCGACAACTACCTTTTCACCCAACATTTGGTAGGTGGTGGCGAAGTCTGGGTCTGTCTCATAGAGTTGGGGCCATCTAGAGGTCTCATGGTCGCAAGAGTCTAGCATTGTGGTGAGTGCCGCAACTGGTGGTATGCTGAGGCAATCAACGATGTGGTTGGTGCTTCCTATTTTATACTTGATTTTGAGGTGGAATTGCTGCAAGTATGTGGACCACTTTTGATGGTGGTCATTCTGCAATTTTCCTTGTGTCTGCATGAACTGTAGTGGCTTATGATCAGTGTGGATGGTTGTCTCCCTCCCAATAATGTAATGTCTCCACTGGCGGCAGGCTTGAACAATGGAGTACATTTCTTTGTCGTAAGTAGGGTACTTACGGACAACATCTGATAGTGTCTCACTATGATAGGCCAAAGGGTGGCCGTGCTGCATGAGAACGACACCCACAACATAGTCTGAAGCATCAGTCTCAATCTCAAAGGGTTGTTGCAGGTTTGGTAGTGAAAGTACTGGGGTTGAGCATAAGCACTACTTCAAATCATTGAATGCTTGTTGTTGGGGCCGTCCCCATGCAAATTTAGCCTTACCACCACCCCTGGTTATTTCGCTGAGGGCCCATGCAATATGGGAGAATCCCAACAAAAAACTGCGATAGAAATTGGCAAGGCCCAAGAAGCTCCGAAGATCAGTCAGTGTGGTTGGGCTGACCAGTCATGGATGACTTGGATCTTGGCTGGATCCACATGTATGCCATGTTGATCAATTATGTATCCTAGGTAATGGACCCTGTCCATGCCGAAGGATCATTTTTCCAAGTTGGAGTATAGCTTGTGTTGTCGCAGGGTGTGCAGAACCTATTGAATATGCTGCAAGTGTTCGGCCCAAGTCTTGTTGTAAATGAGAATTCCGTCCAGATACACCACTACAAAATTATTGATGAATGGTCGCAGGATATCATCCATCATCCTCATGAAAGTTGCTGGAGAATTTGTCAGACCAAAGGGCATGACCAACCATTCGAAAAGGCCTTCCTTTGACTTGAAGGCGGTCTTCCATACATCTTTCTATTCTATCGGGACCTGGTCGTAGCCAGACGTTAGATCAGTCTTACTTAAGTATTTTCCCCCCATGATTTGATCAAGGAGGTCGTCTATTCGAGGAATCGGTTACCAGTTTTTTACTGTGATTTTATTCAGAGCTCGGTAAGAAATGCAAAGTCACTAGGTTCCATCTTTCTTCTGTACTAGCACGATTAGGCTCCTGCAAGGCGATGAGTTGGGATGGATGTGCCCCTTGTGGAGCAATACTTGGATCTATCACTTGATCTCCTCATTCTCTAATAGAGAGCGATGATAGACTAGCCCATTGGGCAGCGACGCATCAGGGGTCAGATCGATGGGGTGCTTGACCTAGAAGAGAAGAGGTACCCCGGTAGGTGAGGAGAAGATATCTGAGTATTCTTCCACGACCTTATCTACTTGCTTTTGTTGTGTGGAGAGGTCAGCCACAGAGACCATAGACGTGGCTGTGATCTTTCTCTCATTCTGAGAGCGAATCATGAAGAAGACAAACTTCCCCATCTGAGAGATGACCTTCCTACATTTCTTAGCAGAGATCAAAGAAATAACACTAGGTGGGATAGCCTCGGGTATCCTATACAATTTCCTGTTCAAAGTAATAATAACACTATGAGGCCTAGACTCATATACAACATGACATTTCCATAAATAAGGTTGGCCCAAAAGAAAATCACAAACTTTGAGAGGAGAAACATCACACAATACCTTGTCTTTGAAGGGCTTGATGTCGTACGATAGTCGACACTGTTGGCTAACGTGTAGATCGCTTCCTTGGTGAAGCCACCCAATGGTGTAGGGTTGTGGGTGCAGCATTTTCGATAGGGCCAACCACTTGATGACCTATGCTGAGATGAGGTTCTTCTGGCTGCCACTATCAACGATGAATTGCAACAGGGTGCCTTTTACCCACATCTATGAATGGAAGAGGCACTCTCCTTCTTCTGGCTCGACTGGTTCACCATGTTGGAGCTTGGTGGCAGTAGCGGTGGCACTGGGTTCTGCGTCAATGATCCTTCTTCCCCTTTATGGTTCTAACTCAGAGTCAGAACCCGCATCTGATTCAGAGGCTTTCACTTCAGCCACCAACGACTTCTTTGAGCGGCAGTCATCAATGTTATGCCAAGGGATCTTATGGAAGTCACACCACTTCCCGATATCTTTCTTTGTCTTTCCAGTGTCCTTCTTTGCTTGCGGATTGGACTGGTTTTCCTGATACTGTCCATCTTTTCTTTGTCCTTTTTTTTGTGGGTTGGAACCGCCCTTTCCTGGATTTTGTTGTGAGGGGTTCCCCGACCCAAATTGTCGCATCTTTTGTTTGAGCTTCTGCTCGATTTTGATGGCATATTGGTAGGCCGCACCTAAGGATGAGATGTCTAGAAATTCCATTTCAGTTTGGATGTATCTATGTAGAGCACCTCGATACTTGAGCACCAAATGTCTCTTTGAATCTTTGATACTTAGCTTGGTGCGCAAGGTATGGAAGATATTTGTGAAATTTGGCACTGCTTGGTCTCTTTCCTGCCGCAGTGTGGTTCATTTGGTATACAGGTCATCATAACTTCCAACAGGGTAGTATTGTTCCTTAATAGCATCCCTGAAGGATTCCCAGTTGGTTGTGACTATAAATAATGAGGGTTCCTCTATTTCCTTTTGATCACAGAAAGTTTCCCACCAATCTTTGACACGGGGAACGGCTTTGAGGAGCGCAAAAGTAATATTTTCTCTATTCTAAAAGTTATGGATAGAAAAATACTCTTCTAGTAGATTCAACCACTTCTCTACAACATCCGCGTCTATCTAAACTTCAAATATAGGAATATCAAAGTTTATTTGTACCTTTAAGGGGGCGGTGCCTCCGCTCGAAGAATATGCGTCGCCTGTTGGTAGTCGCCAAAGGATTTGCGCAAAATTATCCATCATCTCGTTCCTCTATTGCGTGATGGCTTCCTCAATCAACAGTTTGAAAGGGTCTCCTGTCCCATCATCTTTCTTTTCTCCTTCCATGAGAAGTCTCTTGGGTGTGTGAGAGATTTTGTCCTCAAGAGAAAAAAGCTCGAAACCCAACTCTTTGTACTCCGACCTTGTTGGGCACATGCATTAAGACGATAAGGAGCAGACTGATCTGATACCACTGATCTGGATTTTATGAGCAGAACGAAATGACCACAGATTATTACCAGATGCTTAACACATAATAACAGAGATACAGTAAAACTAGTTTTCTATTCAATAAGGATATAAGCCAAAACTGTAAAATGCAGCGGAAAACAAGCTTGCTGGAATGGTGGCGACTTATCTGTGAGAATAGATGTGATGACTGCACTCATTCACAAGAAGATGATTACAATGAGGCTCTCAAGGCATTTTTACAATATACAGGAGTTTCAAAAAACCCTAAACATCCAAAAACCTAACCCTAGGAGATGAAGCGCCAAAAGTCATGTGGGCCCCATTTGGGTAAGTCAATACATCAACTTCCCGGGGTCGTAACGTTTGCATATGATCTCCATTTTAGGCGTATGATAGCCCATTGGAAAGATCTATTCGAGGACTACAAGAGTTACAGAAAATTTCATGAGATTTTTTGATTGCAACATACCCAAAAAACGTTGTTTAGGGCCTCAAAACGACTCCGGAAGTTTAGGACCCGAAAAACTAAAAATAGTAAATTATCAAAATTGATAGAAAATTGTTTTGAGCCAGTTGGAAAAGATTGGTGGCCACCGATATCCGCCTGGATCAAGAGCCCATATAACAAGTAAATCGAGATATGGTGGAAAGTGACACTAGCACTGTAGAGCTTGAAAAGGAAAGCAAGCTCCAAAGTGAAGGAAGCTCAAGAACTTTTAGCAGCAAGAAACACATATTTGATAAAACATCTGGGGAATCTTATCAATCTAAAGAATACTTGGCAAAACATTATGTTGAGAAGGGAAACATAGCTCTGGGTGAGATGCAGGATTCGGTCCCTGAAGTGGAAAATAATTCTCAACATAAATATTCTTTGTTTACAGTAAGGGATATTGAGAAGAGGACATTTAACATTGCAGTTGTATATGAAGACAAAGTATCTGAGATCAAGATAAGTTATGACAACATCAGTGCTCCAGACAAGGTCAAATTCCATAGGAATACCAGTGATATGTTGTATTCTGATTACCTGAATTTAATCTTTAAGAATTCAAAGATGTCATCTTATGCAATGAAATTAGAAGGGAATTTGAGGAAAGAAAAAGAATCCAATAGAGCTTGGAAGACTCAAGTCAAGAGGTTGGAATCTAAAGGCCCTCAAGGGGTGAAATCCTCATTGGATGAAAATGACAAATTGATTCAAATTTTGAAGAAGAAACTGAAAGTGGCTACCATGGAGCATCCACAAACAATAGAATTGGTTTCTCTAGAACAGGAAAATGAAACACTTCATCAAGAGGGATTGGACTACAAGGCCAAGGCATTGCATCCAGAATGAGAAAAAGGTGAGGTTTTTACAAGAGAAGACAAAATTTATAAGCAAGGTTGTAGTTGTACCTCATGCTGCAGAAGCTAGGCCAAACACTGAAGGACTTGTCTAGGCTATGTCACAAATTATCCTGAAAGAAGGAGAAATCAAAGGGTTAAAAGGGAGCATAGAGAAATTGAAGCAGGAGATGCAAGCAAAGGATGGAATAATGGTTTAATTTCAAAAGGAGAAGGAATTCATGTAGGAAAGGATAGATAAGTTCAATATGAGATTAAGAGGAAAAATCCTGTTGCAGGGGGCCAAGCATATCATCTGGGATTCTATAGCTACTGAAGCTTCCGAGTTTAGAGTGTATTTGAATTTCATCAATGATAAATACAACATAGCCATCACAGACAGAAGCATGTGCACTGTTGTAAATGAAACCTTAGAAAAGAAGCCATCAGAATGGGTCCAAAATGCCATAAATATACTCAACTCCATTCCTACTGCAGAACTTCAGACTATTGGAGTCAAAGACATAAATACATTGATTATTCAGGCCAAGAGGGTTATTTCTAAACATAACCTGTTGAAATCAGTACACCAAGGCAACACAGATGGAGCAACGTGTGGAAGAGTTCAAAGATTTGTTTGAGGAATTGTTTATCAAATGCATCCCACCATTTTGGGATGGCAAGGGAAAATTGCATGATCAAGAAGGATACAATGCTCGTCTCACTCGGTGCAGAATGGATCACTCCAAGTTCGAAACCCTGGACGAAAATCTTAAAGGAGCTACACTGGTTGAGCATCTGATTATAGACTTTGAGATTCTAAATCAGTTCAAAGAAATCAAACTTGGACTGCCATTCATATCATATGCTTCCAGCATTGACCTGAAGATCCTGATTATATGATTATGATATCCCTTTTGACTTGCAATGGAAGGAGATAGTACGACTGGGTAAGGCAAGTGTAGTTTTCCAGGGTCTAGTAAATGATGTCCAGGTGTCACTGAAGATGGCAGATCAGGTGAAAGACCAGAGTAGAACAAGTGAAAAAAGAAGGGACTGAAGCATCAGAGTAGTCAGAATCCATATCATCAAACATTTTCTTGCTAATCATTGTAATCGGTTTCAAACCGAAACTATCATTTGTAATTATTGTAATCAGTTTCAGAAACTGAAACGTTTCATTTCAATCATTGTAATTGGTTTCAAACCGAAGGAACTCCTCTTGTACAAATATTAGGAGTTCCAAATGTATTAGGAGTTGGCAGAAGTGCAAGGGCACGATTGTAGCTATTCTAAACTTGAATGTAATTTTTTGAATTTGAATTGAATAGACATACAAAAGTCTTGAAGTTTCCATGAAAATATTCTAATGGAGGTGAACTGAGTTTTGTCTCCTCTCTTTGTATGTATTTCCTGTATTTCTTATTTCATTTTCACTATCTTCTGTTTAAATTGGATAGTCAAAGGCCCATAATTCATCTTAATAAGCTCTCAGCTAAAGCAATTTAAACTGTGTTAAGTTATTCCTAACTAATTCATAATTCATTTATTTAATGCTCTGATGTAGTTATATGTTTTATTTTCTTCCTACACCCTGCAAATTTACAAATTATAACTTAGATTTATCACCTCATTTAGCCTTTATCCTCTGGAGAGTTCTATCGACTAGTTAGTGCTTTCATTCATTTTTAGATGTTTGAATCCATAGCCCTAAGTGTCCCTCCCCTTCCTTGCTAGAAAAATTATAAAAAATACCCCAAAACAACAAAACCTAGCCATTGATTGCCAAATAAATATCAAGTGACAGGAGAGAGCCCTCTCTGTGCTGAGTAGGCTAGTACCTAGCTCTAAAGTTGGTTTGTAGGTTACCTCTGTCATTTTTTTTTATCATTCAAACAAATTTACAGAGTGTTAACATTATGGCGCCACTGCTGGGGATCAATAGTGAACTATTCCCTCAGAAAAGAAGGACTTAAAGCTTTAGATTTGATTCCTGAGGGTGACAATGAATCAAAAATCTTATTGGCTGAGACTAAATCGACCATGGAGACCCCATTATAAAGAGACCATTAGCATAAAGTAGTTTGATCTAGAAATATTGGCTCCCAAGAGAATTCATACCAGGAGAAATCTAGGCTCAGAGGCAGTGATCCTCATGTCTGAACCTGAGAAGATTTTACACAAAACAAAAGAAAGGCCAATAAGCCCAGTTTTGTGTCTAGATAGATATCTATCCTTGCCCAAAGATGGAGTTTCAAGCATTTAAGACCTTGATTTTTCTTTGAAATTTGAGCAAAATCTGTTCAGAACTAAATCTGAGTCTTGTTTGAAAGAGATAATATTTGATGAGAAGAGGTTTCAAGATTTAATTTTAGCTTCCTCTACTAAACCTCTTCCGATTCCTACTCAGAACCAAAAACCACTTAAATTTCTTACTGCATCTATGGCATCTAGGTTTTCCCCTCTTGTTCTACCTGCTTAGTTACATGATTTTCCCCAGGAATATAATCAGAGGATTAAGTTGTATGATGCCGAAGGTAATGTGTCATCCCAAAAACACTTAGACTGGTTCAATGAGTTTGTAAACCTAGAAGAAGTATATTTTGAAGATGTAAAAATGAGGTTGTTTGCAAAAGGTCTTGCAAGAGAATTTAGAAAATGGTTTAGAGCTCTCCCAACAACAAGTATCATAGATTTTGAAGCCTTTGAAACAATTTTTCTTGAAAAGTGGGGTGACAAGAAAAACCCCCTTCAGTTGCTAACCTAGTACAACAACATGAGAAGGTCACTTTTGGTTTAATCGACTCCCTTCTCAGGTTATCTGAGTTATTGACCCACGGTTCATGTCATTCGGGGTTCCAACAAAGCCTCTAACTATTGGCCCTCCTAGTAAACTAGAAGGCAACGCAGCGCCCGGAAGGTACTGCGCAGTCTCACCTGAGATAGCTATAGATGGTTGACTGTAAGACTCAGGTGTTTACAGTATAGGACATAGTAGGAGATAAAGGGTTCCTTGATCAAGGCCCTATTCTACAAATTTTTACTGTAATCTACTTGTTCCTAGGAATCACATGCGTATAACTCAAAATATAAACAAATTCTAATAATGCATTTGGTTATTCATCAATCGTAATCATCTATTGCTAAAAGAAGTTAAAGATATGAAAACATTCAACACATTACACAGATATTATCGTGGTTCACCCCTCCTGGGCTACTTCCACAAAGATTTGGCTCTTGGCTCTTTTATTATGGTAGTTCTTGATTTCCTTGCACCACGCGCTTACAGTTCTCCGCAAAAGTGGGTAAGATCTATGTGAGGCAAACTAGATCGCACCAGGCTCTACAGCCTGTGGTATAATCCTCAGATCTACCTTCCCTCATATATTTCTTACTCAACATCTTACAACACTCGGTTCATACAACTCAAAACCCTTCACGTATCGCCAACAATAATACTCAGAAAAATCACTCAATAACAATCGTAATCCTCGCAAAAACTAACCTAAAATCAACAACCCTATATGATAGTTTCATATCTATATTTATACATTTTGGGCTCTTCATCCACTTACAAAATATTACCAAAACCCTAACCCTTCTTATGCTAGGTTTTTCTCCCATGCGTGTTTTGTTCTTCCTCCAGCTCTCGCTTTCCTCTGTGCACACTTTCTTGCATTCACGCGTGTTGATCTTTTGCCAGTTGTCACTTCAGTTTCCTGCATGCGTTCTTCTGCATGATCGTCCTTCTTTCCACTTGATCCTGGTACCAACAGGCCCCCAACATTAACATGTGACTCATCCCAAGTCACCTAATTGCGCTATGCTTCCTCGATCTCCCTACTGATCGTCTGTAACTTCTCCTGCAATTATGTTGCTTTTGTCAGTGCCTGCGCAGTTTTCTCCTTGATAATATTGACTGTTTGTGCTGCAACTTATTCACTTATCAGTACTACACATTCTAGCTGAGTCCATGATGACTGTGTTCTGGCTTCTTCTTCCTGCTCCACTACTGCTACTATCCATTCATGCAATGGTTCTATTTGAGCCTGACGCTCCTGTTTCTGTGTTTGCGCAGTGAGAAGTTCCGCCTGTAACGTCTTTAACTCTTGTGTCCCCTTGACCCATTCTAGAATTGGGATGGTTTTCTGTTGTTGCTTGAATTCTTGGATCATTGCATTGATCCTTTCCTCCTCCTTGTCCCATTGTTGGACCTGTGGGTCCTCTTCCATCTTTGTCCAGAGTTGCACTTCTTTATCTAGCAAGTCGGATGCTGTGCTGACCTGTTTTTCTAGCTCTTGTAGTTGCACTATTTCTTCCTGCTTCCTCTACTCCTTTACTGCTGCTGGTGGAGTTGTTGGTCTAATCTGTCCACAGAGAGTCTAGATCTCCTTATGGTATTGATCAATTTCCTGCGCAATTGATCGAACTTTTATACCGCTGGGAGTTCACTTCCTTATGCAGTAGTTGGAAGTTTCCCAAAAATATCTTCCACTCTGTGTTCCAATTCATTTCTGGGTTCCTTCTCCTCCTACATTTCATATTTTTCCTACGCAAAAATGTTTCCAGTGTTTCCTACTTCTTTGTTTCTTGCTGTAGCTCGACCAAGTTATTATGTGCTTGAGACTGTATCTCATGGCCTACACTAACCTGCAATTGGTATAAGGCCTTTGTTGGCATCCGTGTTAGGACCAATTGGATCTGATCCAAATCCTTTAGTGGTGTCTGTCCCACAATCTCATCCATTCATAGCATGCTCGACTTTATGTAAACCGTGGAATGTGGCTTCGGAAGAATTGAGTCGTGTTCTCCTACCTCCATTCTTTTTGTGGTTCATGCACTTGATGGCTCTATGCCTCTACTGCTACTTGTAATTTGGGATTCTCCGACTTTCTTTAGGAGTTTCCCCATTTATTCCAGCTGCTTCTACAGTTTATCCCCATGGTGTGTTGCATAATCAAACTCCTCTGTGAGGTAATCCTGTACCATTATGGAAATCATCTCTCCATCATCCTCTATGATTGTGTATTCTGGTGGTGGTCATTGTGCCTTTGATTTCTTGCGCGTCCCTGTTTCCTATACCACTGGTCTCTTAGTTCCCCCTGGTTCCTGTGTGATGGGTTTAATTGCGGTTTCCTATGTTCCCTCAGCTAGTTTCTTCTATTCATTGCCCGACTGAGTGATTTTTGTTCTCCCCTACTGGGTCCCTGGCTGCTCTGAGCCGCCCTCTGTCTGAGTCGACTTGATTTGGCCCGTTCTTGGTTTCTTGGGTACTGGGACTTGTGGAGGCTATGTTTCTGCCTGCGGAGCCCCTCCTTTTGTTGTTTTTCCTGGTACTACTCTGGGTATGGTTGGGATCTTCCATTCATCCAACCACTCATGGATGATCATGTCGATGTATCCCTCGGTGACATAGTAGCGCATTTGTAGCCACTGTTTATGTGGGTTCTGTCTTGGCTGTAACCACATGGCTTGTTGCCTAGCCCATAAATTGGCGATGCTCCCGTATCGCGCAACAACCTCTAGTGTTATCCTCCATGCTCGGTTGATTGCTTCCTTCATTTCCCATTGGTAAGCTTCAAATATAATTCCATTTTCCTTCTTATGCTTGGCCCGTGGCACGAATTTCAGGATGCGATATCTCTCTCCTCCTGGCTGTGGTGTGGTACATAAGGTGACGTGGTCCGATTCTTTCCATCCCATGAAAGCGATGAGAGTAATCAGCCGTGAGTAATGAAATTCCATACCTGCTTCATGCATGAATTTACAGTCTATTTGGAACAAGTTTGATAGATATGGAGCCCAACTCATGAAGGTGCCTTCTGCGCATTGAGCTGCAACTGCAATGACTCATGCCGGTACTTCATCTTTACGGAATTTTCTTAACAGTTTGCAGGCTAAGATATTTTCTCCCAATTGTGTCGCGGTATCGTTAATTCACTTGATTATAATGCCTCTTGTTCCCTTGTCGGTGCCATATTTATTCTTCATTTCTTCTGCCAATGCTTTTTCCTTGGACTTGTCGTCCAGTATCAACACGGGATCCATACCACGGATAGGTAGTCCTATAATTTGCACAATAAGTTCAATAGTTATGGGGATGGGTTTGTCCAGCCATACATCCCCTCCATGCGTAACTGCTAACAATTTCTTGATGCATGCCGTCGCATATTGGCCTCTGCCAAAGTGTGGTATCTTCAGTAATCCTAAGATTCTGTTTCTGTCCAATCCAGCTACCCACTTGCATGGCTTAATGATAGTTCCTCCAAGAGGGTTCATGGCTATTGTCTCCATAAAGATTTGTGGGGAAAGCTTTGGATATTTTCTTTCATCCGCTACGTCATGGTCAGAAAATTTGAGCTTCCCGACGTGACCCAATAGCTGCGAGTCCACCTGTATTCCCTTTGGTGTGAAAGGTAGCACAATCTCTGGAGATGGTTTCTTTCGAGGCGAGCTTGGTATCTGAATCCTATCTTCCTGCTGTGTTGTCTAGTTTGAAGTTCCAGAAGCTTATGGTTGCTCCTTCGGCATCCATTCTTCCCAATCCTTGCCCATTTCACCAGTCGGATCGGTCGAAAAAGAAAAGTCTGGGATGGGTGTTTGTGGAACATCTTGTTGGACCTCTACTTCCGGGTTATGTGTGCTTTCGTTTCTTTCCATGGCTGCTTCGGAATTTTCTAGCTTTCCTTCCCGATGGTTTCCTACTGCTTCATTTTGAGGCTCCTACGTCACTTCCGACGTGTCCTCTTTCATGGCTTCTGCTTGGGGATGTGGGATCTCTTCCTGGATTAGTGTTGATTCGATTGGGATGTCCTTCGACGACAGGATTTTGTCAATATCAATGATCTTCGGTGGCTGCTGCTCATTTTATTCCTGTGTTCCTCGTGACCTAGTTTGAACCCTAGTTGGTCTGACTGTCTAGCTTGGTTTTGCGATCTTTGGTGGTGCCATACTGGTGTCTATTAGATGTTTTCTTGGTTCAACTAGCTCGGAGAAGCTCTGCGATCTCTCTCTATGCGTTCAGGCTGCTATTTCTCTTTCTTTGTTCTTATTTTGTGAATAGACTAACTGTTTCTGTGCTCATGTGTTGTATGGGTATGCCATGAATCTTGTTGAGGACGCCTCCTACCTTGTGCGATTAATGCACCATAAGTGTGGGTTCAATGCATCCACGACGGTTTCGTACCTTCCCTTATGGCTACTTTACGGTCACCAGTTGGCGCATTTAGTGCGACATCCCATCCATCCTAGCCTTGCTTTAATTCTGCCTCATGTTGTCCTGTCAGTGTACTTTTGATGGCTTTACTTTTCCCACTTGTTTCCCTTTTCGATATGGCCATTGTATTTTCCCTCACTGGTTTCGTGTTTCGTATGCAGCTTGTCCGTCATGCCACGCGTTGTTTTTAGGCTCTCTTTTTTTTTTTTACCATTTACTGCGCGGTGGGTAGTCGATTATCCTTATATAGTTTCAGCCGGCTCCCGTTGATCATTCCTCTGAGGTCTGCACCTGCTAGATCTTTCAATTGTATATCTCCTTCGTTCGTGACAAATTTTACCTCGTATGGTCCTAGCCAATGCATTCTCATCTTCCCTGGGTGCTGCAATGCTTTATTGTCATAGAACAATACTAGATCTCGTTCCTTGAACATCTTTCTCTTAATGTGGCGGTCGTACCACGCTTTGTCTCTCGCTTTCTGTACTTGTTGATGGAATCCTGCCAATATTTGGTCTTCCTCCATTGACAGTAATTGATCCAGTCATTCTTGGACTGCACCTCGTTTTGTAATTTGTGTGATAGTTGTTACATGTAGACTGGGTATTAGAAATTCTAACGACACTACTTCTTCTTGACCATAGACTATTTTGAATGGTGTGTGACCTGTCAACTTTTTGCATGTGTTTGTATATGCCCATAGTACTTTTGGTACCTTGAGATCCCAATCATCCCTGTTGACGTTACATATCTTCGTCAGGGCGTTCTCTAGAATTTTGTTGAAGGCTTCTACCGTGCCATTAGCCTGTGGGTGATACGGTGTGATTTTTTGGTGATGAACTTCAAACTCTTCAAGCATCACTCGGATGGCGCTGTTGATGAAGTGCATTCCTTGGTCGCTCATCAAAATTCTTGGGCACCCAAATCTAGTAATTACTTGTTCAAAAAGAAAGTGGGAAACTATCTCTGCATTTCAATCTTTTACCGGTGCGGCTTCCGCCCATCTTGTTAAGTATTCCGTCGCGGTGATAATATATCTCACCCCTATTCTCTTGGCGGGTGGGTTAATGGGTCCCACAAAGTCTACTGCCCATTTGTCGAATGCCTGAAGTGTCACTTGCGGTCGTAGTGGCATCTCATCCCTTCTGTTGGGTTTTTCGACCCGTTGACAGACATCACATTGCTGACAATATTCTTTCAAGTCTCTATTTATCATTGGCCACAATAATCCTACGCGTAGTACCTTTTGCATGGTAGCTTTTCCTGCATAGTGCCCTCCTTCTATTCCTTCGTGGGCTTATACTAAAATTCTTTGTCGTTCGTGGTCTAGTACATATCTTCGTAAGATGATATCTGCACCCATTTTGTATTGATGCCCTGCGATCAGCTGATAGTCGGTTGCGCGGACTACCAGGTTCTTCTTCTGTGCAGTGTTATATCCTTGTGGCGCAGTACCTGTGCTCAAGCACTGGATGATCTCTACGAAGTAATCGTCAACAATCTATACTAAGAAGAGCTGTGCATATGGAAAGTTGTCTTCCAAATTCATTGGTTCCTCTCCATTTGTGACCCTCGATAGGTGGTCAGGCCCTGCATTCAGTTTTCCTGGTTTGACTATTACCCCAAAGACAAATTCTTGAAACAATAGTAACCATTGACAAATTCTTCCCCCCAACACTGGCTTGTTAACTAGGTATTTCAGGGCTGAGTGATCTGTAAACATCTTAAAGTGTTTTCCCAATAGGTACTATTTGTATTTATACAGTGTGTAAACCATAGCTAAGCCTTCTCTTTCCGTTGTGTTATAATTTTGTTCTAAGTCTGATAATTATCAGATGATCCAAGTCTCCTATTCCTGGTTGCGCTAAAATAGCTCCAAGTGCTATTGCTGATGCATCTACATGTACATGGAATGTCTTCTCCCAGTCTGGAAATACCAATATTGGTGCGGTGACCATATTTTCCTTCAGGGTATCTAGACCATGTTGACACTCGCTGTTCCATTGATACTTGGTATCCTTCCTTAACAGTTTTTCCATAGGTGTTGTAATTTGTGCGTAGCCTTTGATGCATTTCTTGTAGTATCCCGTATGTCCTAACGTTGCTCTTAGTTGGCAGACTATTTTTGGTGCTAGTAGGTTAACAATGACTGCAATTTTGGCCGGATCCACTAGTAAACCTTGTTTGCATACTATGTGTCCCAGTAGTATCCCAAATGGTGTTCCGAATATGTATTTCTTGATGTTCAGTGATATAAGGCATTGTCTACATCGTTCTAACATCAGGTGTAAAACTTCCACATGTTTTTTAGTAGGCTATAAACCGTCCAATCATGCAGGTATACTTCGAGAAATTGGTGGATGAATTCCTTAAATGCTGCAATGACCACTCTGGAGAATATCGCAGGTGCATTCTTCAGTTCGAACAACATGACTGTGTACTGATAAGATCCCCATTCTGTCGCAAATGTGGTCTTGTGTCTATCTTCTTGTGCTATCTTAATCTAATGATATCCTGAGAATCCATCGGTGAATGAATAGGCTTTGTGTCCTCCTACGTTCTCGAGTACTTCATCCATGAATGGTGTGGGGAATGGGTTGTGTAAGCATGCATCGTTCAACTTCCTCAAGTCGACACATATCCTGATCCTTCTTCCTTGTTTCTTGTCCTGTACTACCATCGGGCTTATCCATTCTGATTCTTCGATTGGTTCGATGATGATGACCTCGAGCATCCTGTCGATCTCATCTTTAACTTTCTGTTTGTAGATGGGGTTCAATCTATATGTTCATTGTTTAATGGGTCTCGCATCAGGTCTAAGTGGTATCTTCATTTCTCCTAATTCTCCGGCTATTCCTTTCATCTCTATAAAGGTTGTGGGGAAAAGGTCGTTGTATTCGAGTAACAATTTTGTGATGCTTTCTAGTGTCTGTTTGTCCCAGTAATCTCCAATGATGGCCATTTTGGGCTGCTCGGAAGTCCCTATGTTAACCTTCTTGATCTTGATTGGCGCAGATATGACCTCTGATTCCAAGGGTGGTCCTTCCACATCTCTCTCGCCTTCGACTTCTTTGATCTGAATATCGTGCGGATCGTCTTCATCCGGTGCTTCCTCCTGTACATGATAGCATGACAACAGTTCCTTGACTGTCTTCTTCTTCTGTTGTTGTACCTCTGTTATAACTTCCACTTCTGATTCTGTAATGAATATGACATCTTTGATCTATTTCAGTGCTGTGTCTATGTTGGGGTTCTCATGTTCGAATGAGAAAGTGACAGTAAAGTTCTGTTGGAGTGTCACCCATGTCTTGGTTCCTTTTTGCATTTCCTAGTCTATATACCAATTCCATGGTATGCCTTCTAAAGTATGAATGAAGTGGTGAGACCATTCTTCTAGTGGCATCATTTTCCATAGTGTTTTATAGGCCTCCAAGTGTTCTGCTGGTATTCCTAGTCCATCATATTTTTGTCGATTGTTCCATATTTGTTCTGCGCCGAACCTTATGTGAAATAATCGTTTGCATTAGTACCAATATGTGATAGTCTCTTTGTGTGCACCCCACCATATTGCGGGTGTATCCTTTAGTGCTAAATCTAGTGCTAATAGTCTCTGGTTCTCTAATACTTCATCTTTGTATTGTGTCAAGAAAGTTTCCAAATCATTTAGCCTGTGAAAACTGGGTGGTTCTCTGATTTCTGTGCCAAGCCATCTTACTGCGCGGTCTATTCTTGCACACCTTCTTGTGGATACTTCATGTAGTCTTTGCTGCCATTTTTCTAACCCAGTGTCTGAGTCTGTTGTGCATGAAGTAATGCTCCACCAACTGAGTACCCCATCTGCAATTGGGTTTATATAGTCCGCATCACGTGCAGTTGTTCTGTACAACTGGACGATTTCGTCTAGATCCAGACAAGTGGGTTCTACGAACCTCTTGCCTTCTGATGGGTCGAGTGGGGCTATAACCCTGTAGTCTCCTGATTCAAATGTCATTTTTCTGGTTTTCAAGTTAATTATGGCCTGGTTTTTGAACGCCCAATCAAGACCAAGTAACGTTGGGTAAGGTGTTGTACCGTCTACTATTTCAATGACTTCAAAGTCTACCTTAGTGTGCATGCCATCCAGATCTACGATCACTCCTTTGAGTCTACCTATTGGTAGGATTCTATGTTGATTTTCTAGTTTTAATTGAACAGTTGAGTATCCTAGTGTAGGTTCTCCCATGCATTGCCATGTGGTTTTTGGTAGTATGTTCACCTCATATCTTAGATCTAGTATAATATCTCCCATGTTGAAATCCCCAATGTTAGCATTGATTCTAAAATCTCTACTTGTTCTTCTTCTTTTGTGTAGGTGGTTGACAACTTTCAATTCTGGCTTCTGTTCTGTCTCGCTAGTACATTTCTCTAGGATGTTTTGCAATACTTTGATAGATGAAGGATCACTCAACATTTTGATGCATGATTGCAAATTTTTTTTGATAGTACTTACTTGTTCCATAGGTTGTATTCTATTGGTATGGTCCAGTGATGGCGACATGTCATATTCCAAAGCTTCCTTGTTCTACTGTGCAGTCAACGCTATGTCCTCCTTCTGGAATTCTTGTCGGGCTTCTGTAAATATCTCCTTTTCCTTTTGTGCGTTGAACTGCTTCTTGGGGTCAGGGTTCTTCTTTACCCATTGGTTCTGTGTTGGGTCCTGTCGAACTACGTCGTTTCCTGTTTTCATTCCTCCCCGAGTGACTATGTTAATGCTCTATCTGTCATCCCTTGCTTCGGCTGAAATCCACTTAATATTATGGTTATTTTGGTTCCTTTTTGTCTGTATCTTTACGAGTAGTGTCAGACATTCCTCTGTATCGTGGTCCGAAGCACGAAAATACATACAGGTCGTTGGTGGTAGTGGGAATTCCCATGCATAATTTCCTGGTTGTTGGAAATTGTGACATATGAATGGTCCTCTCCCACGTCTGAAATCTCCTCTGGCTCATCTTGTTCCTCTATAGGCTGCGTGATCACCTCGCGGCGTGTTATATTATGGTCCCTGATTATACTGCACGATATTGTACTGGGGCTATTCTGGGTTGTACTGCGGCTGCGCATTATTATAAGATTGTTGCACAATGTTGTATGGTGTTGGGGCTTGAGTGAACTGTGGTGCTGCCTGCCCAGTCATCATTTCTTCCTATACCTTGTATGCATCTGAGGTTCTTTCCCGCATCAGCTCCATAGTTCTGCAATATTTGTCATCATGGCTGACTGACTTGTAAAAGGTGAAATATGAGTTCGTTGGGACTGTTTGGTATTTTTGCATCATCGTGCAATGGTAAGGGTTGTGACCCACTTTCTTGCAGATTTCACACCATAATCCCCCCTTTGGTAGTGGGTTTGGCATCCCTTTTTCCATATATTGCATGAACGTCGAACATTCATTTTTGTGGTGTCCTTCTGTCCTGCATGTGATACACCAAACGACTTCTTGTTTTTCCTTGTTCTTATTCTGGTTTAGCTAAAATGTTAATTTCTTCAGATCCTCTTTCAGTTCTTCGATAGTCGGGTCCTTCTGCTGGTACTGATTCTCTTCCAATTGCAAGGCTTCCTACAGAGCCTCTGGTTGTGTCTGAAACTTCTGTTGTCGTAGTGGATATTTTAAGTGTGGTAGTAGTGAGTTGACAAACATGTGTCGATGTTGCATCTCGGTCATAAGGTATTTTAACTTCCCTTTTAATCTCTTGAATCTTTGATCAATATCCCATACCGATTCTCCTGGTTTATGTCTTATCTCAATCTTCTCGTTCATATATTGATCCTCTGAGCTCAGATTCTGGAACTCATTTATTAATAGTTTCTTAATGTCGTCCAGTTTCCTTGTCATCCTGGGAGAACTATTTGTGTCTAAACTCATGTACTAGTCTAGTGCGCAATCTCTTAGCATGATCGCTAGCTGGACGAGTTTGGTGTTGTCATCCATGATCTTCTTTTCTTCCCAGATCTTGGCGCAAATGAATAGATTCTTCTTAGGGTCTTCTTCTGCTTCTCCTTGAAACCCTGGTAATATGATAGTAGGGTCATATCCTGCCATTCTGAGTATTGAACTACTACCTCCTCCGCGTAGTGTGGATACTTGACTAAGATTACCTGAACTGACTCCTCCAGTTGTCACTCCTTGTGTAGATGTACTTACTGTTATCAGAATTCCTCTGAACTTTGGTTGCCTAAACGGTGGTGTTCTCTATGGTGTATTGGTCTCACATGGGTTTATGGGTTCCATGTTGGCAAATATGCAGATCCGAATGCATGCGGGTGCTTGAGTTCCCATCAATTCCAAAGGGGGAGATTGTTGGCAAATATTTAATAGACAACGAATGGAATAAGTACAGGAAGAGCGAATGGCATAAGTACAGAAAGAATGTATAGAGGATTGTTGGCAAATATTTAACAGACAGCGAATGCTTGTCATCGATGGCAAGTACAATGGTGAAGATAGAATGAGTACAGGCAAAGAATGCTTGTCATTGATGGAAAGTACAATGGTGAATATGGCATAAGTACAGGCAGTTTGTGATCGATAGGAAAACAAAAGATAAGTCCAGGAAGATCGAATGATCGAAGGCCCGAGAAGCATTTCTAATCATTGGATCACATCACAAAATCTCGATAGCATGAGGGCCGTCAGATCTGAATAAAGACAAGAAGAGCACATTGAAGAGGGAGACAGATCTCAACCATCAGATCCGAGTGCAGGGTCCGACCACCATTGGATCGAGGAGAACCTGCACAGTCTTTAAAGTGCAAGGAGAAGAGGGCGTAATCGCAATATGAAAAATCACGATGAAAACTGAGCTGTTAGATCAATCTTTGATCTGGACCATTAATTCCAGTCAATGTCGGAGTTTCGGGGATCGCAACATCAAGAGGAATAGAAAACAAGACAACAAGAATGTCGAAATCGCGATATGCAATATCGCGATTCAATCGTAGCCGTTGAAACAAGCTTTGATCTGGACCGTTGATTCCAGCCCGTGTCGGAGTTTCAGGGATCACAATATGGAGTGGAAAGTAAACAAATGCAAGGAAACTTCAGATTTCGCGATATGCGATATTGCGATTCAATCGCAACCGTCAAGACAAGATCTGACCTAGACCGTTGATCTAATCTCTTATCGGAGTTTCGCGTATCGCGATATAGAGAGACAGAAGAAACTATACAACATGTATTGCGAAATCGCGATGAGTAATATCCCGACTTAATCTGAACCGTTAGATCTAGATATATTCTGGATCATTGATCTGATTTCCTTATGGAATTTCGCAGATCGGGATTTGGAGATGACAGGAACATTGAACATAAGGAATTATGAATTCACGATATGCGAAATCGTGAAAGCGCCTTTTACATAAAGCCTTGGTCACAACCCTTGGTCACGGGAAGAGATGGAGTCAGTCCAGATAAGCTCCATTTCGTAGTTTCGGAGATCACGATGTGAAAGTGTCGAGAAACTTTGGCAAAAGAATGCTGAAATGATGAAACATATAACTCATCAGTTATGAATTTGCTAAACAAAACAGATTCTTGGTTGCGAATCAGTTAGCGTTTCAGTTGCAAGGACAGGTGTTCTTGTTTTCGCTGAGGGAAGGCGAAGTGGAACTATCGAGAGAGGTGTGCATAAAAGAAAATGAGACACATTGTGCAAGTGTGGTTGTTCTGGACAGGAAAGGAATGAAACAGTAAGAAAGAATACAGTAGAGGATGCGTGGTAGGAAAGGAAGGTTATGTGCAGAGTGAAATGGAACGTAGAGCAGAATAGCAGAGTAAGAGAAAATGCAGTTCTAAATAGTAGAGCAAGAGGAAACAGAGCAGAATGATAGAAAAAGTTGATGTAGAGCAGACCTGCTGAATAGACAGAGGAAGAGAAGATTTGCAGAACAGTTTGTGGAAGACCAGACTTACAGAACAGAGAAAGGAAGGTAAGAATTGATTTATCTGGGTAATTGTCCGTGTATTCATTATTTGATATTCCAGGTAGGTTGGGAGGTGCTCGGGAGGACTGATTGTCCTCAGAGGTTCAAGTGGGTGCTTGAACACAGGGAGTTGTAGCTTCCATCTGGTGGCAGCCAGAGAAACCAGGGTGGCAGGGTGGTGCAAGGGAGAACTCTTGTTCTCTGTGATACAGGTTGGTGCATGTATGATAGGAAGTTGGAGCTTCCATCCAGTTGGTGCTGGAAACACTCAGGGAGTTGGTGCTTCCTTCTAGTTGGTGCTAGAGAAACTAGGGAGTTGGTGCTTCCTTATAGTTGGTGCTAGAAAAACCAGAGAGTTGGTGCTCTCAAACAAGTTGCAGCTTGTAAAACAGAGGTAGCAGCCTCACATTGAGTTGGTGCTCAATTGTAGATGATGTACAGAACTGAAAAGACTACCTATCATTTCGAAGAAGAAGAGGTTTTCTCCCTTTATGGGTTTCCTCGTGAAAATCTCTCTGTGTGTATACTTTATGTGTGACTGATGTTCTTTAATTTTACTGTCCATATACTGTATATTGTTGATGATCACTTGAAGAAAGATTAATAATGTTTTAAAAGGAATAAAATTGTTTAAGCTTATAAACAACTGATTCACCCCCCCTTTCAGTTGTTTTAGTATTTTCAACAATTGGTATCAGAGCAGGTTCCTTTTATTTAAAGGTAGATCTGTAAGATTAAACATGACAAGTCATGAAGGGACTTCAGCCTCTAAGCCCCCTCTGTTTGATGGAGCAAATTTTTCCTTCTGGAAGATTAGAATGAGAACATACTTAATGGCCTTGGGTGCTGATGTTTGGGATGTAGTAGAGAATGGATATACAAAGCCTGTTGTGCTAGCCAACAAGGATGATAAGTTAGAGTTTAGTTTTAACGCTAAGGGGATGAATGCTATCTTGAATGGACTTGCTGAAGCTGAGTTTGTAAAGGTGATGCATCTT
>ML794897.1:397029-412225 GCA_009831015.1 Picea engelmannii | reverse complement strand
CTTTACATTAAGTCTGAAGGTGATAATTTACTAATTGTTTTGGTTTATGTAGATGATATTATTTTTGGTTGTACTAATGAATCATCTGTCCAGTGGTTTGCTAACTCTATGCAAACAGAATTTGAAATGTCCATGATAGGAGAGCTGTCATATTTTCTTGGCTTACAAGTAAAACAAAGCTCTACAGGAATTTTTATCTCTCAAGAAAAATATTTGAAAGATATGTTGAAGAAATTTCAGATGGAAGATTCCTCTACAGTTAGCACACCTATGGTGGTTGGTTGCAAGTTGAGTAAAGATGATATCTCACCTGATGTTGATGAAAGAACATATCGCTCTATGATAGGTAGTATTCTGTACATCACATTATCCCGTCCTGATATAATGCAAGCTGTTGGAATGGTAGGGTGTTTTCAGTCTGCTCCTAAACAAAGTCATTTGGTAGCTGTCAAAAGGATATTTAAGTACTTGAAGGGAACAATGACTTATGGTCTATGGTATCCTAGAAATCAGAATTTCCAGTTAACTGCTTATTCAGATGCAGACTGGGCAAACTGTGTTGATGAGAGAAAAAGCACCAGTGGAGGAGCATTTTTTCTGGGTGACTCATTAGTTGCATGGCTTAGTAAAAAGCAAGGATCCATTTCATTATCCACTACAGAGGCAGAGTACATTGTTGCTGCTACTTGCTGCACACAAACTTTATGGATGAGACAAACTCTTGCAGATCTGAAGGTAACTTACACTGATCCTATTCCAATTCATTGTGATAACACAAGTGCCATTAGTGTCTCCAAGAATCCTGTTCTACATTCCAAGACTAAGCATATTCCAATCAAGTACCATTTTCTCAGAGAACAAGTTACAAACAGAATTGTTCAACTAAATTATATATCTTCTATAGAACAGATTGCTGATATCTTTACTAAACCCTTAGCAGCGACCCCTTTTGGATACCTTCGTCAAAAGTTGGGGGTTATAATCTCCTGTGTCTAATCTGTTCACCTGGTCAGGGGGAGTACTTATTGAATATCCGGCGTATTTATAAGATGCTTATAGTCGACAGGGGGAGTATGTTTTGCAACAGATCAGGGGAAGGATATTACTTCTTTGACATTGATGTCAAAGGGGGAGAAAAGCGTTTGGGAGAGGAGATCCGAATGCATGCGGGTGCTTGAATTGCCATCAATTCCAAAGGGGGAGATTGTTGGAAAATATGGAGATCCGAATGCATGCGGGTGCTTGAATTGACATCAATGCCAAAGGGGGATATTGTTGGCAAATATTTAACAGACAGCGAATGGCATAAGTACAGGAAGAGCGAATGGCATAAGTACATAAATAATGTACAGAGGACTGTTGGAAAATATTTAACAGACAACGAATGCTTGTCATTGATGGCAAGTACAATGGTGAAGATGGCATGAGTACAGGAAGTGAATGCTTGTCATTGATGGCAAGTACAATGGTGAAGATGGCATGAGTACAGGAATTTTGTGATCGACAGGCAAACAAAAGATAAGTCCAGGAAGATCGAATGATCGAAGGCCCGAGAAGCATTTCTAATCGTTGGATCACATCCAAAACTCCCGACAGCTTGAGGGCCATCAGATCTGAATAAAGACAAGAAGAGCACATTGAAGAGGGAGACAGATCTCAGCCGTCAGATCCGAGCGTAGGGTCCGACCACCGTTGGATCGAGGAGAACCTGCAAGGTCTTTAAAGTGCAAGGAGAAGAGGGCGTAATTGAAATATGAAAAATCGTGATGAAATCTGAGCCGTCAGATCAAGCTTTGATCTGGACTGTTAATTCCAGTCAATGTCGGAGTTTCAGGGATCGCGACATCAAGAGGAATAGAAAACAAGACAACAAGAATGCTGAAATCACGATATGCGATATCGCGATTCAATCATAGCAGTTGAAACAAGCTTTGATCTGGACCGTTGATTCCAGCCCGTGTCGGAGTTTCAGGGATTGCAATATGGAGTGGCAAGTAAACAAATGCAATGAAACTTTCGATTTCATGATATGCGATATTGCGATTCAATCGCAACCGTCAAGACAAGATCTGACCTAGACCGTTGATCTAATCTCTTATCGGAGTTTCGCGTATCGCGATATAGAGAGACAAAAGAAACTATACAACATGTATTGCGAAATCGCGATGAGTAATATCCCGACTTAATCTGAACCGTCAGATCTAGATATAATCTGGATCATTGATCTGATTTCCTTATGGAATTTCACAAATTGGGACTTGGAGATGACAGGAACATTGAACATAAGGAATTACGAATTCGCGATATGCGAAATCGTGAAAGCACCTTTTACATAAAGACTTGGTCACAGCCCTTGGTCACAGGAAGAGATGGAGTCAGTCCAGATAATCTCCATTTCGGAGTTTCGGAGATAACGATGTGAAAGTGTTGAGAAACTTTGGCAAAAGAATGCTGAAATGATGAAACAGGTAACTCATCAGTTATGAATCTGCTAAACAAAACGGATTCTTGGTTGCGAATCAGTTAGCGTTTCAGTTGCAAGGACAGGTGTTCTTGTTTTGGCTGAGGGAAGGCGAAGTGGAACTGTCGAGAGAGGCGTGCATAAAAGAAAATGAGACACATTGTGCAAGTGTGGTTGTTCTGGACAGGAAAGGAATGAAACAGTAAGAAAGAATATAGTAGAGGATGCGTGGTAGGAAAGGAAGGATATGTGCAGAGTGAAATGGAACGCAGAGTAGAATAGCAGAGCAAGAGAAAACACAGAGCAGAATAACAGAGCAAGAGAAAACGCAGTGCTAAATATTAGAGCAAGAGAAAACGCAGAGCATAATAGCAGAGCAAGAGAAAACACAGTGCTAAATAGTAGAGCAAGAGGAAACATAGAAGAATGATAGAAAAAGTTGATGCAGAGCAGACCTGCTGAACAGACAGAGGAAGAGAAGATTTGCAGAACAGTTTGTGGAAGATCAGACTTACAAAACAGAGAAAGGAAGGTAAGAATTCATTTATCTGGGTAATTGTTTGTGTATTCATTATTTGATATTCTAGGGAGGTTGGGAGGTGTTGGATCCGCCCTTGTTTTTTCACCCTGCGCAATTTTCAATTTTGATATTTGAGACCTAAAGTTGCTTTTTCTTCCCCTTCCGGAATCTTAAAACTCTGTAAATCTTGTCGCCTAATTAGAAATTCTTTTCCCGCTTTTAAAACAGAACCATTCACAAGAACATTTTCTCTTTTGTTTTATTTTGGGGTCTCGCCAGTCGGACACTTTATTTCTTGATTTCCCAAGTCCCGAGTCGCGAAGATACGAACTCGGTTTTAAAATTTCACCCAAGGCATTAACTAGGGTAAAACCTTTAACCATGATTAGACGTCGTCGGGGTTTTCGCGCCTTGGCATCCGTCAGACTTGAGTTTTTGTTCTTGCAGCCCCGATAGTCGAGAACACGATGGCCTTGTGATAACCTTGGTCAAACACCAAGGGTAAAAAACTGAACACGGTTAAACTTGGTTCTCGGCACATCGCCGCTCGGCATTTTCTTTCGTAAAGTTAAGGTGTACAAAACTCCGATTCGCGAAGTTACGACATAATTATAGCGAGATTAATTAATCGCCTAATCTAAGATTTCCTTCTCTTAATTCGAGCCTTAATTATCACCGCATCGCGATGTCACGACTCGGCTTATCATTCTCCTAAAAATTTGTCTTCGAATTCCCGAGTCACGATATGGTGATTAAGTTAATCATGTCATTAAGGATCCGCCACATCACGATTATTGTTAATTAATGCTAAAATCGGAACTCGCAGTCTCGCGAGTTGTAAAGTCAAAACGTTAAAGGGAAATTCACGAGGTGGCAAAAAGCGAGGAAATCTTTAAGTCGTTAATATTTGAAATTTTAGAAAAATGAAATTAAGCGAGGTATGTCCCGCACATCGAGGTTGTCACACTTCACGAGGGATTTACTTGCTCTCCATGACCCGATTGCCTGTCAAAGCCGTCGAACATTGATGGCATTAATGTAAGATTTAGGGTAGATCCACGAACAAATAAGATCAGATTCATACAATAAATTTGGTTTTATTTTGCGATTTGACAGACTTGTTCAAAAGGTACAGGGTTTTTAAATATATACGAAATGTTTCATTCTGTTTTGAGCATTTCTCGTAAGTGTACAGAGCTCACCTTTCTTCGAGGGAACTCATTTCCGCATGTATTCATAGGTCTACTGCAGAAGAGTAAAAAAGCAAGCTTCAGCTATGGCGCCAAGGAGAGCAGCTAAAGAAAATGTCGGAGTCGCAACACAGGGTCCGGACAACGTCTCAGATACTTTGCCTCGGTCGGGCGGCTCAGTTTCCACCTGGTCGTCTATTACAGATATCCTGCAATCCGAGTTGGTAAACTGTTCAGACTCTGATGACTATAACTATGATATTGTGAAGGAAGACCTAAAAACTAAGTACAAGACAATTGTTCAGTCGGGAATGCACCTGGTTGCAACCAGACCTCGATTGCTCCCATACTACGACATGATCCGATGGGCATTGGATCACATCGACTTGCCTTCCAGAACTATCGTAAATGACTGACAGGCCATGATTGGGACTTTTAGGCCCGAGCATATCCAGTCTATGTATAATCTCCCATCAACCTCTGAATGCACATATGGCAAGGAATTCCTGGCGGACTTCAAAAAGAAGGAGTGCGAAGAATTTGACAAAACCATGCCAGGCTTGATAAAAGATTGGGTGTCTCGTTCCTCGACATTCAGAGTGAACAACAAGGGTGTGTATTCGATTTCGTCGTTGGAGCCAAACTATATGTATTTGGTAATGATGACTTGTCGGCTTTTCGGATGGGAGGATACCGCGCAATTTTACGTCCAGTGGGTACCTCTCATCTTTCGGGTAGCAGAAGGTTCCTCATTCAATTGGGCAAAAATGCTCTCCGATAGTCTGTTCAACAGGGTCACCGAGTACCGGGAGTAGAAGGCAGCCGGGAAACCTTCCAGATTCTTCATGTCCGCATATATCATGGACGCAATATGCTCCATGACGCCTTTCTCGTTGATGAATTGGGCTTGGAGTCCAACCGAAGAAAAAACTGTGCATGAGTACCACAACAAGCTGTGGGAAAATAACGCAGATAAGTTTATCTATGAGATTTTTAACTGGGTGGTGGTGCCCCTGCACATCACCATTTTTGGTCTTTTGCCACCCCGCATCTCAGATAGCATTGTTGAGAATCTGAGCCGTATCGCAGACTGGTACGTGGAAGAGGAATTCTCCTATTTGAGAGTATTTGGAGCTGTTGTTCCTCCTCTGGCGCTACCACTATTTATCCCCGACAAGCTATCTTGTCGCGAGATTTCTCGACAAACAGTAATCGGCGGAGTGAGCAAAGAGCTCAAAGCATCATCAAAGAAGGTATGGCCATTTTTCCTGATTCAGCTAAATTCCTATTCCTTATTAGATTTTGGACATGCTAAGGCTGAAGCTGCAGCCATAGAAAGCTTGAGCTTAGTCTCTATTGAGTACAAGAAGCATGACCCTTAGGGAATCGTAAGCACTCATTTGGGAAATTGTGGATTAAAGAGGTTCGAGCATGAATGTTCGCCCTCGGACGATGTTTTCCGAGGGGCGAGATCCTATTCAGAGGTGCAATTTTGAATCAGATCCCTAGCACCCGAAGACAGGGCCTCAATTTTAAAATTTCAGGAGCATAGGAAACGATGTCTCCCCGTGGTGCTAGGAGGTCTGGGACTTTCCAAGGATAAAGAAAAAGAGGCCAGAAGTTCTGAGGGGCAAACCTCTAACTCCGAAAAACGTCAGGAAGGGGAGAAGGAGAAGAATCCTGAGCAGGAGAAGAATCTCAAAACAGAGAAAAATCCCGAAAGGGAGAAGAGTCCTGAGCAGGAGGAGAATCCATAAAAGGAGAAGAGTCCCGAGCAGGAGAAGAGTCCTGAACATGGAAAGAATCCTGAAACAGAAAAAGGGACGACTGACCCACCCAAAGAACATGGTCCAGAGGTGGAATAAAAAAGCACAGACCCGCCAGAAGATCAAAATCCGGAGACAGGGACAGAGACAAAGACCTCTAATCCTCCGAAGGAGCAAGACTCCTTTGATACACCAGGTAAGGCTGCGAAGCAGATCGGATAACCCATCACCTCTGTCACACCCTTGCAGTCGGCACAGGCAGGCTTTAGCGAGGGATGGATATTTGGTGAAGAACTAAGACCTATAAGGGTGGAGGAACTCCCTCCTAATGAATTCTTCTTTGACAAAAAGAGGAAAGTTGTGGTGAAGCGAGAATTTTATCAAGAGGGAGAGTCCACTATTAAAAAATTCAAAGTAATGACCGATGGGATGAATAAAAGGAAAGATGAATTTGCCACGGAAATTATAGGAACACTAGGAGCGTATGCGACGGCAAATCAATTCTCGGTCGAAATATTAAAGAAGCATCTCAAAGCAAAAAATCGCCTGATCAAGACTCTTGAAGCCAGGGTGGCTTCGGCAGCAGAGAACGCTAAGAGTCAAGCGAGAGGAGATATAGAGCTGGCCCGATTGGCCGATAAGAAAGAAATTGAAGTCCTCAAGACCAAGCTGGAACAAACAAATTCTACGATCCGAGATGGTCGGGTACAATCGGGCCAGCAGAGGGATATGATCACACAGCTGCGGACTCAGTTGGAGGTCACAGAAAGCAAGGCAATTGACATCGATATCGTTAAAACCCGAGCAACCGATATTCGGAGCGGGATCTTCTCTACTCAACAGAGCCTGCTAAGCAAAGTAGGAGAGATTCGAGAAAACTGCTTGTTAATACATCAGATCTCCGAGAATCTGATTAACAAAGAAAGAAACGCAGAAGCTGCTCGGATCGCTTTCCAAGAAGCGATGATCGCTACCAACAACAATTTTTCAGGGCCTCCTGGGCTCACCACTGCCGAACAAACTAGGGGTAATATCTTGTTAAAAAATTGGGAACAAGATATTACTTCAAGCAAAGAGCGGGCTCAAAAAGTGACAAATTTGTTAGCAGAAGCCTGCAATGCCATAAATGGTGAGCTGTTAGAGATGGAGATTGGAGGCGACACAGAGATGCTGAGATAGATGAATATAGATCGAATTTCTCTCTACATGAAAGAGAAGAATGAGAGGAATTCGGTAGAAATCGCTAGGATGGATAGGGTAGACCCGGCTCAGATCGACAAACATTTGATTCAGCCTAGTGCACAACTCGACGCTCTTAAGCTCGTCGATGTTCAAATAGATGCTAAACTTCCACAGTTAGCCCGAGAGTGCTATTTTGCCGAAGCCAGTTGTCGAGCCGAGCCTTCATAGCTTGTGACCCAGTTTATAGACAGGTGCATCATGTACATTGAATCCATGCGAGGACAAGTACCTGGCAATCCTTGAAGATAGAATAGGTGAGATGGAGTGATTTCGCTCCCCCCAGCTGTCAAGTAGAACCTTACAGCTTGTGTTCCATTTTATGTACAAATGTATTATATGCATTGAATCTAAGTAAAAACAAACACCTAGCACTTAGACAGATGGAGTGATTTCGCTCTTCTAAACCGAGAGGCAAATTTTGTATAAAGACATCACAAAAAGAAGGAACAAAGGCTGGATTTTTTGGGATCAAATTGTAATAGAGTTTTTTTCATGAAGGAAGTTAATACAAGCAAATTTGGAGATTCCTAATTTCGTCACGACTGTGTTGCAAGTTTGTTTTGTTATGTTATTTGTTTCTTTTCATTTTTCTCTACATAATTGATGTGTATCACTATAATTTAGTACGACCACTATTGTAGTGAAAGGGATTTTATCTTTCTATAATTGTCTCTTGTTTTTCCTCTGCACCAGCTTTAGCAGGTGTAAGACCAGTTTGCATTTACAGAATCATGTATTTATTTACACTATATCAATTATGTCTGTGTTAGTTTCTTCTTCTATGTATGTGCGAGTTTCCTATTAACATGAATCTTACGTTGTCCTCAGCTAAACGTTTTTCTCTCATCCCACATCTTTTTATCAAAAATAACACAGTTACAGGAAAAGGCCTTCAGTTTGTATTTTTATTTCATTCTTCATGCAAAGGTTTCTCTTTACTTCGACCGAATTGAACAACGTTGAAATCTCTCGTTAAAACATTTCATACTTATATTGTTCCTAAATGACTGTCCCCGTAGCAATTCAACCAAATATTCAACTCAGGATAGCTAATCAAATACATATCGCTTTAAATCTTTTTCATACAATTCTTAAAACTGCGAACACCCGGGAGGAATTGGAACGTTCATGGGCAGCCATTGAACAAGATATTACTACCCAGGAACAGTTGGAAGCTAGACAGCTAGAACGTAGAAACCGTCATTAGTTTCCTATACAGAAGGTGAATTTATCTTCGTATACATCTTTTATACACTTTTGAATGCCTTGACACTGTACTCCAAGCCTTAGTACAGACTCAAGAACAACAGGAGGTGCTCAGGAGGACTGATTGTCCTCAGAGGTTCAAGTGGGTGCTTGAACACAGGGATTTGTAGCTTTGATCTGGTGGCAGCCTGAGAAACTAGGGTGGCAGGGTGGTGCAAGGGAGAACTCTTGTTCTCTATGATACATGTTGGTGCCTGTATGATAGGAAGTTGGAGCTTCTGTCCAGTTGGTGCTGGGAACACTCAGGGAGTTGGTGCTAGAGAAACTAGGGAGTTGGTGCTTCCTTCTAGTTGGTGCTAGAAAAACCAGAGAGTTGGTGCTCTCAAACAAATTGCATCTTGTAAAACAGAGGTAGAAGCCTCACATTGAGTTGGTGCTCAATTGTAGATGATGTACAGAACTGAAAAGACTACCTATCATTTCGAAGAAGAAGAGGTTTTCTCCCTTTATGGGTTTCCTCGTGAAAATCTCTCTGTGTGTATACTTTAAGTGTGACTGATGTTCTTTAATTTTACTGTCCATATACTGTATATTGTTGATGATCACTTGAAGAAAGATTAATAATGTTTTAAAAGGAATAAAATTGTTGAAGATTATAAACAACTGATTCACCCCCCCTCTCAGTTGTTTTAGTATTTCCAACATTCCACACTAACATTGATTTGAAAGGGGTGACTGTCTTCTCCTCCCATTCTTGGGCCTCTTGTATTCCTCTCATAGGTGGTGCACATGATTTCCTTAATCTGCTCCATAGCCCAGAGATCCTCTACGTCTTCCTCATCGCTCACCAATCCCTCCCTTTCGGTTATGGCTCTCTTCTTGGTGTTTAACTTATATTGGTAGGGTGTTCCGCTACACGTCATTCCTAATTATGCCAAGATCGACTTGAGTTGGTCGTCATCCATCGAGATCAGGTCCAAGGGTTCCTCCTCCTTCTTCTCTTTATTCTACCCTCCTTCCATTCCTCTTTATGTCAGTGCTTCCTCTCTTCCCCCATGCGCGCAGGGAAGTCTAAATGTTTGATTTCATTGTCATTACACCTTTGTTATATAGAATTATCTTGATATAAGTATACAGGGATCGAATATACCTCCCTCTGGGTCGTCGTAGAAATTATTGCTCGGCTACGTTGTATGACTTTGCTGTGTCTACCGCAAACTCTGTGATGAATCCTGCCACAATACTGTGAAGCCAAAAGTCTACTACACGGGTGAATTTGTTTTTCACCTACTGCAGCTATTGAATCTATACTAGAGTCCAATCTCGCTGTCAAATTTGGTTCATCGAGTGATTATCTGTTAACCTTAAGATCCACTCCTGTAGTAGATGCAGAAAATCACAGAAAAATATTTTGTGTAAATCCGTAAACACGTATTTATCCAGTTATCAGCATGGTGTGATTCTATGGTTTCTATTGTCTTTGTGTGCAAATTCTATCTCTTTAGTTCTCAATCAGCCCTCAATTTCTTCTCTCATGGGGTTCCAAGGTCTCCAGATTCCCTTCTAATGACTCATTGCTTCTTCGATGGTTCTTGTCCACTCTATCTCATCTACTCAGTCCTATCTTGTTCCTCTTGTCCTAGAAACAGAACCATTTGTGGTTTAATCGACTCCCTTCTCAGGTTATCTGAGTTATTGACCCGGGGTTCATGTCATTTGGGGTTCCAATAAAGCCTCTAACTATCAGCCCTCCTAATAAACCAGAAGGCAATGCAGTGCCCCAAAGGTACTACGCAGTCTCACCCGAGATAGCTATAGATGGTTGACTGTAAGACTCAGGTGTTTACAGTCTAGGACATAGTAGGGGATAAAGGATTCCTTGATCAAGGCCTTTTTCTATGAACTGTTACTGTAATCTACTTGTTCCTAGGAATCACATGCGTATAACTCAAAATATAAACAGATTCTAATAATGCATTTGGTTATTCATCAATCGTAATCATCTATTGCTGAAAGAATTTAAAGATATGCAAACATTCAACACATTACATAGATATTACCATGGTTCACCCCTCCTAGGCTACGTCCACAAAGATTTGGCTCTTTTATTATGGTAGTTCTTGATTTCCTTGCGTCACGCGCTTACAGTTCTCCTCAAAAGTGGGTAAGATCTATGTGAGGTGAACTAGATCGCACCAGGCTCTACAGCCTGCGGTCTAATCCTCAGATCTACCTTCCCTCATATATTTCTTTCTTAACAGCTTAGAACACTCGGTTCATACAACTCAAAACCCTTCACGTATTGCCAACAACAATACTCGAAAAAATCACTCAATAACAATTATAATCCTAAAAAAAACTAACCTAAAATCAACAACCCTATATGATACTTTCATATCTATATTTATACATTTCGGGTTCTTCATCCACTTACAGAATATTACCAAAACCCTAACCCTTCTTATGATAGTTTTTTCTCCCATGTGCATGTTGTTCTTCCTCTAGCTGTCGCTTTCCCCTGTGCACGCTTTCTTGCATTCACGTGTGCTGATCTTTTTCCAGTTGTCACTTCAGTTTCCTGCATGATTTCTTCCCCATGATCTTCCTTCTTTCCACTTCGGCCTGGTGCCAACACCTGATGAAACAATACATGAGTTTTTAGCTAGATCTATAAAATTCTACAACTAAATTCCTACTGAAGTAAAACCTCCTCCTAAAGTTGCGCAACTTAGATATGTTGATTCCTTTGAACGTGATTTTGATTTGTTGTTAAGGGAAAGAAGATCCACTTCACTAGATGATATGATGAATGATGCAATAAAATTTGAAGTAAATTTCATGGCTCCATGAAAGATCAAATATAATTATGAGAGGGACATGAACAAGGTTCAAGATAAGGCACAACCTTCAACCTCACAGTCATTAGAAGAGAGGTTTGAATTGATGATGAATACCATGGAGAAACTCATGGAGACGATGCCTTTAGACAATAATAATAGGATGATGTTCCACCCAGGAATCAAAGGAGACTATTAGTTCCACAAATTAGATAAAGAGATAAGAGGAACCAGGGTGATTATCAAATAAGACCTCCTTTTCAAAATAATTATGTAAATGAAAATTTTGATGAAAATTTTGAAGACAACATGCATTGTTGTGATGGTAATGAAACATATGTGTTTTTGAATAAAGAAGAACATGACCAGTTCATGGATGCAAATGAAATATTCATGCAGGAGAATGATGAAAGGTTGTCAATGGAAAAGGAATATTACCAGATAGGGTTGCAAAATTCCATCATGCAATTCGAGAAACAATATAATCTTCGAAAAAAAAAGGTGCATGCATATCCTCCAAAGGGAAATCCTACCAAATAATCTCAAAATAATTCACCTTCTTCAAGTCAACCTAAGAAGGACTTTGTTGCAAAATATGTTGTTGAGAAAGGAAAGCAAAATGAAGAACCTCCAAAGAAAGTGCCTGAAACAAGAAAGGAGACAGTCGTCAAAGAGGTAGAAAAAACCTCTTCTTCCTTTAACTTTGAAAGTGATATGGCCAAAATTAAAGTCTTTGTTCCATTCAATGAGCTGATAAAGAATAGTGAATATAGAAATCAAATCATTAAGATGATCAAGATGGAAGAAACTTCTAATACTTTGAATATACAAAATGATCATCCTGCCATCTTGTTTGGCCCGTGTGTAGAGGAGAGTAGTGATGTTGATGGGGTCCCTCATTTATATTTCAGTCTAAAGATTCATGATATGACTTTACACAATACTATGCTGGATTCAGGAGCATCCCATAACCTGATGCCCAAGGTGGTCATGGACCAATTAGGCCTGGACATCACAAGGCCTTACAAAGATATTTTCTCCTTTGATTCAAGGAAGGTGAAGTGCTTAGGCCTAATCAAAGATCTGGTGGTGTCTTTGTCTCAAATTCCAACAAACGATATGGTCATGGATGTAGTGGTTGCTGATATTCCTCCTAATTTTGGCATGATGTTATCTAGGTCATGGGCTGCAAAGTTGAAAGGGACTTTACAAACGGATATGTCATATGCCACTATCCCTCTCTTTGGTCAATATAGGAGGTTGTATAGGGAAGTATTTCTCAAATACATGGTCAGTAACAAAGCATATCCAAACAACCATCCCATTTATTGTGTGGAAACTGAGATTGGTTCTTCTATTTTATTTAATGATTTGAGTTTTGAAGAGAAGGTGTCAGGCACTAATATGACTGCCAAAGATAAATTTGATCAGCAAACTGAGAAAATTTCAGAACAACAAGACAATGTAGAGAATGAGATGTAGAACATGACCTTTGATGGAGTTGTTAGTAGAGAAGGAGCATGAGATGGTGTGTGGATTAACCCCCCCAGACTAGCCACAAAACTTTGTTCTTATAAGATTTCTTTTGAGTGCGCAAATAATATGGCTGAATATGAGGAATTAGTATTGGGATTGAAGACTTTGAAAGAAATGGGTGCTAGTAGGATAACTATACATGGATATTATGAGTTGATCATAAATAAGGTGAAGGGGATATATCAAGCAAAACATCCCATATTAAGAGCATATAGGAATATAGTGCTTGACCTTCTTGAATAATTTTCAGAATATAGTCTCTTAGTGATTCCAAGGGGTCAGAATCAGATTGTTGATGCTCTAGCTAATTCATCCTCTGTTTTCAAAATTCCAATTTTTCCTAATAGGGGATATGAGATTGAGGTCAAGCACAAGCCAACAATGCCTGATAATATTAAGTACTTGCAGGTTTTTGAAGATGATAAAAAAATAGAAATTTTTCTTAAGATGGATGGTGAATTTGCGAATTTGAATATTGATGAGGAATATTGCGGTGAAGAAGAATATGCAACTGTGTTCACAAATTATGGTTATTTCAAGAATCATATTGTTGGTAACTATATAATGCAGCTAAAAAATAACATCATTCCCAAAGGCTTGGTCCCATTAGAAAAACTCTTCGACCACAATGACGTGGCCATGAGTCCTAAACTTACTGTAAATGATGGAGATGTTGAAGATTGCAACATTGGGACTTAGGAGGATCCCAATATCATCAATCTATCCAAGACACTTAGCCCAGAGGTCAAGAAAAGATATATCAATTTGATAAAATAATTTCCTGATGTTTTTTCCTGGAGTTATGAAGATCTAAAATTTTATGATACCAAGGTGATTCAACATGTGATTCCAATCAAAGAAGATCATAAACCTTTCAAGAATAAATTAAGAAGAATCAATCCATTGTTGTTTCTATTGATTGCAAAGGATATAAAAAAGTTGTTTGAAGCCAAGATCATAGTTTCTCTCAAGTTTTCTAAGTGGGTGGAAAATTTGGTACCTGTTAGAAAGAAGAGTGGAGAGATTATATTATGTGTATACTTTAGAAATATGAACATGGTATCTCTCAAGGACAATTACCCACTACGTAAGATGGATCACATTCTATAGAAAGTTGTTGGTTGTCAAAAAATATCAATGTTGGACACAAAGGAAATCAAAGAGTAGTTGGATTTGGTTTTCGAGCAACTCAAGATCGAGACCAAACATGAGAAATATTGTGTAGATAGGCTCGAGCATGGAGTCGAGCATGGAGTGGTTGCAGCCTATGGAAAAATTCCAAAAAGCATGCAAATAGAAGAGCCCACGACAACACAACAAATTGATCATATTGTGCAAAAAATCGATCAATATAGGTAGGAGATCGAGAACCTCCAGGAACAAATCATTCCTACCACTCCCCCGGAGGTGAAGGAACAAAGTAAGCAAGAAGCAATTGAACAGATGGATGAAATGGAATGACAAGTTAGCTCATCTATCGACTTGTTTGATAGGGCAATACAACTATGGAAAAATATAGAAAAATATCAATAGGTCCAACACTGGGACCAGGAAGAGGAAAAGATTAGTGCAACCATCCAGGACCTCAAGAAGAGGAAGAAAATGATGAATATCACCAAGTTCCTCAAAGGAATGCAAGACATGAAGAAGCTGCAAGAAGAGCTAGTAGTTGGGTAGACGTTGATGAAGGACCAAAAAGCTCAAATGGAACCTCTCCAAGAGATAGAAGTGGAGGTCATTGCGCAGGTAGAGGAGGCAAATAAGAAAATGGCGTAAACATAGGCAAAGTGCATAGAAATGGCCAGGGAGGAGATCACAATGCAAGTGTTATATGCACTCAAAGAAAAGACTGTGCATGCTCAAACACAAGGAAGGGAACTCACAGAAAAGTTCCACACTCTAGAAGGAGTTGTTGAAGACGCGTGCAAAGAATAGGTGGCTCGGGACGAGCCACATGTTAGTGTTGGGGGCCTGTTAGACATAGACCCATTCTAGGGAAAAGGCTATTTTTTGGGAGAGAAGCACGAAGGGAAGAAAGGACAGCTGGTAGGAAAAGTAGCACATGTGAGGGAAGCATGCGAGGCTCACATGCAAGGGAGACCTAACTATGTTTTAGAGGGATTTTGTTGGAATCTTGTTAAATCTGAACCTGGGTCAACTTATGATAGTAAGGTAAGATTAGAGTAGATAACTGATAAAGTAGAATATAACCCAACAATAGACAATCAATATAATTATGTGTTATGATATGTTATTAGATCTATTTTCAATCCATGCATGATTTCTTTGATATTTGGGAGGATTTCATATTCTTTGGTTTTTTTCATGTATGAATCAGATCTGGGAACATCTTTAGTTTATGTATCCTCCCTCTCCCTCCCTCCCAAATTCCCACCCCATTTATTCTCTCTCTCTCTCTCTCTCTCTCTCTCTCTCTC
>ML794897.1:377036-396783 GCA_009831015.1 Picea engelmannii | reverse complement strand
ATTTTCCTATCCTCTCTCTCTCTCTGACCTAGGAGGATCCAGGAACACTCACAGAGATCTAGGAGGATCCAAAACACTCAGAGAGGACTAGAAGTACCCATAAAGTCATATTTTGGTCTATCAATCCGCATCAGTTTTGATAAATTCATAGCTGATAATATCCACAAACAACTAGTGAATTTTCACTCTCTAACACATTTCAGATATTACACTTATTTGGTGAAGATTTTCCTGGAAACCAATAAGAGAGAATTTCCTGAAGCAACCTTTATATCAACAAAATGTAAGAGGATTACATTGCTCATCTTCATCAACAAATTCATGTTTAGAGTTTACATTTTGATTTTCAACACCAACCTACCTAGAGTTTTGGATGACATGAGGAGCTATCTACATCCAAATCTAGAGAACAGAGTGGGGTATTGGATACTATTCATGCACTCAACAATAATCTAGGTTTATGGTTATCATTAATCCCCCTATCTATTTCCTATTTTTCTGACCCATAGAGTCTTTTCCCTTGAATTCATCAGGCACATAATTATATTTGAGACAGATCATTTCCTAAAGTTGCGGAAAGCCTCCAACCTCAAATTCCATTTTATCATTGGCCCCTTCATTGTCAAAACTAGATCATGCTTATCTCAGATTCAAGCAAAGCTCAAATATTTTGGTTTTCCACAGCTACAGAGAAGAAGACATGATGCACATCAAATCACATCCAAGAGAATATTAATGAAAATAAAAGTCCCTTATGAGCATGAACAGGTTGAGGGTTTTGATAAGCTATCAAACCTATAATTTTGTGTTGATATGGAAGAAATATTGCAAACAACTTAAACACGGAAAGCAGAGGAAACCCTGCAACAAATTCAAACACAACAAGATCCTCAGAAACTGATAGTCAAAGTTCCTAAGATGAGTGTTTACAACAAGAGAAGTAGTTCAGATGCCATGGGCACCAGCGACCAACAAAATTATCCTAAGAAGATGAATATTTTACAGTCTCCACAAATAGTGGATTTAGAGGAAGAAGAGCCCAGAGAACAAGTAAATCTAGATATGTTGGAAAGTGGCACTAGCACTGTAGAGGTTGAAAAGGAAATCAAGCTCCAAAGTGAAGTAAACTCAAGAACTTTTAGCAGCAAGAAACAGATCTTTGATAATAAAAAAATCCGGGGTAGATTATCAATCTAAATAAGACTTGGAAAAACATTATGTTGGGAAGGGAAACATAGCTCTGGGTGAGACGAGGGATTTAGTCCCTGAAGTGGAAAATATTTCTCAGCATAAATATTCTCTGTTCACAGTAAGGGATATTGAGAAGAGGAACTTTAACATCGTATTTTTAGATGAAGACAAAGTATCTGAGATAAAGATAAGGTATGACAACATCAGTGCTCTAGACAAGGTCAAATTCCATAGGAATACCAATGATATGTTGTATTCTGATTACCTAAATTTAAGCTTGAAGAATTCAAAGCTGTCATCTTATGCAATGGAATTAGAAGGGTAGTTGAGCCAACAAAAATAATCTAGCAGAGCTTGGCAGACTTGGGTCAAGAGGTTGGCATCTGAAGGCCCTCAAGGGGTGAAATATTCATTGTATGAAAAAGACAATTTGATTCAAAGTTTGAAGAAGACACTGAAAATTTCAGCCACATGGCATCCACAAACAACATAATTGGTTTCTCTAGAACAAGAAAATGAAACACTTCGTCAAGAGGCATTGGAATACAAGGCCAAGGCATTGCATCTAGAATGCAAAAAGGTGAGGTGGTCACAAGAGAAGACATAATTAATAAACAGGGTTGCAGTTGTACCTCCTTCTACATAAGTTGGGCCAAACAATGAATGACTTGTCCAGGCTATGTCATAAGTTATCATGAAAGAAGGAGAAATCAAAGGGTTAAAAGGGAGCATAGAGAAATTGAAGTAGGAGATGAAAGAAAAGGATGAAAGAATGGCTCAATTTCAAAAGGAGAAGGAAGTCCTACATGAAAGGATAGATAAGTTGAATATGAGATTAAGAGGCAAAGGCCTGTTGCAGGGGGCCAAGCATATCATCTGGGATTCTATAGCTATCGAATCTGCCAACTTCATAGTGTATTTGAATTTCATCAATGATAAAGACAACATAGCCATCACAGCCAGAAGCAGGTGTACTGTTGTAAATGAAACCTTAGCAAAGAATCCATAAGAATGGACCCAAAATTCCATAAATATACTCAACTCCATTCCTACTGTAGAACTTCAGACTATTGGAGTTAATGAAATAACTACATTGATTATCTGGGCCAGGAGAGTTATTGCTAAAAATAACTTGTTGAAATCAGTACAAACCAAGGAAACACAGATGGAGAAAAGTGTGCAAGAGTTCAAATATTTGTTTTAGGAATTGTTTATCAAAGGCAACCCACCATTTTGGGATGGAAATGGAAAATTACATGATCAGGAAGAATACACTGCTTGCCTCACTCAGTGCAGAATGGATCACTCCAAGTTTGAACCCTGGAGGAAAATATGAAAGGAGCTACACTGATTGAGCATCTGATTATAGACTTTTGATATTATGAACTAGTTCAAAGTAGTCAAACTTGGACTACCAGTCATGTCATATGATTCCTACATTGACCTTGAGATCCTGATCAAAGAAATGATAGATTATGATATCCCTTCTAACTTGCAATGGAAGGAGATAGTACGGTTGGGTAAGACAAAGTGCAGTTTTCTAGGGTCTAGTAAATGATGTCCATGTGTCACTGAAGATGGAAGATAAGGTGAAATACCATAGCAGAAAAAGTGGAAAAAAGACGAGAATGAAGCATCAGAGGAGTCAGAATCCAAATCATTAAACATTTTCTTTCTAATCATTGTAATTGGTTTCAAACCGAAACTGTCATTTGTAATTATTGTAATGAGTTTCAGAAACTGAAATGTTTCATTTCAATCATTGTAATCGGTTTCAAACCGAAGGAACTAAGCTTGTATAAAAATTAGGAGTTCAAAATGTATTAGGAGTTGGTAGAAGTGCAAGGGCACGCTTGTAGCTATTCAGAACTTGAATGTGATTTTCTAAAGCTGAATTGAATACACATGCAAAAGTCTTGAAGTTTCCATGAAAATATTCTAATGGTGGTGATCTGAGTTTTGTCTCCTCTCTTTGTATGTATTTTCTGTATTTTAATTTCATTTTCACTGTCTTCTATTTAAATTGGATAGTCAAAGGCCCATAATTCATGTTGTGATTCTCTCGACTGAAGCAATTTAAACTGTGTTAATTTCTTCCTAACTAATTCATAATTCATTTATTTAATGTTCTGATGCAGTTATATGTTTTCTTTTCTTCCTACACCCTGCAAATTTACAAATTATAACTCATATTTATCAACTCATTTATCCTTTATCTTCTAGAGAGTTCTATCGACTAGTCAGTTCTTTCATTCATTTTCAAAAGTTTGACTCCATAGCCCTAAGTGTCCGTCCCCTTCCTTGCCAACAAAATTATAAAAAATCCCCCAAAACAACAAAACCTAGCCATTGATTTCCAAAGAAATACCAAGTGACAGGAGAGAGCCCTCTTTGAGTTGAGCAGGCTGGTACCTAGCTCTAAATTTGGTTTGTAGGTTACCTCTTTCGTTTGTTTTATCAGTCGAACAATTTTACAGAGTGCTAACATTCTTGCGCTACTGTCAAGGATCGAAAGTGAAATCTTCCCTAGGAAAAGAATGACTTAAAGCATCAGATTTGATTCCTGAGGGTGACAGTGAATCAAACACCTTATTGGCTGAGATGAAATCTACCCTGGAGACTCCATTATAAAGAGACCAGTAGAATAAATTAGTTTGAGATAGAAATCCTAGCTCACAAAAGAATTCATACTAGGAGAAATCCAGACCCAGAAGCAGTAATCCCCTTGTTTGACCCTGAGAAGATTGTACAAAACATAAGAGAAAGGCCAATAAGCCCAGTTTTGTGTTTAGATATATATCTATCCTTTCCCAAAGATGGAGTGACAAGCATTGAATACATTGATTTTGATTTGAAATTTGAGAAAACTCTGTTCATAAATAAATCTAAGTCTTGTTTGAACGAGATCATATTTGATGAGAAGAGGTTCCAAGATTTAATTTTAGTTGCCTCTACTAAACCTCTTTTGATTCCTACTCAGAACCAACAACCACTTCAAGTTCTTACTGCAACCATGACAACTCGTTTTTCCCCTCTTTTTCTACCTGCTTAGTTACATGATTTGCCCCGAGAATATAATCAGAGGATTAATTTGTATGATGTTGAAGGCAATGTTTCAGCCCAAAAAAACTTAGACTGGTTCAATGATTTTGTAGACCTAGAAGTAGTAGATTTTGAAGATGAAAAAATGAGGTTGTTTTCACAAGTCTTGCAGGAGAAGTTAGAAAATGGTTCAGATCTCTCCCAGCAGCAAGTATCATAAATTTTGAAGACTTTGAAACACGTTTTCTTACAAAGTGGGGTGACAAGAAAAAAACCCTTCAGTTGCTAACCCAATGTAACAACATGAGAAGGTCACCTGATGAAATAGTACATGATGTTTCAGCTAGATTTATAAAAGTATACAACTCAATTCCTACTGAAGTAAAACCTCCTCCTAGAGCTTCTCAACTTAGATATGTTGATTCCTTGAAACAGATTTTTCTTTGTTGTTAAGGGAAATAATATCCACTTCACTAGATGATATGATGAGTGATGCAATAGAAGTTGAAGTAAATTTAATGGCTTCGGGAAAGATAAAATATAATTCTAGCAGGGACATGAACAAGGTTCAAGATAAGGCATAGCCTTCAACCTCACAATCATCAGAAGAGAGGTTTGAGTTGATGATGATGACCATGGAGAAACTCATGGAGCGGATGTCTTTAGATAATAAGCCTAACACCAGAGAACAAGTTGATGTTCCACCCAGGCATCAGAGGAGACCAGCAGTTCCACAAATCAGACAAAGAGATCAGAGGAACCAGGGTGATCAGAAAATAAGATATCCTTTTCAAAATAATTATGTAAATGAAAATTTTGATGAAATGTTTTAAGACAACATTCGTTGCTATGATGGCAATGAAACAAAGGTGTTTTTGACTAAAGAAGAACATGACCAGATCATGGATGCAAATGAAATGTTCATGGAGGAGAATGATGAAAGGTTGTTAGTGGAAAAGGAATATTACCATACAGGGTTGCAGAATTCCATCATGCAATTCTGAAAACAATATAATCTTCGAAACAAAAAGGTGCCTGCAAATCCTCCAAAGGGAAATCCTACCAAAGAATCTCAAAATAATACACCTTCTTCAAGTCAGCCTAAGAAGGAATCTGCTTCAAAAGATGTTGTGGAGAAAGGAACGCAGAAGGAAGAACCTCCAAAGAAAGTGTGTGAAACAAGAAAGTATACAGTGATCAAAGAGGTAGAAACAACCTCTTCTTCCTTTAAGTTTGAAAGTGAGATGGCGAAAATTAAAATCTTTGTTCCATTCAATGAGATGATAAAGAATAAATTATATAGAAATCATATCATTGAGATGCTCAAGATGGAAGAAACTTATGATACTTTGAATATAAAAGATGATCATCCTGCCATCCTGTTTGGCCCATGTGTAGCAGAGAGTAATGATTCTAATGAGGTCCCTCCTTTCTATGTCAGTATGAAGATTCATGATATGACTCTGCGCAATTCTATGTTGGATTCATGAGCATTCCATAACCTGATGCCCAAGGTGTTCATGGACCAATTAGGCCTGGAAATCACAAGTCCCTACAAATATACTTTCTCCTTTTATTCAAGGAAGGTGAATTTCTTGGGCCTAATCAAAGATATGGTGGTATCTTTGTCTCAAATTCCATCAAAAAATATGGTCATGGATGTAGTGGTTGTTGATATTCCTCCTAAGTTTGGGAGGCTATTATCTAGGTCATGGGATGAAAAGTTGAAAGGGACTTTAAAAATGGATATACCATACTAATACAGGTGGATATCGGTGGCCACCCACCTTTTCCAACTGGCTCAAAAGCGTTTTCTGGCAATTTTGGTAATTTACTATTTTTAGTAGTTTTTCACTTCTGGAGCCATTTTGAGGCCCTAAACGATGTTTTTTGGGAAAATGGGGAGAAATATGAAAATTCCTTTTAAATTTCCCCCAAAATGAATCTACTCGATGATACCTTTCCAGCGGGCTATCATACGCCTAAAACAAAGATCGTATGCAAAAGTTACGAAGTTGATGTACTAACTTACCCAAACGGGGCCCACATGACTTTTGGCGCTTCATCTCCTAGGTTTAGGTTTTTGGGCATTCCTATTTATTGTAAAAAGGCCTTCAGAGCCTCATTGTAATCATCTTCTTGCGAATGAGTGCAACCGTCACATCTCTTCTCAGAGATAAGTCGCCACTATTCCAACAAGCTTGTTTCCGTTGCATTTTACAGTTTCATCTTATTTCCTTATTAAATAGAAAACCAATTTTACTGTATCTTTGTTCTTTTGTGTTAAGCACCTGTTAATAATCTGTAGTCATTTCATTCTGCTCATAAAATCTGGATCAGTGGTATCAGAGTGGTCTACTCCTTGTCGTATTAATGCATGTCCCCAATGAGGTCGAAGTACAAAGAGTTGGGTCTTGAGATTGTTTCTCTTGAGGACAAAAGCTCTCGCATGCCAAAGTGACCTCTCATGGCCAAAGAAAATAAATATGACTGGATAGGAGATCCTTTCAAACTGTTGATTGAGGAATCCCTAATGCAACAAAGGAACAAGATGATGGATAGTTTCGTGCAAATCCTTCGGCAACGACCAATAGGCGACACATCTTCTTAGAGCAGAGGCGCCACCCCCTTCAAGGTACAAATAAACTTAGATATTTTTATATTTGAAGATTAGATAGATGCAAATGATATAGAGAAGTGGTTGAATCTACTAGAAGGTTATTTTTCTGTCCATAACTTTTTGAATAGAGAGAAGATTATTTTTGCGCTCCTCAAAGCCGTTCCCCATGTCAAATATTGGTGGGAAACTTTCTGTGAGAAAAAGGAAACAGAGGAACCCTAATTATTTACAGTCACGACCACCTGGGAATCCTTTAGGGATACTATTAAGGAAAAATAATACCCTATCATAAGTTATGATGACTTGTATACCAAATGGACCATACTATGGCAAGAAAGAGACCAAGCAGTGATAGATTTCACAAATATCTCCCATACCTTGTGCACCAAGTTGAGTATCAAATATTTAGAGTGACATCTAGTGCTCAAGTATCACAGTTCTCTGCATAGATACATCTATACTGAAATGGAATTTATGGACATCTCATCCATGGGCGCGTCCTACCAATATGCCATCAAAATCGAGCAGAAGCTCAAACAAAAGACGCGGCAATTTGGGCCCGGGAACCCCTCACAACAAAATCCAGGAAATGGAAGCCCCAACCCACAGAACAAAGGACAGAGAAAATATGGACAGTAACAGGGAAACCAGTCCAAGCTGCAAGAAAAGAAGAACACTGGAAATACAAAGAAAGATACCGAGAAGTGGTGTGACTTCCATAAGAGCCCTCAGTATAACATTGTTGACTGCTACTCAAAGCAGTCATTGGTGGCCGAAGTGAAAGCCTCTGAATCAGATGCAGGTTCTAACTCTGAGCTAGAACTAGAAAAGGGAAGACAAATCATTGATGCGGAACCCAGTGCCACCGTTTCTACCACCAACCTCCAGCCTGGTGAACCAGACGAGCCAGAAGAATGAGAGTGCCTCTTCCATTCACAGATGTGGGTAAAAGGTACCCTGTTGCACTTCATCATTAATAGCGGTAGCTAGAAGAACCTCATCTCAGCAGGGGTCATCAAGTGGTTGGCCCTGCCGACAACACCGCACCCACAACCCTACACCATTGGATGGCTCCTCCAAGGAAGTGATATCTGCGTTAGCCAACAGTGTCAACTATTGTATGACACCAAGCCCTTCAAAGACGAGGTATTCTGTGATGTTTCTCCTCTCAAAGTTTGTGATGTTCTTTTGGGACAACCCTATTTATGGAAACATCATGTTGTATATGAGTCTAGGCCTGGTAGTGTTATTATTACTTTGAACATGAAATTGTACAGGATACCCGAGGAAGTCCCACCTAGTTTTATTTTCTTGATCTCTTCTAAGCAATGCAGGAAGGTCATCTCTCACATGGGGAAGTTTGTGCTTCGTGATTCGCTCTTAGAATAAGCAAAATATCACAACCACATCTAGGGTCTCTGCGGCCAACCTCTCCACACATTAGAAGCAAGTAGATAAGGTTGTGGAAGAATAGTTAGATATCTTCTCCTCACCTACCGGGGTACCTCTGCACTGCCAGGTCAAGCACCCCATCGATATGACCCCCGGTACACCACTTCCCAATGAGACAATATATTGCCACTCTCTGTTAGATAATGAGGAGATCAAGCGACACATCTAAGAACTGCTCCACAAGAGGCACATCCGTCCCATCTCACCACCTTGCGGGATCCCAATCGTGCTGGTACAAAAGAAAGATGGAACCTGACGACTCTGCATTGATTACTGAGCTCTGAATCAAATCATAGTTAGAAACCAGTACCCGATTCTCTGAATCGACGACCTCCTTTATCAAATCACGAGGGTAAAATAATTCAGTAAGATTGATTTGAAGTCTGGCTACCACCAGGTCCCTATAGAACAAGTAGATGTATGGACGACCACCTTCAAGTCAAAGGAAGTCCTTTTTGAATGGTTGGTCATGCCCTTTGGTTTGAAAAATGCTCCATCCATTTTCATGAGGATGATGGACGATATCCTGTGACCATTCACTAATACTTTTTTAGTAGTGTATCTGGATGACATTCTCATTTACAACAAGACTTGGGCTGAACACTTGCAACATATTCAATAGGTTTTGCAGACCCTGCGACAGGACAAGCTATACGCCAACTTGGAAAAATGCTCCTTCGACATGGATAGGGTCCATTACTTGGGCTACATCATTGATCAACATGGCGTACATGTGGATCCAACCAAGATCCAAGTCATCCATGATTGGCCAACCCCAACCACACTCACTGAGCTTTAGATATTCTTGGGCCTTTCCAATTTCTACCACAGTTTCATGTTGGGATTCTCCGATATTGCATGGGCCCTTAGCCAAATAACCAAGGGTGGTGGTAAGGAAAAATTTGCGTGGGGTCAGTCCCAACAACAAGCGTTCGATGATTTGAAGTAGTGCTTGTGCTCATCCCTAGTAATTTCACTACCATACCTTGTTATCACCCTAATTTGCACCATACATGCTTACCTGACATCAGGCCATCTCATATTCCTTCTTTGCCAAGCTAGTACTGAACAAATCTTCTTAAAAAACACCCTTTTTAAAGGTACACGCACCCTGCTCTACTACAACCCACGTGTATACTCTTTCTGACCCACTACAGCCCGCGTGTACACTCTAGCTAACCCACTACAACACGTGTGTACCTACAAAAGCACAAAAAATGGAAAGTTGTCGACGGAACACGCAGTTTTGGGTTAGTTAACTAAAACTTTTGACCATTCATGGCCAGTCACTTGACCAAATACTTAGCTCCTTCTAGCCTATAAAAGAAGGGGTAGGGGTCCCATTTGAAAGAAAAAAGAAGAGTATAGAAACTCTGCCCAAATTTATCCCTCCTTTGCTCCAATTTCCTGCAATTGCATTGTGAGGTTGAGTAGTTGGTGCATTGTGAAGAGGATCCCAGGACTAGGTTCGAGGAGCAGTGTCGACCACATATTGTAAATTTTACTCTTGTGAAGATTAATACAAAAAGGAATACTTTTCCCATCCCGCCATATCATGTGTTCAAGTTGAATATTTATTTTATGATATTGTCACAACTAACCTAGCAATTAGTATATGAAATGCATGCTCCCAGCTTTTTGTTTGTTCATGTGTGAATGCAGATTAGCTTTAGGAGGAGGCTTGCAATCAAAGAACGAGTGAAAGAAAATGGATTGACATCAAACGAAGGACTTAAGGTAGAGTTATTGAATCTCATTTACACCTTTGTATTTCATGAATGTGGGGTTTTGTGTTAGGAGAATGGAAAAGAGTTGAGGCCTTTGAAACGGTCATTTTCTGCATGCATGATTAGAGCCCTTAAATGATAAGTCCGTAGGAGGGATTCCCACCCACAACAGACCTGCAACAACCCTTTGAGATTGAGAGAGATGCTTCAGACTATGTTGTGGGCATTGTTCTCACTCAGCATGACCACCCTGTGGCCTATCATAGTGAGACACTATCATATGTTGTTCGTAAGTACCCTACTTACGACAAAGAAATGTACTCCATTGTGCAAGCCTTCCGCCAGTGAGACATTACATTATTGGGAAGGAGACAATCATCCACACTGATCATAAGAAACTTCAGTTCATGCAGACACACATAAAATTATAGAATGACAACCATCAAAAGTGTTCCACATACTTGCAGCAATTCCACCTCAACATCAAGTATAAAACATGAAGCACCAATCACGTCACTGATTGCCTCAGCAGTGTTGGATCATGTTTTCATTGATGCCAATGGTTTGATTTATTGATGTCAAGTGATTGATTGATTGATAATTGATGTAATAAATATGTATTGTCCTTGATGAGAATGATAGATGTCAAAGTGGAAACCAATTGATGAAGATGAATCAATGAGTTGTTATTGATACATGATGAATAGTTGATGTATATGATGCAATAGTGAATTGATGCAAAGATGAATCATTATTTTCTTATCATGGTTTATAAGGTGCACAAATGGATGAACTCCAAAGTGGTCCCCTTATGGTGAAATCCCTCACGGGAAGATGCTTTGCGCATTGAGTTATCCTAGAAGAATGGTTGGAGGACCCATGCTTGTATGTGAAATAATGAGATGAATATCAATGAAGTTGTTGGTGAAACTATCTTGTATGGATAGTACTTGTCATACCATTTCTAGTGGTATGTGGAACATCACATAAAACATCACGGTTTAAGACTTATGGCCTTACGAAGTTGGAGGACCCTCACATGTTGGCTTGAATCCCACAAGGTCGAAGAAGTCAAAGTGCTTTAAAAGAATAAATCATTATTTAAATGATAAATTCAAGTGACAAAGTCAAGGTGGATTATTTAAATAATAAAGTAAGGTGACAAAATCAAGAAGGAATATTTAAATGATAAAGTATTGGAGAACTTTCTATTCATGGAAAGTGGTTAACCCCAAAATAAGGAAAATAGGTTAAGTGACCTAGAAATGGGTTAAGTAACCTAAAAATGGGTTAAGTGACCTAGAGGATGAAAGTATACATAAGATATCTATGGTCTCTTATAGATCATCCTTTTTGTGGATCAATGGAGAGATTCTTGTGAGATTATCTTGTGGAGTATTGATGAAGAGCTTCTTGTGAGAGCATCTTTGGTGTGGATCTCTTGAGCATGATTGAAGATATATTATGAGGAATAAAGTGAGAGGAGGATCTCATGGACACATCAAAGTTTCGGCAATGTCGGAGATCTTGACGAAAAAAGTCTCAGAGCTTCAGAAACCCTAGTCTTTGAGGTGTAGGCAGGCTATAATGGGCCAGGGCGCATATACGCGGGCTGTATGAGGACTAGGCGTGTACAGTGGATAGAATCATGAAGATTTGTGTTTGAGCTAGTGCCAAGCTCTTGGATGATGAGGCAGGTTCCAGATCTACATTCTATGGGCTCAGATCTATCACTGAGACACTGGTATGGTTAAACTATTGTCATGATGGATACTATTGTTTGATGTGTTGTGAATGCTTAGGGAATTCTAGGTATGGCTTCTATGATATGGTTCATTTAGGATGATTTGGTTTATGGAGTGAGTAGTACTCTGGTGATTCAGTAGTGACATAATTGTTATGGTATACTAGTTGTTTATATATGATTGAGATAGCATTGATATTGATTTGTTGTGGAGCATGAGCAAGCTATTAGAGCTTGGATGTGTTGTGACTGGTTGGTGGTCATATTGGACATTCAAAGACAAAAGAGAATCATATATTGACTAAAGAGAGTATGATTTGATCTTGAAGGACAAACCCTAACGACTTAGAAGGTATATGCAGGTTTCTGTATACACTGGTCGCGTGCATACGCGGGCTGTAGTGAGTCGGGGAGCATACACACGCCGACTGCACTACTGACAGGTCACGTACCTATTGATAGATTAATATCTATTGAGGATTATTGCCTCATATCAGTTGGTGCTAAGGGTGTAATTTGAGTCTTGCATTATAGAGCTGGTGCTTTTGTAGAGTTGTACTCTATTCAGTTGTTGCTGGAAAACTGCCAGATTGTTTTCAATAATAAAAAGAAAAATTGTACATACATCTTGTGATCTTTGTGTTCCTTATGGTGATGACTTGTTGATGATATATTGCTGATATATGTTCACATCTAACTGGTTATAAATGACAGCAATGGGTAATGAGTAAATATTGAATATTAACTAAGGTGTTTTGTGTAAGAGGGAAGTTTTTGAAAAAGAGCCCCACACTCATTCAACCCCCCTCTAAGTGTGGTAGGTGTTTCCAAGAAGAAGACCACCAGTAGAATAAATCACCATGGTTCTAGACTCTTGTGTCCATGAGACCTTTGTATGGCCCCAACTCTATGAGGCAGACCCATAATTCACCACCACCTACCAAATGTTGGGTGCAAACACAGTTGTCGATAATTTCCATCTTTAGGATGGGTTGTTGTGTCGTCTGGTCCATATATGTGTTCCATCAAGAAAGAGAGTGAAGATGACCGAGGAAGCTCACTATAGTCGAGTGGTAGGACACTTCAGCGTTGAAAAGACAGTGGTGATTCTACAAAAACATTTCTACTGGCTGAAACTTCGACAGGAGGTCAACAAGTATATCAGGTCCAACACTGCCTGCGTTATTTCCAAACCGACCACTAAGAAACAGGGCCTATACACCCCTCTTCCTACTCCTAATAGGCCATGGGAATCCATCTCAATGGACTACATGTCGGGCCTCCTGTCCACCAAGCAGGGAAATGACTGTGTATTTGTGGTTGTTGATCACTTTTCTAAGATGGCGATTCTGGTTGCCTGAAATAAGAGCATCACAACAGAGGCCACTTCCAAGATCTTCTTTGAACGAGTTTGGGTAAATTTTTGAATCCCACAAACCATTGCCTCAGATTGGGATAGTCAATTTCTCAGCACATTCTGGTTGAGCCTCTGGTCACTACTTGACAACAAGCTCACCAAATCCATGGTCTTCCACCCCCAGAAAGATGGAAAAACTGAGGTCGTAAATCAAATGATTGTGCATATACTTCGCATGTATAATTCCAAGAAACCTTGCACATGGGATGAGAGCCTTTCCTATGTCCAACATAGCTACAACCAATCCCTGCATAGCTCAACCGGCCACAACCCCTTTCGGGTGGGGTTGGGATTCCAACCATTGGGTCCCATAGATATTTCACTTCCCCTTGCGGTCACCTCGACTAACTCATCTCATAATCCAACTGAATTTGAAAAATCCACCCGGTTCATTGAGTGGATCCATCACATCCACCAACAGGTTCAGGATATCCTATAGAAGTCCAATGAAAAGTACAAACAACTCCATGATCAACATCACATGCCACAAAAGTTTCAGGTGGGGGACAAAGTTTGGTTGCACTTGCAGAAAGAACGCCTTACAGGACCCCATCGGAAGATTATCCCACTATGTTATGGGTCGTACACCATCACCAATTTCATGGGGGATCATGTTTTTGAGCTCAACATTCCTCCTTTCCTTGGCCCGCACCCAGTGTTCAACATGGATCTCCTTCTCCCTTATTTCCCACCATTATTGGACACCTCAGAAGTAGCCGAATAGCTGACACCAACAGAGCTCAACCCCGAATGCATACAAAAGGCATCCAATGATCAGATTGTGGAAACATAGATCAAGGGAACTTGACAGCAAAGGATCCAACTTTATCGAGTCGTCAAAGCAGGGCAGCTCCTGCACCAAGGCCAGTGGCTCACCGGAGGTGAAATTCAGTAGAAATTTCCTCATCTAATGGGGAACTCAACAAAATGGAGACCATTTATTCCTAATAAGGGAGGATTGATTCAGGTGGATATCGGTGGCCACCCACCTATTCCAACTGGCTCAAAACAATTTTCTGGCAATTTTGGTAATTTACTGATGCAGGAGCATCTCAAGCGAGCCAGCGCGGAGATAAAGGACAGCTGGAAAAGCACCCAGCGCAAATTTTGAAAATGTTATGAAATGTCAATGAGATCATTAAATGGAGGGGACACTTGTATAATGAAAATGGACCTTGAGAGATCCACTCTCGTCCTTAGTAGGTAGTAGGCATTTATATTAGTTAATGCAAGTAGATGGAATTTAATGCTTAGATTAGACAGTTTAGAGCACAAGAGGGAAACGGGATATAGACACCCTCATTGTGTATTGTAACATTTTTATTAATATTATTGTGATCATAGAGCATAAAAGAGAAGAAGCAGAGAGCTGTGTAGACGAATTCCATGTACAAAAGTTCTGTATTAATACAAAAAGGCTTTGATTCAGACTCATGGTGTTCAAATATTATCTGTGTATGCATTATTGAATGTTATACTCATGAATGCTTTACTCTTTATGTCATGCAATTTCTTTTATGCTATGTATGAATGATTTCTTGTTGAATGTTTGAAATATGAGAGGAAGAGTAAGGAATGAGTTTCAATTGTTTCTCTATCTGAGCAAGAGTTCCTGCAAGGAGTGCAGTGGAGTTTCTCTGCAAGGAGTGCATTGACAGAAGTCAGAGTTCATCTCTGAAATCTCAGGAGAGATAACAATTGTTCTCATTTTCATAGAAGTGCAAGTTGAGCATAGGAGCCGTCCAAGGTGTGCGTAGGCTGAGTAGAGGTTCAGGTTTTGTAACCTGAGTGAAGTATTGAGAGACTGTTGCTGCAGGGAGTGCACAGATTCGAAGGACTTCAATTCCTTGGAGTAATTGAGGAATTTTCCGCAAGGAGTGCGTGCAGGAGTCTTCTTTAAGACTCAGAGTTTAAAAAAAAAAAAATCTCAGGAAGGAATAAGCCTTCGAAATTGTTGAAGAACAACATAGGAAGTTTGTGCATTGGAGGATTGAGAAGGCATCACAAGTTTGTGTCACAGGCGGTTAAGTACCATGGAAAAACACTTTGGTGAAAAGTCGCAGAAGTCCTTGAGAAGGAAGAGAAACAGACGGTCAAAATTCTCCGTGGAGAATTCACGAAGTCCCGCGAGCTGTCAGATCTCACAAAGGAGCAGGGGAGTTACAGAGAGTGTTTTCAAAGGTTCAAGCTCAGGAGAGGCAGAGCCGTAGATTCAAGCCAACAAGGGCCATTGGATTTACCCGTGGATTTCCATTTTGGGGTTTCGTGAGTTGAAGTCCCAAAATCTTTGCATCAGGATTTGCGAAGTCCGAAATCCCAATGGAATGAGGAGCTCTTGAAAAGTCAACCTTGCGAGCGCATCGGAGTTTCGGTAATTTGGGTTTCGGGATTTCGGGAGTCGAGGGAACGAGTTGCATGACATCGCAACTCCTGAAATCATGATAAGGAGAAAGGATAAATAGAGATAGAAAAGGCCAAGTGTCATAAATTCAGGTTTCAGGGGTTTGAGAGATAAGACACTTCACTACAGGATTCGCGAAATCAGGAAGTCTGATCTCCCGAAGTGTGAAGGGAGAATCCCACAAGGTTTTGTTGTGGGTGCAGATTTCCCGAAAGGGAAAAAGAAGAGCGATTGATGAGAGATCTTCGGGCCAAGGGAGAAAATAAATCATGTGTACGTGGACTTCTGACCTGCGGGTTAGGAGGGCTGCGTCATTTACTATTTTTAGCATTTTTTCACTTCCAGAGTCGTTTTGAGGCCCTAAACAATTTTTTTTGGGAAAATGGGGAGACATATGGAAATCCCTTCTATATTTCCCCCAAAATTAATCTCCTCGACGATACCTTTCCAATGGGCTATCATACGCCTAAAACGAAGACCGTATGCAAAAGTTACGACCTCAGGAAGTTGATGTACTAACTTACCCAAATGGGGCCCACATGAATTTTGGCGCTTCATCTCCTAGGGTTAGGTTTTTGGATGTCTAGGGTTTTGGGAATTCCTGTTTATTGTAAAAATTCCTTCACAACCTCATTGTAATCATCTTCTTGCGAATGAGTGCAACCGTCACTTCTTTTCTCAGAGATAAGCCGCCACCATTCCAACAAGCTTGTTTCCGCTGCATTTTACAGTTTCAACTTATTTCCTTATTGAATAGAAAACCAGTTTTACTGTATCTCTATTATTTTGTGTTAAGCACCTGTTAATAATCTGTATTCATTTCATTCTTCTCATAAAATCTGGATCACATACGCCACTATCCCTGTCTTTCGTTAAGATAGGAGGTTGTACAAGGAAGCATTGCTCAAATACATGGTCAGTAACAAAGCCCAGCCAAACAACCATCCTATTTATTCTGTGGAAACTAAGATTGACTCTTCTATTTTCTTTAATGATTTGATTTTTGAAGAGAAGGTTCCAGGCACTGATATGACTGCCAAAGATAAATCTGATCAACAAAATGAGAAAATTTCAGAACAATAAGACAATGCAGAGAGTGAGATGTGGAACACGAGCTTTGATGGAGCTATCATCAAAGAAGGAGGAGGAGTTGGTGTGTGTATTAACCCCCTCAAAATGGCCACAAAACTTTGTTATTATAAGATTTCTTTTGAGTGCACAAATAATATGGCTGAATATGAGGCATTAGTATTGGGATTGAAGACTTTGAAAGAAATGGGTGCTAGGAGGATAGTTGTACATGGAGATTCTAAGTTGATCATAAATCAAGTGAAGGGGATATATCAAGCAAAACATCCCATATTACGAGCATATAGGAATATAGTTCTTGACCTTCTTGAAGAATTTTCATAATACAGTCTCTTAGTGATTCCAAGGGGTCAGAATCAGATTATTGATGCTCTAGCTACTTTAACCTCTGTTTTCAAAATTCCAATTTTTCCTAACATGGGATATGAGATTAAGGTCAAGCATAGACCAACAATGCCTGATAATATTAAGTACTGGAAGATTTTTGAAGATGATAAAAAAATAGAAAGTCTCCTTAAGATGGATGGTGAATTTGCAAATTTGAATATTGATGAGGAATATTGTGGTGAAGAAGAAGATGCAACTATGTTCACAAATGATGGTTATTTCAAGAATCATATTGTTGGTAAGGATATAATGCAACTAAAAAATAACATCATTCCCAAAGTCCTGGTCCCATTAGAAAAAATCTTCGACAACAATGATGTGGCCAGGAGTCCTAACATTACTGTAAATTATGGAGATGTTGAATATTGCAACATTGGGACTCAGGAGGATCCAAAGATCATCAAGTTATCCAAGAAACGTAGCCTAGAGGTCAAGCAAATATACATCAATTTGATAAAATAATTTCCTGATGTTTTTTCCTGGAGTTATGAAGATCTAAAAGTTTATGATACCAAGGTGATTCAACATGTGATTCCAATCAAAGAAGATCATTAACCTTTCAAGTAGAAACTAAGAAGAATCAATCCATTGCTACTGCCCTTGATTGAAAAGGAGATAAAAAAGTTGTTTGAAGACAATATCATAGTATCTCTGAGGTTTTCTAAGTGGGTGGAAAATCTGGTACCTACCATAAACAAGAGTGGAGAGATTAGATTATGTGTAGACTTTAGAAATCTGAACATGGTATCTCTCAAGGACAATTACTCACTATGTAATATGGATCACATTCTATAGAAGGTGGTTGGTTCTCAAAATATATCAATGTTGGACACAAAGGACATCAAAGAGGAGTTGGATTTGGTGCTCAAGAAACTCAAGCTCAAGACCAAAGATGAGAAATATCATGCGGATAGGCTTGAGCATGGAGTGGTTGCAGCCTATGGAAAAATTCCAAAAAGCACACAAATAGTAGAGCCCACGACAACACAACAAATTGATCATATTGTGCAAACAATTGATCAATACAGGAAGGATATCAAGAACCTCTGAGAACAAGTCATTCCTACCACTCCCCCATAGGTGAAGGAAGAAAGAAGTAGTCAGACAAATGGATGAAATGGAATGACAAGTCAGTGTAGCTGTCAACTTGTTTGATAGGGAAACACAACTATGGAAAAATCTAGAAGAATATCAACAGCTCCAGCACTGGGACCAGGAAGAGGAAATGATAAGCGCAACCATCCAAGACCTCAAGCAGAGGCATAAAATGATGAAGATCATTGAATGCCTCAAAGGAATGCAAGACATGAATAAATTGCAAGCAGAGCTAGTAGTTGTGTAGACGCAGAAGAAGGATCGACAAGCTCAAATGGAACCTCTCCAAGAGCTAGCAACGGAGTTCATTGCATAGGAAGAGGAGGAAAAAAAGAACATGGTGCAAACATAGGCAAAGTGTGTAGAAATGATCAGGGAGGAGATCACAATGCAAGTGTTATATGCGCTCAAAGAAAAGACTGTGCAAGCTCAAACACAAGGAAGGGAACTCGTAGACAAGTTCCACACTCTAGTATGAGCTTTTGAAGAAGCCTCCAAAGCATAGGTGGCTTGAGATGAACCACATGTCAGTGTTGGGGGCTTGTTGGACACAGATCCATTATGGGGAAAATGCTATTTTTTGGGAGAGAAGAACAAAGGGAAGAAAGGATAACTGACAGGAAAAGTATCACGTGCAAGGGAAGCATGTGAGGTGCGCATGCAAGGGAGACCTAACTACGTTAGGGTTAGGGTTTTTGCAATATATTTTAATGGATGATGAGACAAGAAGAGATATAACTAGTACTTAGGAGGTCTAAGAGGAGAGGACCTGAGTTGGATAGATATAGAAAGAGATCAATAGTACCTAGGAGGTAGAGAGAGTATGGAAGTTGTAAGGTTTGTAAGAACTTCAAGATTTCGTAAGATAGTGAGCTAGAGAAGAATTGAGAAACTCTATATCAAGGGTTAGATCATAGGCTGAAGAGCTTTCTGCGATCTATTCATCCTCACAAGGATTGGGAAGCCTGCCGATATTGTAATATCCAAGACTGTAAACGTGTGCGATGCGACATATTGATGAGACATAATAAAGAGCTTGAGAGCTATATCTTTGTGGATGTAGCACAGGAGGGGGTGAACCACGGTAAATATTTTTTTAGGTGACTGAATGTATGCATCTCCATTGTTGTTAAGGATTAAATGCTAAATGAATGAATGAAGGAACTAGTTAGATCTGATACTCCCCATGCATGAATAAGAATGATTGTTTTATTCAAGAGGTTAGACTAAATAAATAAATATCACAAGGTGCAACCACAGATCTCCACTCATTTATAGGATGAAAGCATCTGAGTATTGCAGCCACCCATAGAGCTATCTTGGGTGAGACTGCACAGTACACCCTGTGTGCTGCGTTTCCTTCTGGTTTACCAGGGGGGCCGATAGTTTTAGAGGGATTTTGTTCGAAGCTTGTTAAATCTGAACCTGGGTCAAATTATGACAGTAAGGTAAGATTAGATTAGATAACTAATAAATTAGAATATAACCCAACAGTAGAGAATCAATATAATTATGTGTTATGATATTCTATTAGATCTATTTTCAATCCATGCATGATTTCTTTGATATTTGGGAGGATTTC
>ML794897.1:349040-361464 GCA_009831015.1 Picea engelmannii | reverse complement strand
CTCTTCTCTTACTATTTTTCCCAGACTTTTTTGTCCTGATGATGGATCCTGCTTTGGATCCGAAACGTCGACGACAAGATGTCATCAACACTGTGGATTTTCCGACTAATTCTGAACTTAATTTTCACCACAGAAATTTAAATAAAAGAAGAATGGTCAGGGGGTCGGTAATGATCTGTCCACTGTAGATCTGGGCGCCACGATTAGGACCGTTGATATGTGCAAGGGGCATAAGTGGGGAGTGGAAAACACATGCGTCGGGGAAAAACTTAGGATAAATGCATTTTATGTGTTTTTCCAAGGTTTTTTTCAAGTAGACACCACCATGGGGCTTGACCAAACGATATTTTAAGTGTATGAAACATGGTGCAACACTTACATCAAACTGGTTCTTATTGAAATGAAGCAACAAAGAAACTAGCCTATATCCTAACCTATCTTCCTATGACAATTAACCCAGATTAGACTGTTGGGTTAAGAAATTACTCTACCCTGGGGCTATCTGACCAAGATTAGATAGTCTGGACAGATTTATTCACTAATCTAACCTAGAAACTTTGGCTAAGATTAAAATGTTTAGCCAAATTCATTCACTACCCTATCAACATCAAATTTAAAAATAACTTGGCCATGCTTGAAAGGTATGGACCAAGTTACTATTATTGCATGGGACTTTTATTGGATTCTTTTATGCCCTCTTTTCTTTTTTCTTTTTTCTTATTTCTTTTTCTTTTCTTTCTTCTTTTTCTTTTCTTTCTTTTTTCTTTTTTCTTTTTTCTTTCTTTTTCAAATTATTTGCAGAATGAAAAATCATTTGTCAACAAAAACACTAGAGACAGATAATATCCCAGTCACTAGTTGATCCTATAACTTATAGGGTGATAACAACAGCTCCACCTGGGGATGGTACTTTCCCTGTGAAGTGCCAAGAATCCTGGTTCCAGTCATTCTGAAAATTTTTGCCTAGTAGCCTTCGTTGGTTTTATTCTCAAAAATTGGAAAAACAGTGGTCAACAGCTTAGGGCCTTCTCTTCGGGCTTCAACCAACTGACTAATGTTCTTCACTCAGAAAATGCAGGCGAAAAATAAAAATAAGAACGGTATGTACAATGGAGAGTGAAAAATTGAGTCTCAACTGAGGTGGCACATAATGTTTCATCATTCTGCCATTTACAGGTCCTCCTGGCAGATCTGTCCCATCAACGTTGTTCAACAAGAAAGCGTTGTTCCCCTTGAATGCTTGGATCATGTCTGGTCCTCTCCATAGACTGTCAAATTTTCCATGCTTTCCCTTGTCTTCATTTATGGCGTCCCATCTTTGCACCAAATCTCCTAGCTCAAAATCATCTTCCTTGGTTCTTTTGTCAAAGATCTTCTTGATGTTTTCTTGGATTACCTGAGTCTTGTTGAAGACTTCTTCCCTAGACTGCTGCAAATGGATCATCTGGTTGATCCTTCTCTGTGAGTCATTTGGCTTAGCTTGTACATATTGAAGCAACTTCATGACAGGGACTCCTAAAGAAGTGGGGAAAACTGCCTCTGTGCCATAGACCAGCTGGTACAGTGAGATACCAATTGACCTTTTGGTGGTCAGTCTATCAGCCCATAACGCGAACACCAACTTGTTGTGCCATGATTTCTTGTTTTCCTGCAATGTTTTCTTGATGATATTTACCAAGGTTTTGTTTGAAGATTCCGCCAGCCCATTCCCCTGAGGGTAGTAGGCTGTGGAATGCCCCAAACCAATGTGATACTGGTTGCAGAAATCTATGAGCTTCTTCAACAGAAAAGCAGTTGCATTATCAGTTATAATCTTTCTAGGACATCCAAAATGAGACAAGATATTATTTTCAAGGAATTTGATAATAATAGAGTCAGTGGCTTGCCTTCTTGGTACTGCTTCAATCCATTTGGTAAAATAATCGGTGGCAGTGAGAATCCATCTGTGTTGGCCTGAAGAAGGGGGGGTGTATTTCTCCAATGAAGTCCAGACCCCATTGTTGGAAAGGGGCTTCAACTGAGATCGGTTTCAGGGGGAGAGGAAGGAGTTTCCTTTTGCCTTCAAACAACTGACATTGATGACATGCAGTCACATTATGATGTACATCAACGAATAGGGTGGGCCAATAGAATCCAGCTCTGAGTATTTTGTTGGCTGTGACCTTCCAGTTCAGATGGCCACCACATTCTCCTGCATGAAATTATTGTAACACATTGTCAGCTTCATCTTTCAATAAACAATTTAACAGAATGCCTCCAGGATCTTTCCAATACAAATTGCCTTCTAGAATACAGAATTTTAAGGCTTTCAACTTTAAAAATCTAGCTTTAGTCTTAGTCAAACCAGGGGGAGCTTGTAAATTTTTCAAAATGAATATAAGGTCTGCGTACCATGGAGAGTTGAGAAATACCTCTCTCACGCTTGAAGTCGCCATCTCGCCCTGTTCATCTGCTGCAGCTAAAAAATTAATGTCAAGAGCATGGAAATTAGATTCAGCCATTAATTTTGCTAGGCCTTGACCCTTAATTAGTTTTGTAGGCTTAATCTCTATATCGTATTCTAAAATGACAGCAATCCATTTTCCCCTTCTTCCATCAGGGTTGTCCTGGGTCAAAATGTCTTTTACTACCGCATTCGGAACATAAGCTATGGTATGGGAATGGAGAATGTAGACCCTAAAATCCTTTATAGCTTTTACCAAGGCAAAAGCTTGTTTCTCCATTATCTTGTAATTCAGAGAAGCGTCTCTTAACGATTTACTAAAGAAAGCTATGGGTTGTTCATACCCTTCACTGTTCTTTTGTAGTAATATCGCTGCTATAGTATGTTCGGAAGCGAAAGAAAAAATATAGAAATCTTTGGTAAAATCCGGACTGATTAAGACAGGGGCCTCTGTGAGTGCTCGTTTGACTGTTTCGAAAGACTGTCTGGACTCAGAGTCCCATTTTATTTTCACATCCTTTTTAGCATATTTGTAATGTTTCTAAGGAGCTCGGCCAGATTGGGAATGAATCTTCGTAGAAAGTTTATTCTCCCGATAAAAGACTGTAGTTCTTTAAGGTTTCTTGCATGTTCTAATTTTTGTATGGCCTCGATTCTGCTGTGGTCTATTTTGATTCCGTCCTTGGAGATGATGTGTCCTAGCAGTTTGCCTTCCTCTAGCCCGAAGAGGCTTTTCTTAGGATTTAAAGAAATCCCAAACCTTCTACATTTCTCGAAGACTCGTCTGAGGTGTCGCAGCTGCTCGTCATCAGATCGGGAAAACACAGTTACATCATCCAAATAGACGACAATAAACTTACCCGATTCTTCCACAAAGGCGATATCCATCACTCTCTGGAAAGTGGCTCCAGTGTTCATCAAACCAAAAGGAATTTTCACATACATGAAAGTGCCCCATGGTGTGGTGAAGGCGGTTTTGTCTTGGTCATCCGGGTGAACTAAGACCTGATTGTAACCCGAGAAACCGTCCAACAAAGATATTCGACTAGATACGACTACCCTTTGAAGGATATGGTCCATTTTTGGCAAGGGGTAATTATCCTTCAGGGAGACCTTATTTAGATTTCAGAAATCTATACAAAGTTTGATTTCCCCATATTTCTTACATGTAGGGACCAAATTAGAGACCCATTTGGAAAAACGTAGCGGTACTATGATTTTGGCATCGTACATTTTTTTGATTTCCTTTTCTATCAGAGGGAGCAACTTGGGATTTATCCTCTTAAGTTTCTATCTGAATGGTTTTTGGTCTTCTTTTATTGGAATCTGGTGTTGTATGATGATGGTATCATAAGCTTTCAAATCCTCATAACCCCAGGTGAAAACATCTGAATATTCTTTGAACAGCTCAATGTATTTGAGTTTTTTCTCAGGGGGTAATGATTTAGACAATTTGACCATCCTGGGTTTCTCTTCAGTCCCTATATTGCAGTCTTCTACCTCTTGTCCACTGGCTTCAATTTTTGGTTTTTTGGCTACGTCGTTAAAATCAAACAAATCCTCTAAAGGAACTAGGCCCCTAGGTAAAACATTACCTTTCAACTCCAGAATATCAGTCTCCATCTCATCATCGCCTAGTTCTCCTTAATCTACGCTATTTACACTATCAATTTCAAAATCTGATCTATTTACATTTTCATCTTCGTTCTCTAAATCTATATTTGTACATTCAAAATCATTTTTACACTGCAAAAAGTATTCGATTTGATCATCATTACCAAACACTTGCCAGTACTTGATATTGTTAGGAACAGTTGGTCTGCATTTTACCTCCACCGTGTATGGGTGAGTCGAGCGGAAAGGAATCTTACATGTGGCTGCTGACGTAGCCAATCCATCCGCCAGAATGTTTTGTCCCCTCGGCATTACCTGCAAGTCAACTTCAGTGAAACATCTAAGGGAATCAAGAACAACATTCCTATAAGCTCTAAGACGTGGGTGTTTCGCAGCGTACTCACCTTTGATTTGCTTGATTATCAAATCAGAATCACCTCTTACCATAATCTGTTTAGCACCAACTCTTTTCAAAAGCTTCAGATCGAGCATCAAGGCTTCATACTCAGCAATATTGTTAGTGCATTGGAAATTTAATTTGTAAGAATGGTTTTCTGAATACCTGCTTCTGTGATTATGCAGCCAAACTCCTGCTCCAGCTCCTTCTTTGCTTACTACTCCATCAAATTCCATGCTCCAGAAATCAGCGGGTAACTCTTCCGTTATCACGTTTTTCATTCTTGCTACCTCAATGATTTCTTGGCCTTCATCCTGACTAGATGTATCTTCTGCCAGCTGAGTGTCTTTCTCTCCCGTGTCACCATCATTGTACAAAAAAAAAGAGTCCAAGTCAGAGTGCATGGAGTAAAGAGGATAGTTGTGTGGTTTTTCCTGGCTACTAACCATGTACTTCATCAATGTTTCTCTGTATAGCCTTCTTTGTTGCCCGAAAACTGGGATAGTGGCATAAGACATATCTAGCTATAGGGTGCCTCTCAACTTAGGCCCCCAAGACCAGGATAGCAACATTCCATACTTCAGAGGGATGTCTACAACCACCACATCCATTACCATGCTCTTTGCGGGAATCTGAACCAAGGTGATGCATAGGTCCTTGATCAAACCAATACATGTAACTTTATTGGAGTCGAATGAGTGTAAATCCTTGTAAGGTCTGGTGACCTCCAGTCCCAGTTTCTCCATTACTGCTTTAGGCATCAGATTGTGGGAAGCACCCAAATCCAACATAGCGTTATGAAATATCAGGTCATGTATGTTTAGACAGATGTAAAAAGGAGTGACCTCACCAGTATCATCTCGACCATCTACTTCAGGTCTGAAAAGAAGTTCGGGTTGATCATCAGTAAGGTTCACAGTGTCTGAATGATTTGCTGATCCAATGGTTAAGGCCTTCGTTCCTATGTCAGGTTCAATGGTCAGTGCTTTAATCACCTGTGAATGATAAACGTCTTTGTTCGTCAACTCAGAAAGTGGGATGGGAATTTTTACTTTGGCTAATTCCCCCTCAAGGCTGAAAGGTGTAGGAGCTCTGCCTTGGCTCATCAATTCTAGTTTGTCCACCATATTCTTCTGTCTAGAAGTACTTGGTGGATTAATAGGTGAAACCTCGGGATGTGACAGCCTTTTCAGAATAGTAAGGTTTTTCTTCACGGGAGCTTCGACAGTGCTCTTCTCAGGAATCTTCTCGGCAGCTGGCTCAGAGGCCTTCTTGGTTTCGACTACCTTCTTCATTTCAATCATCATTTTTGGGGAACTCCCTTCTGTCTTTTTACTCCGCAGATTGTACTGTCGGTGTACCTCCAAAATGGCATTTTTGAATGCCTATTGTTCTGCATCTTCAGCTTCTTCACTTACTTTTGTTTGGTTGAGAAGAAAAAGTTCTTGCTCTTCTTGGGTAAGGAAAATTGCTTCGTTATCGTGAATGCCCATGAGATTTATGTGAGTATCCTCCAGTTCTTCGATTACTTCCTCCCCTTCATCAACATAATTTTCTTGTAGGGGAGGTCTGATCTATTGATCTGGACCCCTCTTCTCTCTTTGATCCCTAGGATCTCTCTGTTTGATTTGAGGAGGGTTTCTCCTAAAGTTAGGGTTCCGAACCTGAGGAGCTGGTGGATTTTCTCTCGGAGGATTTCTGTCTGACACAGTAAGTCTTTCCATCATTCTTTCCATTGCTCTGGCTAAAGAATCCAGTTTGGAATATGAGGTTGACGTGGAAGGTTCTTCTTTGATTGTGACTCTCCTCTCTGACCTCTGGTGTGCCCTTTTTTCCAACAAATTGGCCTCCACACTTATAGCACTTTTTTGCATGTCTTCCAGGGTGGTAGAATTTCTTTCCCTCAGTTGGTATGACATGTCAGCGTCAAAACCATCAGGGAATTTTATCAATGCCAAAACCTGTGGAGGTTTGATTTCATCTAGGATTGCGTTATACAGGTTATTGAAACGAGTGCAGTAATCTTGCACTGTCTCACCTTGATTTCTTCTGATATTTTCATATTCCGACAAAATTTGCAGAGGGTTTTTCTTTACCTACCATCTGTCTAGAAAAATCCTTTGGAATGCGGTAAGGTCAAGGACTGAGGCGGCATGCAACCCTTTGTACCATTTTTTAACGTCACCTGTCAAACTTTGAGCAAACAATATCATTTGAACGCCAGCCTCATCTACTTCATGTAGATCATAATAATCATTCATTTTATCTACGTTTTGTTGTGTTCTTAAAGGTCCGGTTGCATCGAACTGTGGAAGTCTCATTTGATAGTCTTGGGGCATGGCATGAAGAGGCGCAGCCAACACCAAGGGAGCATATCGAGCTGCCATGATGGGTAGAGGAGGTGGGATAACAGACTGGATTATTGGTGAGGTAGTAACTGATGACAAGGATGAGGAAGGACTGGATAGCACTAAGGGAGTGATTTGCGGTTTAGCAGTGGGAGACAGAACTTCAGGGGTTCGGGGTTGCAAAACAGTTGGGTCAAAAATGATTCCAGTCACAAAACTATCGGACCGTGTTCTAACTAGGCTTGGTTGGGAAAAGGTGCCGAAGTCAGGGTTTTGCAAGGTAATGGGTTTCCCTGAAAAGGAAAAGGACTTATGCAAGGGAGTATGACTCACTGAGCCTTTAGCTATGGTCTTTTTCCTAAGCAACTGTTCTGGGTTATCTGTCACTATCGCAGGTTCTGGGTCTGGATGAGATTGAGTATAAACTTTCTTGGGAGCCAGAATTCTTTTTGGTTTTTATATATATACTTTTTAGTTTTATGAGTCCGAAAATAATATGTACAAAGTTTAATCAACCTCTAAACATTACTTTCTTCTCAAATTTGCAATATTCCAGGAACAAACTTTCTTTTTAGGGAAAAGAAAACGTGCAATTATAGATGTTACATGTTCTTTCCCCAGTGGAGTCGCCATTATGTTAGCACTCTGTAAATTTCCTAGAGGTTGACGACAGAAGAAATCTACAAAAGGTAACTTTATCCAACCACTTTTGAAGCTGGGATCTAGCCCTTCCAACTTCAGAGAGGGATCTCTCTATATGATTTAGCTATGTTTCCAATTTTAAATATTAGGCTAGGTAAAGAAATAGGTCGGTTATGCAGTCAAAGTGTTTTTTGAATTTGGTTGAGACAGTCTACACATCCATTGGGATATGGGGTCTGTGTTTTAATAAAATATGAAATCTGAACCAGAAACACAAAGGGAAACTTCCACAGGGCGAGATAATATAATCATTGGATCCTTGAATAACATAGATGATGAATAGCAGAAAAGATGAGAAAGATAATTTCAACAAAGAAGCAGTTAAGAATTCCTTTATTGAAAACACCAGAAAATAAAACACTAAAATCTTTCGAGTCAGAAACAGGGTATACGAGATAAATCCTGCAACATTCGTTACTCCTAAAGATTAGATTCAGAAAACAGTATGATAACAAAGAGAGAATAACATTCAACTTAGAGAGAAAAACATCACCAATGAATACACGCAAGAATCCTGTAAAAGTGTCTCCTTTTTATTAATGGAAGATCTCTTCAAAAATATTACAGTCTGATAGCGTCAGGGTGTGAAGATCAACAACCCTCAATACTTCAAAAGGTGAAGTATTTATAACTCAAATTACAAACGTTCCTATCATAAATGACCAAGTCGTGCTAAATATATTTTTAGCCTAACTAATTTAACAAATTTCCTAAATCTAGGAACTGCTTGATGATGTGGTGTAACTGCACACTGATTTCTTGGTGGGCCGTTGATGAAGCATTTGCACTACTTCATATGACTGGACAAGTGACTGGACTGGGACAACTCATCTTCTAATCGATCAGATTACAGAGTTCCTCCCATCTAAGATGACTGGGCACGTTGACTTTGAGCAACCTTCGATACACTTCATCCATCTCCGTGTACTTGACGAATGTAGGCTTGGTGAGGAAGTTGTATCGAATATCATGTTGGATGATGTCCCACTGAAGGGCATCCAGAAATGCCTTGCCAGTGATGCTCCCTTGAATCCATGCAAACTTTGAACTGTCCTTAGACACATCATCCAATCTCTTCTTGTAATCTGGGAGTGTCATCAATTTATCATTAATTACCTTCAGACCAAGAAGACCTTTCTTCTGGAGAGCTTCAATCTTACTAAAGAATCTGTGTACCCATAGGTCCATGGCTTGAACCTTTTCTTCAAGCTGAAGCATTAGTCCTCTCTTGGTCAAGACTCTTTTGACCTAAAGGATGGTCTCTATTCTGTCTTCAATCTTCATCTCTTCCAGCTCTTCCCTGGTCTTAGAATTGAGGAACTTGATGATCTCGTTTGCCTGTGTTGGCATGTCTCCCAATTCTACTCTGATCTTCTCAATGGCCTATTTTCTCCTCTAGACCAATTCATTCTGCTCAAACATGATCTAGATCATGAGCCATATCTCGTTCATGGACTTGGTGATGTCTGTCCATACACTCTTTTTCACCTCAGCTAAAGTCTTTCCTGCCACTATTTTCTTCCAGAGTTGTTGTAGTTCCTGCTTGAGCTACTCTGTTACCTGTTTTTCCTTGGAGAGGCTGGTCTGGAAGGAAGATTTGAGTTCCTGAAGGTTCTCAATCTCCTTTTTCAGCCTACTGGTCTCTGTTTCCTACAGGTTCATCTTTTCCATGGACTTAGCCAGATCGACTGTCTTCTCCTGGGATGTCAATGGAGTCGTTGATGGGACTGTTGTCACTGATGCCGTGCTCACTCCTAAAATTTGAATAGCACTCAATGGAATGACTTCCATTGGCTTCAGTTGCTCTTTCTCTTTTAGCAGCTTCTCCATCTCAACTTCCATTTCTTTGAGCTGTGCATTCTGCTCCATGAGCAGCTTGAGCATCTCATCTTTCTCTCCTTCCTTCTTTGCTATCTCCTTCGCCTGTGAATCCTCTGTGGGTGGGAGCTTCAGTTGTTTCCTTAAGGAGGCTGTGTCAGCATTCTTCTTCTTTATCATTTCCTCAGCTGCTTTCACGTTTGAGGGATCGTAACCGATATTGAGGACCAGCTCCTCCAGAGTCTTGATTCTATTGTCCTTGGCAAAGGACGATATCTTCTCCAGATTCAATTATGTTTGAAAATTGTTCAGGGACACCTGCAATTTGGACGCAGAAGTGGAAGCATGCGCCAACATATAGAAAACCATTTCCCTTGTCTGCTTGTGCAGATCCATTTGATTGGCCAGATGAACATCCTTCATCTGGAATTCGAAGGTGGCCCTTTTATAGTCAGTGATCACCTTGGGGTCTGGTACCTGTGCCTGGAGGAATTCCATATGCATTATGCCCTTATCGGTGTTAAATGTTGACAACAACCTATGTTGCGCAGTTGATGTCTGCTTCTAGAATTGGGCGCAAGTACTGCTGGTCAGGGTCTGGTTCCTTTTCTTTATCAACTCATACTTTTCAAAAATGCTCAGCTTGGGCCCAGTCTAGCCTGGCTGAGTGTTCAATGGGGAGTCTGTGGATTTCTTCGGCAATGCTGGGGTGATGTCCTTATGGAGGATCGAACCGAAGGGTGGAATACCAATTGTGGTCACTGTAGTAGATGGGGCTTCTTTTTCCCCGGTCGGGCCAGGAGCTGCAACCGTCTTAGGCCTCTTGGTATGCAACTGGAATTCCTCGAAAGATACCTCAGTGACAGGCGGAGATAAATCCTGCCTTGGCATCTTCTCTTTAGGGACCTGTGGAGTGGTTGTTTGTGACACAGTGGCTGGGGGATCCTATTGTTCTACTTCGATCAATGTGTTACGCTCCCAGGCTGTCTGATTTGCGAACTTCTCAACTTCAGGCTTGGACACATGAACATAAGGGATGTTTTTGTTCTTCACCCTCATCTCTGAGATGATCCCACATGGATCATAATGCCATGGGAAGCTCATGAAGAACTTCATTTCTCTCAACATCCTGTCTTCTTCTTCCCCAGCACCACGATTGTTGCAGATGAAGGAGCCAATCTGCCCCTTGATTCTAAGCTGCTGCATTTTCTTCAATGATACAAAATGGATATCATCTGAATTTATAATCTGCCTTATATATTCCAGCGCAAAAATTCTGACAGACAAGTACTTGGGCAGCTTATACGGTGCCAACTCGCACTCGTATACTCTGATCTCGGTATGATTTTGATACAAGTAACAATCCCCGATCTTTGTGTTGTCAGAGAGATGCAATATCCTCTGAACTTCATCGTTTATCCGAGGCTCGGGCCTGCCACCTAGCATGCTTAGCACAGGGTGGTAGAATTGGTTGATGAAATCATTAAAACTGAAATCAATGGAGTTGTGCTTTAGCAAGGAGGTCCACGCTGTGACTGTCTGAGGTCTACTATCTCCATCCATCTTCTGCATGGAAAAACCAAATTTATCCGCCTGGAAGAAGACGAACAAGTATGCTAGTATCGATGAATATCTAAACATGCCTTCAGTACCGAAATTCACGAACTGTTCATGAATATTTTCTGCCAAGAAGGTGCTGAAATCGAACTGGGTGGTGAGGTTTTCATCTGTAGAGAAGATGGATAAAAAACCCAGAATGGGTTCATCTACCTATTGGTCAGAATAGTATCCTAACAAAGCACAAAGGGAGGAGATGACCTAGTTTCCCTTATTTGAGAACATGGAGGATGGGTAAGGAGGATTTGTGGAGGGAAATTGAGCCGATGAGGGAAGGAAGAGCTCGAATATTTGAGCTCTTTGGGGGAAGGTCATTTTCTGGTATAATTCGGTGAGAATTTCCAGGTTGAAGGGAGACACAGAGTCGGCTCGGGGAATTTGCATCATCTGGTCTATGGATTCGGGCGTGATGAGGAATAGGATCTCACCGGACAAGGATACGATGACTCTTTGCTCAGGGATATAATGGGATTGACACTTGAGAGAAAACTCGAGAAAATGGTGGATCTGAGGGAAGAGGTAGAGGGGTAAATTGGACTCCTAGAGTCCAATTTCATCACTCTGGTCTAGGAAAACTTCCATGAGCCACGACTGGAGGTCTGAGAAATCAAAATCACATTTTGTATCTGCAATTAATCGGTCTTTGTTGACCAGTGGGATCCTGTCCAGGTCGACAGGAGGCAAGAGAAACAAATTCTCCTCTCCTTCCGCTTGTTTGGACTTTGGCGCCATTTCTGCAACAGTACCTGCAATAAAACACAACGTTAGTGGGGGCGACCGACTGTGGATGAGGGAAACAGAATGTAACGGAGGAGTAAGTGGTGAATTTCTCTGGTGCGATGGATGAATAGAGAAAGTAAGGGGAATAACAGTAGTTTTAATTAAATTGGGGTCGGTTGGGCGCGGGAGACAGGTCAGCTGGATAACGGATAGGTTATCTAGTAATAAATGGCCAACGGATCATTTTGAGGGTGAGATGGTGGGTGACGGTGGCTGAGGGATACAGATGGGTGACGTGGATTCTATCGATTGGAGGTAAAATTCATAATAAGGGGCTTGCTATGAGCGAATAGGGGGGAAGGACTGACAACAGTTATGGGACATGAACAGTTCGGGAAAGGTGGAAGGTGATGTCCAGAGGTGACGGAGGTCTGTCAGATAGCAGATGGTGACGGGACTCAGGGAAATAGATCGACGCCACGTATAACAAGGGACCCACCAGAGGAAAACAACCATTCCAGACCCCCCCCCCCCTCAGTTAAAAGCAGATCATCCAGGGGGGTCCGAAATCCATTTGGGGTCGTTGATATGTGCGCCTGTTTCTGAGCCGCAGATCTCTGCGCTCTGTTTATCACTCATTTTGGACCCCCCCCCCCTTCCATTAAAGGTAGAATGGATGGGGGGGGTATGGAATCCAACGCTGACCGTAGATTTGAGCGCTCGATCCTGAGCCGTCCAGATGCGCACGAGTCTTATCATTGATTC
>ML794897.1:331791-348422 GCA_009831015.1 Picea engelmannii | reverse complement strand
TTTTTCTTATTTCTTTTTCTTTTCTTTCTTCTTTTTCTTTTCTTTCTTTTTTCTTTTTTCTTTTTTCTTTCTTTTTCAAATTATTTGCAGAATGAAAAATCATTTGTCAACAAAAACACTAGAGACATATAATATCCCAGTCACCAGTTGATCCTATAACTTATAGGGTGATAACATAATCCATATATGTAATTTCAGTTCTTTTATTTTCTCTTGTGCTATCTCATTATTATTCAATTTATTCATCAATATTAAGGAAGTTTATGGACAAGTAAGCATATTCACATGTGTTTTAGCAAATAGTCAAGCGATCTTCATTTTACTGAATCTCGTCGGATGTTTATGTGTATTTAAGAGTTATTTTTACATCTAATGATTTTTGGATCAAGTTAGTATCCAAGCGAGGTGAAGGAACACTTGAAAAATGTAATCCTGAGATTGAACGTGTATTTCGAAGGAAATAAATGGAGCATGAAGATGTTCTTTTTGAGGTTGATAATGATTTTCTAAGGATGTTTCTTGAGATGACAAATATGGTTAAGGAATTGTGGGAAGACCTAGAAAGAAGGAGAGCAAATCCTCATCAAAATGAAGGTGGTCCAGTTGAAACAATGGTAAAAACTGAAGCAGCTAAAGGAGGAGGAGAAGGTGAAGAACCTCCAGGATTTCTTGCATCCCCATCATCATCATCGTAGTCATCATCATCATCAACTTCTTCTTCTAATCGAAGTAAGCATTCTTCTCATAAGAGGAAGAAACATTCTAAGAAGTCTTCTTGTTCTCATGATCTCCCTTTGTTAAAGCTAGATGTAAAGTTTGATTTGCCTACTTATGATGGAGAGTTGAATGCAGAGAAGTAGGATAATTGGGTCAAACATATTGAAGTGTATTGTAGGGTACAAATAATCATACATAATAATTCAAGGATACAATTGGCTACTCTTCTCCTGAGCGACACAACCTTGATATGGTGGGAGATTCGAACACAAGTTGATATTATTCAACATGGTAAAATCATCTCTTCCTGGATTAAATTTGTTGTTGCATTAAGAAATAAATTGTATCCATTAACTTATATGCAAACATTAATGATTTCTTGACAACACCTCAGACAAGGAAAAGATAAAAATGTTCAAGATTATACACAAGAATTTAAGAGGAAGGAGTTATCTCTGGGAATTCCATTACATACTCTTTAGACTCTTCTAAAGTATATTGGTGGTATGCACTCATATATTTTCCATACTATATTGATGTTTGATCCTACTAATATTGACAAAGTATTAGTACAAGCCACTCATCTTGAATCCAACAAAGGAAAACATGTTGTTGAAGATGTGTCAGAGGAGCCACATGAATTCAAGTAGTAGTCGAAGGTAAAAGGGAAGAGTAAGAATACAACTACAATGAATAAGGATGAAAATAAAAATCCTACATGTTCTCACTGTGAGAAGAAATGACATGATGAGAAGCACTACTGGAAGTTGCATCTAGAATTGAAACCGAAATGGGCTCAGCCTAGAAAGGGTAAAGAGAAGGCCAAGACCATAGTTCATGATCTTGGATCATATTCTAAGGATGAAACCCAGGTTACAACTATGAGCATCAAAGGTAAATATTTTGTTGCAAGTTTCAGTTCACATACTTATTCTTCAAAGGCTAATGTAATCCATGATGGAAGGAAAATAAATGACCTATTTCATTTACAATTTATCTGAAAGAACACTAATATTGATACACTTTTTGATAGAGGATCACAAGTGAATCTTATTTCAGAAAAAGTTGTTCAGGAGTTGGGTTTGGAAAATAGGCCTCATCCGAGACCGTATCGTTTGGGTTGGATTTGTGATTTGTGATCACATCTAGTTTCATTGATGAGGTAGATTTAGACATGGTTCCAATTGAAGTTTGTGGGATGGTTTTGGGAAGTCCATACTTGTATCACAGGAAGACCGTTTTCTATAGGGAACAAAACATGTATCATCTTTTCAAGGATTAGATTGAGTTCATTGTGAGAGATCATCAGATAAATACTATTTTGACAATTGTCACTATAGGGAACATGCTAGTTAATGCTAGTATCTAGGATATAGGTTTACAACCTACGGTTGAAAGAAAAATAGGTCCTTTGGTTGATGTTGTTCCTATTATGAAGGGAAAATATGTTGATGGTTCATTCTCTTTCGCATCTATATATTCAATTTTGTTGTTAAGTTTATTTCGAAACAATGGAGTATTGTTAGTAGCTAGAACAATGAATGGAAAAGTTTGCAAATTTAAGGCAATGGTTAACTTGGTCAACAATGTTGTTTCAATCTTCATTATGGTTTTGATGAGTCAGGTGATCGTTATCCAAGCAAGATGGTTGGATGATACTAGACAAGTGAGTTGAAAGCATTCTCTCTTGATTTTTGAATGATCCATACTTTTGGAGGTCCAAAATTTATTCTGTGGGGAGGTGTGATCTAAGAGGATCCATGAATTCTCACAGAGATCCAGGAGGATCTGAAACACTCATAGAGGTCCAGAAGGACCCAAAAATGCTCAAACTTTGAATTTCTCAATTTTTCTTGAAAACTAATCTGTTGCGTATATCTCGACGATATCTTTCCAATGATGCAAAAATTGCCTCAAACGAAGTTCATATGCAAACATTATGGTTGGTCAAAGTTTGGTCAACATGAAAAAGTCAAAGAGAAAATTCAAAGGTGACACGTGTCACCACTGTAAGGGTGACATGTGGCACATGGTCATACATTCCATACAGGTGACATGACATGAGTGGTTGGTAGGTGACTGGGCAGATTATACAAGTCCAAGTGGACCAATTGTTCGTCGACACATGGCAAGGATAAGCCATCGAGAGGTTGTCACATGACAACCTTCCATTGGCCATTAATAGTTAGTATTTATAAAAATGTATGGGAATCTGGAGGATCAAACACATGACCTCCCACAACCATGGATGATTTTAGGGGCTAAATTTCGCTCATGGGCAAATTTTCCATGTTTTTTCCAAAAATGAGATTCGTTATTTTAAAAATGATTCACCCAAATTCTATAGGATAAAATTATTTTACCTTTAAAATCGCCAAAATTTTATAAAAACTATATAAAATACTTGGAATTTTGAATATTTTTACAAAAATATTTCCAAACATTTGTAATTGACATATGAAGGATTAGTAAGATTCGCCAAGGTTTCTACATTTTAAAATAAATTTCCATCCTTAAAATCATCCCTGCCCACAACCTTATACAAGCCTCCATTTCCAATGCACCAAACAAGTATTTCTTCACCCTGTATGTTGTAATTTTTATTTAAACGTGTTTAAAGTTTCATTTGGAGGGAAAAGGGGTCGAGGCTGAGCCCCCAGCCCCTGGTTATTATGATATCCCATATGACTGCAAGGTATTGTGCGCAGGGGATATTAAAAATTGGTTAAACAAAACTATATTTAACATATAGTTACAACCACCCACATATATTAACATGGTTATAAAAATAAAACAAACAAATGTGGATTTATGGTGGATCAAACCTGGGACCTACAGGCTGTATTGTCGAGGGTTTAGTGTTATAACCCTAAATTGATTTACACTTGCATACTTGGCCTTTGGCCCTCTTACCTCCATTTGTTTCCAAAGCACTGCTGAGTTTCTCTTCTAAAAAACCAATTTTTTTAAGATGTACGCACCTTGCTCCACTATAACCCACGTACATACTCAGGCTGCTCCACTACATCCCACATACATACTCAAGATGATGCACTACAACTTGTGTACATACTCAGGATGCTTCGCTACAAACCACGTACATACTCAAGCTGCTCCACTACATCCTGTGTACGTACTCAGGCTACTCCACTACATCCCGTGTACATACTCAGGTTGCTTCAATATAGCCTGGATATACCTCCAAAAATTTGCAAAAAATAAAAAGTTGCAAGGAATTCGTTGAGATTACGGGCTATTGGGTATTTTCCCAACTAATCCACCTACTATAGCCCGTCACCCAACCAAACAAAAATCCTTTTGTCATATAGAAAGAGGTTTTGGGGTCTCATTCCACATCTAGACATAAGAACAGTGAAACTCTGCACGTTTCACATCCCCTCCTTGCCCAAGTTATTGAATCACTTTTGTGAGAATTTCCTCAGTATTCCCCATTTATCCCTTCTTCCTCCATGAGAACCCATTCACTTCCTAAGAAGAGATAAGAAGGTTGAGAGGAGAAGCCATACAAAGGTGCACTTGGAGCTTGGTGAAGAGGAGTCCGGACCAGGTTCGTTGAGCAATAGCCGACTTTGGTTGTAAAGGTATAATAATTGAGTTATTAATAAAAAAATTACTTTTCCTGTCCCAAATCATTATGTATTGAATGCTTTTAATGGCTTATGTTTTGACATTCTAACATCTAACCCTAATTTGTATATGAAGTAGAAATCTTGTAGCTTTCTGTTTGTCAATATTTGAATGTAGGTTAGCCTTGGGAGGAGGTATGTAGTCAGCGAAGCTTTCAAGCGCGAGGGGATCATCATCGGACGCGAAGTAGAGGTATATTTACCTGCTCCCCCTCATCTTTTCTTTTCTTGTATGTGTTTTGGTATGTTTTGGGTAGTCTAGAGAAGTAGTTGAATTTTAGACGGTTAATTGATATGCCTACATTCTGAACCCTGGTGTAGTCATAGGGGGTTTTTTACTGCTAGTAGAACTGGAGACCATACTGGGGAAGCCTCTAGGGTTTAGGGGATTTTGGGTGTTTGATTGGTTTTTCTACCTTTCGAGTTTCTGTTGAGTCTTCTGAGTCTTTTAAGGGATTCTGGTCACCTTCAGGTGCCAAACCAGTTCTCCCTTCCCTATAAGTCTGTATGTTTTCTTTCTTTTTTGAGAAAGTACAAAGGTGTGCGCGCCCTACTTTGGGTCAGCCTGCATACATACGCGCCCTATCTAGCAAACAATTCACGTACGTATGCAGGCTGTTGAAACAACAATAGTGTACCTGGTTAAAGATTTTTTTTTTGAAAAAGAGGCAACCAACCTCTTTCCTGATTGAGGTTCATACTTCTCAGGGTTTCTTGACAGAGTCTAGAGTTTCTATTTTTACAGTCATAGCTTGGGTTAGATTTCAGTTTGCTTGTCTTTTTGAAGTTTCTTTTTTTTACTTCTGAAAAGGTTTTAAGCGAGTCTTTGAATGATTGATCTTCCTGTTTGGTTTCTTGTGTGTTTCCCTGCAATCCACGGTAGGCCAAATATATTTTTTAGTCTTGTCTCGTTGTTCTTTTTACCCCTTTCGTTTGCTTTGAAAAAAGAGAAAAAAAAGATTTATTTTTTAGTTTTTTTGTTTGAAGCAATTAAAAAAAAAAAATCATTTTCAGTTTGGTAAAGTAGTTGGAGTTAGTTATTTTACTGGAAAGGAAAAAGAGTTCATTTTTTAAGTAACTTAAGTTCTTGAAACTTAAGTAACTTGTAGTCAAGGAAAATTTAATTTCAGGTCTTGTTGTTAAATATCTTGGAAAAAGTTAATTAAGGAAAAGTTAGTTACAAAGAGTTAGTTGTAAATATTTACTATTGACTAGAAGTAATTTTTCTTTTAGAGTTTCATCTTTTTCTCCTCTTTTCAACTCTCATAACATCACTAGTTTCACCGCCATATCCTTTGAGTTAACCAAGCCATTAAAATGAATGCTACATATAAAATTAAGTAGAATTTTATGTTTGTAGGGTCAACCAACTAGTTTAGGGTTAGGGCCTTGAATTAGGTTGGAGAGGAAACTCTTCAAGGCCGTTAAAAAAACATTGGAGTCAGAGATAGGGAGTGTTAAATTCCATTGACGTAAAATTTATCCGGGACCCCCCTCTAACACAAGGGATAAACATGAGGCCGTGTGAGGAAAGGCAGTGGAGATAACCCCTCCAAAGCCGGACTAAACGTAGTGGGGAACACATATTGAGGATCTGTCATGGGAATACTATCGCCTGCATTTTTATACGGAGCTTTGTGGACCTCAAATCCATTCAAGATCCTCTGTTGTCTTATGGACCACTTGCTTTCAATACCCTCGGTAGGTTTCAGACTTGTTATACTGCTCATTGCGATCCACCCGACTGTCGACTGTACCCGCCTGGTGACTACTTGCGAGTTGGCAACTTAGTTGCCACTTTTCTAGGGACTTACACATGTGACTGTAGGGGTAAATAATGGTACCTAGGGAAGACATCGGTTCACACTTTGCAGAGTATACCCGAAGGGTTCTTCCGTGTTCGAGTTTCACTTGCACTAGTAAGTTTCTCTAGTGTTAGATGGCGTAATTGTTCTTCCTACTAGATAGTTGTCTGCTTGATTTGTCTTTAGGAAATTTTAGTGTGTGTTATGTGCTCCCTAGTTTTCCATAGTGAGTTAGTCATTCATTTCTTTGGGTCTCTTAACTAAGGTGGTAGACCGCCCACTCCACCGATCGTGAGGACTTTTCGGTCTTCTACATAGAAACGTGGAGCCGCCTCTTTTTAGGCGTTGTTTTGATAACACTGGTTCGTCAGAGTCAGTGTGTTAGACTTTTATAGACTTGAATGATCCTGGAAGGGGAGAACTTGTGCATAATATCTTCATGGAAAATGTTACTAATGATACCAACCAAGGAACCCATTCACAAGAGAATTCTTTTGCTTTTCCTTTTTTTGGAAACATTGGTGTCCCTTTGATGACCACTTTGTACATTCTTGGGTTTAATGTGGGACTACCGGTTTGGTTGGGTACCATTCCAATTCTCTTGATGCTTCTCAAGTGAATCACTTTATTTCATGGGAATCATGTTGATGTTCCTTCGTCAACGAAGTCTTCTCCTCCTCCTTCTACCTTCTCTGGTGAAAGTATAGATACTATTAATCGGAAGTCTAAATGAAATAGAAAGAGGAAGAATAGGAAGAAGAAATCACCAACCTCTGCCAGTCATGTTGGACATAGGTCAACAACCTCTGCAAGTTATGTTTAATACCAGCACTGACCCTCTGCAACTCATGATGGGGGAAAAATTCCAGTCACTGCTAGTCATACTAGTAAGAGGTCTATAGCCTCTGCGAGTCATGTTATCGACCCATCACTAAATTGTGCAAGTCATGTTGGAGATGTGAAACCAACCACTGCTAGTCATGTTGGGGGCATTGATTCTATTGAGAAACCTAGATGGTTAGGATGTAAGCCTAAGTTCCCTTGTAATCTTTGCAAGGGAGATCACCTTACTCATCTATGCCCTGGCATTCTAGAGGTACAAAGATTTTGGTCCCTATCTGCAAGATCTTCTGATTCTGAGTCTTCTAAGGTTTCCTCACAGTATATTCAGCCTTTGGTTGATGAAGCGGTCGTGTCGATGCAATATTCAACTGATCCCACTCCTATTTTGGGGGGTGATGTGCCTATATACCATGTTGTCGCACAACCTATTCAACCAGTGGTTGAGAAAGTGGTCACGTCGATGCAATCTTCGACTGATCCCACTCATCTCTTGGAGAGTGTCGAGTCTACCAAAGTGGTCATGCTGATGCAATATTCAGTTGATCCCACTCTTCTCTTGGAGAGTGATGTGTCTACCGACTATGTTTTTATCATTTCCAGTTCAGTACTTTTAGAACAAGGGGGAATTCCGCTCACTTCAAGCACACCCTCTCCAAACCCTAGGATGATTTCCTTTGATTGGAATGACCTTGTTGAGCCTCGTCTTCCTTATTCTACACCTTTTCAAATAAGGGTTCAAGTTAATTCAACAAAAACTTATTGATGTATTGTGGATGAAGGAGCATATGCATGTATTTTATCCCCCTTGGTTTGGAAAGACTTGGGATCTCCTGAGCTTGTGTCTGCTTCGCATTAGCTGTTGGATTTTGACAGACGTCCTAGTGAATATTTGGGGGTTCTTCCTCAGTTTCCTATCTCATTAGGTGGGAAGCCTGTCCTTGTTGATCTTATAGTGGTGCAAGGCCTGTTATATTTCAATATGCTTCTTAGGAGTGATTATGTATATGCTATGATTGTTCTGGTGTCTACGCTCTTCCGGGTGATGCATTTCCCTCATAATGGAAGCATTGTCACTATCAACTAGCTGGCATATAATAATCACCATCCTACTTCAACATTAGTTCAAGCTGCCCCTTTATATGTTCCTAGTGTTCATGTAGACTCTACCCCACCACGGGTTAATTATGTGGAATTTTATCCTCAATGTTCAATTTCTCCTAAGAAGGAACTTGTTCATTCATGTTTTTCTTCTCGAGACATGGTCTCGACAATTGATCCGTTTGTTTATCGAATGGGGGCATGGGATCCCTTGTCTCCCCCTCTTGGTACAAGTGATCTCGTCGGGATTACTTGAGAAAAGTAGCCCCCTGGAGTCTTCTTTAAGCCATTTTCAGACTCTATAAACATGGAAATATTGTCGAGCGATCTTGTTTCCCTTCATGCTCGCCAAAATCAAATTTGAAGGCACGTCTGTCTGATGGTAGTTTACCCCTTATTCGGTCTGGATGGTCAATTGTACGAACACAGGCATGCTCTAAGAACTTTGGTTCACTAGAAGAGTATTCTCAGGTACAATTTTAACCCTTTTTCGGGCCTGAGGGACTAAATTTATGAAAAAGGAACATTCTCCTTGGTTTTGGTTTATCACCTTTTTCAGGCCTCAAAGATTATTTACGAAAAATAAACCCCCATGTAGTCCATAGTTAATCTCTTTTCAGACTCCCTAAAATTGAAAAGATCATTGAGTGACCTTGCTGCTTCAAAATCATTAAATTGGTCCAGAAGAATATCTACTGGCATTAGTTTACCCCTTTTTTCGGCTAGTAGATTATAGAGGAAAAAGGTACACCTCGGGAGATTCGTCTCATCGGGAGAGTTATCCTCAGTAACTTTTATAATTTTTTGAGCTAAGGGGACTAAAATCAGAAAAAGGCTGTGAGACCATAGTTAATCTCTTTTTAGACTCCTTAAAATTGAAAATATTGTCGAGTTATCTTTTCTTTGTCACACTCGTTAAAATTGTTTTGAATAAATGTTTTTTCGTGCCAGTTTACCCATTTTGCGAACCGACTAGACTATATCCAAAAAAGGTACCCCTTGGAGTCTTCTTTTACATTTTTTCAGACTCTCTAAACGTGAAAAAACTACCGAGCTTACCTTCTCTGGGCTTGTTAAAATTACATTGAAGGGGGTTTCATTGTGTCTTTCTAATTGCATTTGCATTTCTGCATCTTTGGCCTAATTCCATCTCCATGTTTCTCTCAACTGAACCTTTGAAGCATGCCTTATATGCAAGCCTTGTAGCACTTTGCCTCTGCCACCTGACACCTTGATCCATGGAGGATTTTTTCCCTGAGTGTCCTTTTCCTGCACATGTCTCCTTGCTATGAGCATTAGTGTGTTCCTTGAGTCTAGAACTAGTATGCTTGCTTGTGACACTCATTCCTCCTTTGTAATGTAGCATTCTTTCATTATTTTTCAAAGCTATTTAAAAATTTGAAAAAGACAAAAAAATAAAAAAAACCCAAAAAGAGGGGACGGGAAATATATATTATTTTTTGGTAGCACAATGAGTCGCCCTTGGACAAAGCACATCCTTTTGTTTGTTCGTCAAACATTGGGATCTAATGTGAACTTAGGAATATTTTCTCGCTACATAGAGTTGTGTCCTCCTCCGTTTGGTTACTCTTCCAAACACATGGAGATTTTGCGTTGTCTCATGCATCGTGAACTTATGTCAATGTCATGCTGCCTGAATCTGATCATATTTCATGATTTTGTCCAAGGGAAGTTTCACCCAACCTGATTCAGACTTTCTGCAGTTTGTCTCTTGACCTCATGACCCGAACATCCCGAACATTTAATCAAGTCCTTGTTCAAATTCAATGAAGTTCTCTACCTGATCATCGAGATCCTCTTGTCTTTTCCTGACAAGACATCGAAGACCTCTGGGTAGTCAAGTCATACACACACATTGTACTCCTACCCGAGTTTTGAAGATATTGAAGTTGTTTCTCAATCTCTAAAGACCTCATCTCCAACCATCAGGCGTTATTGGCTTCTTGAAGATGAATAATATACTTGTATATCTTTGATTTTGAGATGTAGATTTGTTGTGTATTGCTTGTGGCTACACTTTATATAGTTATATGACATGTATCTGCAGTGTATTTTATTGGAAGCCATGATTTATTTCATCTCAAGCATGGGTATGCCCACCTCCGAGAGAAATTTTTTATTTTGCAGATGGCACCTCCCGAACTCTGGTCCCAGGATCACTCGTTTTGTACATTGGTGAAGATTTTATAATGTATTTTGACCATCAGATGCTCTTCTAAACTCACACATTAGGGGGCATCTGTTATAACCCTAAATTGTTCTACAGATGCATACTTGGCCTTTGGCCCTCTTACTTGCATTTTTTTCCAAATCACTACTGAGTTGCTCTTCTAAAAAACCAATTTTTTTAAGATGTACGCACCCTGCTCCACTACAACCCGCATACATACTCAGGCTACTCCACTACAACCTGCATACATAGTTAGGCTAATGCACTACAACATGTGTACATAATCAGGTTGCTTCACTACAACCCGCACACATACTCGGGTTGCTCCACTATAGCTCGTGTATGTACTCAAGCTGCTCCACTACAACCTACATACATACTAAGGCTTCTCCACTACAACCTGTGTATACCTCCAAAAAGTTGCAAAAAATAAAAATATGCAAGGAATTCATTGATATTACAGGCTATTGGGTAGTTTCCCAACTAATCCACCTACTATAGCCCGTCACCCAACTGAATAACCATCCTATTTTCATATAAAAGGAGATATTGGGGTCTCATTCCACATATAGACATAAGAACAATTAAACTCTTCCCATTTCACATCCCCTCCTTGACCAAGTTATTGCAGGCCTTTTGTGAGAATTTCCTCAACAATCCCCAATTAGCCCTTCTTCCTGCATCAGAACCCATTCACTTCCCAAGAATAGATCAGAAGGTTGAGAGGAGAATCCATACAAAGGTGCACTTGGAGTTTGATGAAGAGGATCCCGAACCAGGTTCGTGGAGAAGTAGTTGGCTTTGGTTGTAAAGGTATAATCATTGAGTTATTAATAAAATAATTACTTTTCCTGTCCCAAATCATGGTGTATTGAATTCTTTTAATGGTTTATGTTTTGACATTCTAACATCTAACCCTAATTTGTATATGAAGTAGCATGCTTGTATCTTTTTGTTTGTTAATCTTTGAATGCAGGTCATCCTTGGGAGGTGGCGTTTAGTCAGTGAAAATTTCAAGCGTGAGGGGATCATCACTGAACATGGAGTAGAGGTATAGTTACCCAATCCCCCTCATCTTTGCCTTTCTTGTATGAGTTTTGGTATGTTTGGGGTAGTCTAGAGAAGTAGTTGACTTTTAGAATGTTAATTGATCTGCCTACATTTTGAACCCTCGTGTAGTCATAGGGGGGTTTTTCCCTCTAGCATTTAGCCACTACACCACATGCACCATTTGTTAAAACAAATTTTCAACCATATATTTAATGCCTACCGAAAATGCCAAATGGAGGTTTTGGTCCCCCAGCCTATTTAATGGCGTGAATATCGAGAAAACACACACAACCCAATGTACACACATTCCAATGTGGGAACACATGTTGAGGTGCACTAATTTCAATGTGTCTTGAAGTGCGTGTCGAGGTTGCATAAGTTTATGTGTTGCATGAAAAAGTGTGCCATAAAGTATATTGTCCACATAGAGGTAAGTTTATACTCATTAGATTCATTTTTCCGCAAGGATCATGAATTGAAGTATATTTTTTTATTTGAGGTCATTTGTAAAAGTATTAGTCCAAATTTCCATTAATGATCTCTTAGTGAATTGTTTTGCATGCCGAAGAGGGTGTAATTGAGCATATTCAGAATTTGGTCGACTTTATACTCAAATTTCTTAGAATTTCACAAGGATTTCAGTGGTGAACTTATTTTCTTGTTTTGAGTAATGGAATTAAAGAGAGTCCATTCAATTGGATTTTTGTGCACCATATTGTAATGTAATTTGATATTTATAGATGATGGAGAACAATCATACTATATAAAGGGACTTTGAAGATGAAGTGACATATGTAATCCATATATGTAATTTGATTTCTTTTATTTTTTGTTGTGTTATCTCATTATTCTTCAATTTATTCATAAATATTAATGAATCTTATGAACAAGTAAGAATATTCACATGTGTTTTTGCAAATCATCAAGTGATCTTCATTTACCAAATCTGGTTGTTTTTTTTGTGTATTTAAGAGTTATTTTTACATCTAATGATTTTAGGATCTCTCTCTCTCATCTACCCCTCTCTCCTACATCCCCTACCCCCATATCTCACTCTCTCTCCCCCACTATCAATCTCTCTCTTTCTCAAGAGAGGGGGAGATAGACCACAAGAGAGAGAGGTAGAGTGTAATATCTCAAATTTTACTCTTGGAATTAATTTTAATTAAATTCTTAAATACTTTTCACGAATACTTTATAACTCTGCTACATTAACACCATACAATGGTGCTGTGAATATTGTATATCTTTTTATTTTGTAGTTAATAAAGAAGACCAAGATGAACTGAAACTATAGGGGTTATGATACCACAAGAGGGTAAATGTAAGAGGATCTAAGGGGGTTTTATGCATAAATCATCTACCTTATGCCACCTTCATCCCTCACCCATTTTTTCAAATTTTAATTTTAAAGAAAAAAAAAAGAGTTAAGAGGAGTGGAGAAAACAAATTCCTCAATCTAATCCACAACTCCTAAAATTTAACAAATTGTCTCCCCTACATTCTTGGAACTAGGAAGAGAATTTGAGTTTTAATTATTTTATCATTATGCATGAGGGAAATTCGAATGGGGTGAGAAGGACTATTAGAAAATGAAGGGAAAAAGAGTTTTGAGAGGTTAGACAGTGGAAAAAGAGATCCAAGTCCATGATAGACCAACCAACCATGAATTAAAGCTTGTAGACCTTAAGAAAAAGCCAAGATACAATGAATATTTTGTTGAAACTTGATATAACATCTTGGAACTTCTATGCACACATTGAATAACATGAGAAGGAGTAATTTTTGAAGTACTAGACAAAGAGAAGGAGGTGCTCCTTGTGTTGTGTAGGGAAGGTATGTGGGTTCCTTAATGTTTCTCTATTGTCAAGGAACTTGCAGTAGAAAACATTGGTTTGAATCCGAATTTCATATTTCTTTATCCCTACTTCACCCTGGTGGTATCATAGCCTGGCTATGGTAAGGAATCTGTTGTGTATTTCCTACGGTTGGGTGGAAATCGCTCGCTCAACTACTTGTTGGTTTGCAAGTTTTCAATAGATAAGTTAAATCTTTGTGTTGGTAATAATTGTTTTTTTCAAAATTCTATCTCTTGTTTCCAATAATTTGTTCAAATTACCATTTTAAAGTTGATGAGTTAATTCCGAGCAAACTTGTCTCTGTGGAGTGAAATAATTTTTTAGTTAAAGTCATAGTCAAAATGATATCTTTACTATTGAAAGTTGTGAAATTGTGTTTCCCATGCTTTCCATCACTCTATAGTTTTATTCAAATTTATGTCACCTTCTTTGTAGAGGTAAATTCGATAAATAAATGTGGCTCAATTTGTGTTATTTCAGTCTTGAAATGGCATGATTTTAGCTTGCAATTCGTTGTAGTAAAGGACACTTGATTTCATGTTTATAAGGATGATGCAATGCAATTATGTTTATGTCAGACAATAGTTAGCAATTGCATGTGTTATACAAACCCTTCTGGTAGAAATATCTTTGTGTGACAAGGGTTTACAATTTTGAATGTTAGCTAAGTATTATACCTATAAGAAGCACCTTGATCCTAGTATCACTTCTTCATTTTTTGATGCAATACACTATGTACTGTCTCATTAGTGTACATTCTTGAAATGGTCAAAGTTTAGGAATCAAGCCTTGCAATTTTTTTATAAACTGTTACTTAACATATCTTAAACTTGATCATTGTTCTAAAGGAACTCTGAATGATCTAATATTTGGTCAATATAATTTATTATTCCCACGGTTAAGGTGACCTAAGAATGTTGGTTTAATTACACCCTTCACTCTTTTTTCTGTACTTTCATTCTCTCAAACTTTGATTGGTTTACACCTATTTAAATCTCACTGGAGTTGTTGAGGTGAATAATTGAGTTTTATTTATAGACTGGCAATATTTATGAGACCTTTGTTGCAATCTACATCATTTTCCTTATTTTGTGTTGAGTCTCTTTTGTCATTTATATGAGATTTTACCAATGTTTAAACCATCTACAGTGCATGACTTGTGAATCGGATTCAATGATTCATACATTTTTCCTATGTTTAGTGGTCATTTCCCCAAAAACATTTCTCAAGTCAAAATTAATACAATAGGAAAATGACACAAATAGGGAAAATGACACAAATTTATAATGCAAGAACACCCTTGAAAAGATCTCCATCGGCACAAATGATGAACACAACTATAGCTATTGCCCTGCCAGTTCTCCTCATGGGCTTAGTAGTCGATCCCATGCTTATAGAAGCTAGAGGAGGAGACTATGGATATGGATCCCCCTCATCAGTTAAGTATCTATGATCCTTTGGATCTCCCAAAAAAGAAAACATAGGTATTTATTTTAAGTGGATGTATTCAATTTGAGTTCTAGTTTTGATTCCATTTCTATTATCTAGTATATAGGAAATTAGAAGTAGGCTCATGGATAAACTGGCATATTAGCATCATTAGTATATTTAGTTCTGACACCCTCTGCAAAATCTAACATTTAGGGATTTTAAGTGAACTATTCTCTTGTTTGTGGTGGACACCGACATAGCCCTTTTTTTGTATGAAATATTTGCATGTAGATATTTTGTACATATAAATAGTCAAAGAGAGCACTAGTTCCAATAGTGTATGATTATATTTGTTGAGGTTGTTGACTATCGTAAATTATGTTGAGATGATGTTGAACCCAAGCTTTCCCCTATGAATAGAATACAAAAGAAGATAACCTCTTCATCCCAGATGCTTAATACTCACCAAGAAAACCATAGCTTTTGAACTCTGCAACAATGTGATGGACAACATGGAACTAGTTGATCAAAATAGAATACTCATGCTAAAGGTTAAGAAAAACCCAAACCATACACATTTGCAAGGAAAAATATTTCTCTACGTGCTAATTCTGGGCCAGAGAAATGATTGATCAATATTGAAACTTTTGAAAGCATATGCATTCTAGTTCATAATCTTATTATAAAGAAGGAAAAATTGAACCCTATAATTCCAAGAGCTTTGTTGTTGAAACATGCTTATGGATAAAAGAACTAGAGAGGTGTTGGTGAAGGTACTTATTATTTGTCTCGTTTACCCCTTCAATCGGGTCACATATGGTGCGGGGATTCACTCCAATAAAGAGTCTTTTGGTACGTCATTTCTTCATCTCTCAATAGTGTACATATATCATCACACCAAAACTACATAGAAGACTCCGAGATGGAAAATTCAAGATGACTATATCTTAGTAGAAAAATGAAATTTTGAGTTAGGATGAGATCTTAATTCCATGATCAAAGTGACGAGGACTAAGATTACAAGGGTAGCATTGATTATAAATATAGTTTGCTACAATAGAATTTTGGCATTGGAAAACAGAAATGGGGGTATTATGCTCTATTTTATTTATAACTTTTATGTAACCCTTTTAATCCACATCTGCAACTAATGTAGGAAGAATTACATGATGTCTGAAAAGTTGTTATGGTTTGTAGTATGATAGTTGGTAATTTGTTCTTTTGTGTAGCATGATGTTTTAGGTAAGACCAGATTTTTTTGTGATAACATTGTATCTCATACTATTTTTGTAAATGTGTTGGATTATCCTTTCTAATAATAGAACTAGATTACTTTTGAATGGTGCAAGCTACTTTTCTCAAGATGGAAAATGCCAATCTTATACCCTCATACATGATAAAATCCAACGGAAACGCTACAACCCTGCCAACTCTGAAATTATGAAAATTGTTGTTCACTCTGTTGTAGCGTGCATTGTCATTTTTCAGTTTTTCAGAAGAAAGAAACATATATTTAGTTGGAAACCACAAATTTTCAAGGTCAGGTTTAGGCATTTAAAAATAAACAAAATCCATTCTAAACTTTTCAAGGATTAGCTTGTGATTTCATTGTAACTTTATCATCTAGTCTGCTTGAATCGAAATAGAAAAAAGACAGAAGTCACCAAATGACAAAACATAGATACATGATCACTTTTGTATTATGTCAAAAGCATCTCAAAGTATCAATTTGATTATAATGCAGACTCTGAGTTAGAAATATGCAGTTACTTAGGCTTACCGGATATGAAAGTCAATCCAAAAATTTGATTGGGGTATGTGTTTTGTCACTGTTTCCCTGGATAGGTCATTTGAAATTGTTAATAGATGCTTATATGATAAAGCTATTGCTTTTATTTTATTATCATTTCAACTTGATATTAAATGAGGAGGAATATTAAATTTTATTTATATTTTAATAAAGGGTATTTGAAATTGAGAGAGAGAGAGA
>ML794897.1:285559-305003 GCA_009831015.1 Picea engelmannii | reverse complement strand
GGAAGTTCTCAATGTGCTCGGTAACTGAACCCTTTTGCTTGAGATTTATCAATTGGCTAAAGAAAGTATTGCTCCTTGTATCCTCATAGTGTGCTATCATTTCTTCCGTGAAAATTGTCCAAGTGATGAGTGATTTGCGAGAAAAAATCCATCGATACCATACAAATTAATTGGGTTCTAAATATAAAGAAGAAATTCATACCTTTTGTGTATGTGGCACATTATGTAGATCAAAGAATTGCTCCATCTGAAGTATCCATGTGATTGTGTCCTTGTCATCAAACTTCCTCATATCGATCTTAGGAACATGGTTGGTCTTCAACCCAAGGTTGGAGTTTCTCCATTCTTGATTCACCTTCCTTGTGTCCTCATCATGAATTTCATGGGATGCATTTTCAATTTCAGGTGTCTTCTCTGTTATGAAATTTTTCAATACTTCCATGATCTCCTCTTTTAAACCATCCATCTTAGTATTTATTGCCTCCAACTTAGCTTCCATCTCTTGTAGTTCATATTTTTTTATTATATTCTTTTGTAAATCATTTATGTCCCTACGCATTTCTTCACCTTCATCAAGAGTCCAAGTAGGATTGTCTGGAGGCTTATTTGGTGTAGAAGTTCCCTTTTTGGGTGGCATGTTGGCCAAGTATCACTTTTGAACCTTGATTTTGAGGTGGTTCTGCTAGACAATATTTCTTCTGTTGTATCTCCCAAGTTTCGGCCCTTTTGGTTATGAAAATTTATTTTATGTAGTTCTATGATATTTATTCTCTGCAATGCCACAGGTTTGATCAAAATTGGACGTGCCAAGTGGAATTTATGGTAACTTCCCCACAACTTGTTGATTTTTGGCCTTTCCAGGAGATCTCACTTTTATAGCGTCTCCCGCACAAAATAATTGATATAAATTCAAAAACGCATACCATAAATACTACAGGCTGTCCACTATCCAATGAAACTAGTCTCACTCAATTTGGATACTCTAGGAAGAAGTTATGTTTGTTTTACCTGGAACACCTTCTTGAGACTAGTCAATAGGACTAGTCAGATACCCTATATTCCACAGGGTGTATCTACAAATGTAAGATGAACCTGAAGCTAAACCGTTTACCACAGATACCTTACTAATTTCTATGAATATCCTCCGAAGTTCAGGGTCTGAAATGTTACAGAAAATGTTTTATAGCGAAAATTCCACAATGACTCAGTTCACGACGATTCCAGAACCCTATCTTGTACACGCTGTATCTCTGAAAGTATAAGGCCTCAGGAGCTTAAATTTTAACCCAACATACCTTGATCATTCCACTAAATATACTTCAAGCCATTTCTTCTGAAACTTTGTAGAAAAATTGTTATAGCAAAAATTCCAAGGTGTCTCAGATGTAGCAGTGAAACCCCAAGACCTTGAGCTTTGATACCATATGTTAAGAACCCAATATAGCATAGAAAAACCTTAGAATAAGTACTCAACTCCTTGAAAAAGAGATAAGTTCAGATAATAAGCCTCTTCGAGGGGGCAACCTCCTTTTACCCCACATAAATGTTCAAGTACAAGATGACTCCAAATGAAAATGTCTCCTTGTTATATATAGGAGACTAGGAGGTATAATTACAATTAATGGAATAAATCCAACATAAATAAAATAATATTACTAATGTAATATGCCCCAATTAAGGGGTAATGAGCCAATATTAGGGCTTAACATTGACTGTCATGGATTTGGGAAATAATGCCAGAATGACCTTTTTTGAAGAATTTCACCATGTGTTGTGAACTAATAATCTCAAGTGAGCCTGCTATGATGCCTTGGAAGTGGTATTGTTTTCCATCCTATTTGAAACACATGGTTAATTTCTTGAAGTCCATGGTGATGGGGTCGAGTGTACGTAACCATTAAACACCCAGAACAATGTCACAACCACCCATGTCAATATAAAACATGTGGGATTTCAGTTTGGAGGCACACATTTTCACAATGACCCCCAAACTTCATAGAACCACCATTAGGAATGATCATTTGAATATCATTGAGTACTCGGATATAAAACAGGGTCTCTTGAGCAATATGGTGGTGATTAAAATTATCAATGTTGCCACTATCGATCAGGATACTGAGTTTCCTATTCTTGATATACCCAGTTAACTTAAGAGTTTGGGGAGTGGATATACCGGTGAGAGAATTTAGAGAAATAAGCGGTTCAACTACTGGTGGATTATAGGGTGGGATAGGATCATCGGCTTGGGGTAGTTATTCGGAAGGTGAAACATCTCCATCCTCTTCAGACACGTCCTGAGACATGGACATAAACATATTTTTCACCCTACACTTATGCTCCATAAATTAGTTTTCATCATGATTTTAACAAAGACCCTTAAGTTGGTGTTCAACTATTTCGGCCCTGGTCAATTTCTGGATCTTAGGGGGAGCGAAAGGAGAGGTGGGATTGGTGGGCCAGGAGAAGGGAATATAGGAGGGATTTTTTATTTAAAAAGAGACAACTTGTTGGGATTACTTGGCATGTTGAGTAGCTGAAAGACAGGTTTGGGGGAAATCCATGAGGATAAGAGATTCTATGTCATCCTTGAGGCCACTTATAAATCATTCACAAAATAAGGTGCTAGACATTTCGTTAGTTCGGAAAGCCAATTGTTCAAAAGAAAGGATGTATTATTCCACTGTACTAGTTTGTTTAAGTTTGGTCAAACAACCCAAATGATGTCCATTAGTGTCAAAGTGTTCATAAAGGTCCACAACAAACTGGGTCCAAGAAAGATACCCTCGGTGTGAATTTTTACACCGTTGCCACCATTGCCAGTGTTCAAGATCCAAATAAAGGACACCAATATGAAGTTTGTTCAGGTATCAGTAATGCCATGCAAGGATAAGTAATGTTCCATTTGAGAGACAAAACCCATGATATTTGAGCCATAAAATTTATTCACATCAACTTTGGGAAGACACAAATCATGATGAAGGGGGTTAGAATGAAGGGTCCTAGAATGGGAGGAGTCAACACCTTCTTGGTGTGAAGGTGGGTGATCCATATTTAGGAGCGGAATGAACTGATTAACAGATTGAATACAATAAACATAGAGATACGAAGAATAACACAAAAATCCAATGAAAAATATCTTCTATTGAATAATGAAATAGGCTGAAACTGTAAAACTACAGAACTGAAACACTTGCTCGAATGGTGGTAGCTATTTCTGAGAAGAGATGTGGCTTCTACACACATCTATCTGAGAAGAATGGTCTGATAAGAATGGATTACAATGAGGCTCCATAGGCCTTTTTGATATTAATCATGAATTCAAAAACCCTAGACATCGAAAAACCTAACCCTAGAAGGTGAAATGCCAAAAGTCATGTGGGCCCTATGGGTAAGTTGGTGTAATCTGGTATATCAACTTCCCATGGTCGTAAATTTTGCATACGACCTTCGTTTTAGGTGTGTGATAGCCCATTGGAAAGGCCACCCGTATCCACCTGGAATATGTGTGTTTCTTCAGACATCCCCAGAAGTGTAGAACCCACAATTACAAAGCAATACAAAAGAATGTGTTGAACAAAAAAGAGGACACAAGGAGCTAGTTGGAATAAGTGGGTGGCCACCAATATCCACCTGGATCAATCCTCCCCCCTTAGGAAGAAATGATATCCATTGTTTTGAGTTCCCCCATCAGGTGAGGAAACTTTTGTTAGATTTGGCCCCGAATGATCCACTTGACTTGGTGTAGGATTTTCCCTTCCTTGACAACCTAATAAAGTTGGATCCTTTGCTTGTGAGTGCCCTTGACCTGTATTTCCACTATCTGATCAGTGAATGCTTGTTCCATGCAGTCAGGGTTGAGCTCTATTGGTTTCAGTTGTTTTGTGATATCGAAGGTGTCCAATAATGGTGGAAAATATGGCCGAAGGAGGTCCACATTGAATACTGGATGTAGGCCAAGGAAGGGTGGAGTCTTGAGCTCAAAATAATTGCTACCCACAGCCTTGGTGATAGTGTAAGGTCCATAACAAAGTGGGAGAAGCTTCCAATGGGGCCCAGTGAGAGGCTCCTTCTACAAATGTAACCATACTTTGTCGCCAACCTAAAACTAGTGTGGTACATTGTGTTGATCATGGTGTTGCTTGTAATTAGCATTGGATTTCCACAAAATATTCTGGACTTGTTGGTGGATGTGCTGAATTCGGTCAATGAATCTGGTGTCTTTGTCGATCATAGACTGAATAGGGTACGCGTCTATTTGTGCGGTGGCAAGAGGAAGTGAAACATCAATGGGTCCCAAGGGTTGGAATCCCAGACCCACTTGAAATGGGCTATGGCCGGTGGAACTATGGAGAGCCCTCTTGTAACTGTGTTGGACATATGGGAGACTCTCATCCCATGTACATGGATTCTTAGAATTGTACATGCACAGAATGTGCACAATCATCTAATTAACGACCTTTGTTTTTCCATCGGTTTGGGGTGGAAAGCAGTGGATTTTGTGATCTTGGTGTCCAACAGAGACCAAAGACTCGACCAAAATGTGTTGAGGAACCTGCTGTCTCGGTTGGATATGATGGTTTGTGGTATCCCAAAGTGGACCCACACTCATTCGAGGAAGATTTTGGTAGTATCTGTCGCTTTGACATTCTTCTTGCAGGAGATGAGGATGGCCATCCTCAAAAACCGATCAACGACCACAAACACGTAGTGATTTCCTTGCTTGGTGGATGAAAAAACAAACATGTAATCCATTGATATGGATTCCCAAGTATTCTCAGGAATAGGAAGAGGGTTGTATAAGACTTTCTTATTGATGGCTGGCTTGTAAATGGCACAAGAAGTGCAAGATATAATATACTTGTTGACATTTTGTCAAAGTTTTGGCCAATAAAAATGTTTCTGAAGAATGGCCACAATTTTATCTATGCCAAAATGTCTTGCCACCCAACTGTAGTGGGATTCCCAAATCATGTTTGCACGCTCTCTTGTAGGAACATAGAGATGGAACAGGTGGCACATGATTCCATCCTGAATGTGAAAATTGGTGACAATTGCGCTTGTAACCAATAGTTGATAGGTGGTGGAAAAGTATGGATCTTGCTAATAAAGTGGGGGCCACTCAGATGCTTCATGTCCACATGAATGGATCACAGTGGTGAGTGCAACCATAGGAGGTTGACTAAGGTTAACTATCTTATACTTGATGTTTAGATGGAACTAATGCAGGTAGGTGGACCACTTCTGATGGCGGTCGTTCTGCAATTTCCCTTGTGTTTGTATGAATTGCAGAGGCTTGTGATCAATGTGTATGATTGTCTCCTTCCCCAAAATGTAATGTTTCCATTGATGACAGGATTGTACAATGGAATACATTTCCTTGTCATAGGTGGGGTATTTCCAGAAAATATCAGAGAGTGTATCACTATGGTATGCCACCGAATTCCCGTGCTGAGTGAGAACTGCGCCCACAACATAGTCATATGCATCAGTCTCAATCTTGAATGGTTGTTGTATATCAAGTAAGGAGCATACTGGAGATGAGCACAAGTGATGCTTCAGATCATCGAATGTTCGTTGCTTCTCCTTCCCCCACACGAACTTAGTCCTACCACCGCCCTTGGTCACCTGGCTGAGGGCCCATGCAATATGGGATAATCCCAACACGAACCGTCAGTAGAAGTTGGCTAGTCCCAAGAAGCTCCAAAGATCGGTCAGTGTGGTAGGGGCTGGCCAATCACAGATGACTTGGATCTTAGCTAGATCAACATGTATCCCATTATCATCAATAATGTATCCCAAGTATTGGACCTTGTTCATGCCAAAAGATCATTTTTCCAAGTTGGCATAAAGCTTGTGCTGCCGAAGAGTGCTCAGAACCTGCTGAATATGCCGCATGTGCTCTTCGCACGTTCTGTTGAAGATGAGGGTGTCATCCAAATATACTACCACAAAGGAGTTGGTGAAGGGTCTCAATACATCATCCATCAACCTCATGAAAGTGGCTGGTGCATTTGTGAAGCCAAAGGGCATGACTAGCCATTCGTAGAGACCTTATTTAGACTTGAAGGTTATCTTCCATAAATCAGTTGGTTCAATAGGATCCTGGTGGTAGCCAAACTTTAGGTCAATCTTGCCGAAGAAATTTTCCCCCTTGTGTTGGTCAAGAAGGTCATCAATCCTAGGAATGGGGTAGCGGTTCCTGACTATGATTTTGTTTAAGGCTCTATAATAAATGCAGAGTCGCCAAGTCTTGTCCTTCTTTTTCACCAGTACAATCAGGCTTCCACAAGGGGAGGAGATGGGTCTGGTGTGTTGCGTTTGAAGAATCTCTCAGATCTGACTACTGATTTCGTCATTTTCCATCAGTGAGCACTGACAGATTGGTCCATTAGGTAGAGGTGCATCGAGGGTCAGATCAATTGGATTCTTGAGTTGGCAGTGTGTCAGTACCCCTATAGGTGAGGAGAAGATGTCTATGTATTCTTCCATGATCATGTCCACTTGATTCTACTGCAAAGAGAGGATCTATGTAGAGGCCACAGATGTGGCGGTGACCTTCTACTTACTGTGGGAAAGGACCATAAAGAAGACGAACTTCCCGGTCTGTGAAATGACCTTACTTCATTTCTTAACAGAGATTAAAGAAATAGCAGTAGGAGGTGCTACCTATGGGATCTTGTACAATTGTATACCCAAAGTAATAATAACACCGCGAGGTCTAGACTCATACACAATATGATGCTTCCATAAATATGGTTGTCCTAAAATAACATCACAAACTTCAAGGGAAAAATATCACACAGTACCTCATCTTTGAAAGGCTTGATGCCATAGGGAAGGCAACATTGTTGGCTGACACTGAGGTCTCTTCCTTGGCGAAGCTAGCTGATGGTGTAGGGATGCAGGTGCGATGTTGTTGGAAGGTCCAACTACTTGATGACCTCTATTGAAATCGGATTCTTATGACTACCGCTATCGATAATGAAATGAAGGGGAGCCCCCTTTACCCACATCTGCGAGTGAAAGAGGCATTCCCCTTCCTCTGGTTCTTCTGGTTCGCTTGGTTGAAATTTGGTGGTAGCGAAAGTGGCACTGGGTTCAACATCGATAATCCGCTTCCATCCTTTAGGATTTGACTCAGAATTAGAATCGACCTCTGACTCAGAAGCCTTCATCTTGGCCATGTGGGATTTCTTGGAGTGACATTCTTTGGTGTTCTGCTAAGGAATTTTATGATACTCACACCATTTCTCTGTGTCCTTCTTCATCTTCTCATTTCCCTTCTTGTTTTGTGGATTGGATTGGTTGTCCTAAGGATGACCATCTCAACTTGGTCCATTGATGTGTGTGTTGGGGTTTCCTTTTCCTTGTTTCGGCTGTGAGGGGTTTGCACATCCAAACTCTTGCCTTTTCTGCTTAAATTTCTTCTCGATCTTGACAACATATCTATAAGCCATTCCCAATGAGGCGATGTCCAGGAATTCCATTTTTGTTTGAATGTATCTATGAAAAAAACCGCGGTATTTGAGCAACAGATGACATTCAGAGTATTTGATACCCAATTTGGTGCGTAAGGTATGTAAAATATTGGTGAAATCTGGTATTGTCTAGTCACTTTCTTGACATAGGGTGGTCCATCTGGTGTACTGGTCCTCATAGCTTCCAACAAGGTATTACTATTCTTTAATGGCATCCCAGGAGGAAATCTATGTAGGGGCCACTACAAACATTGTAGATTCCTCCATGGCCCTTTGATCAGAGTAAGTATCCAACCATTCTTTAACATGGGGAATGACCTTGAGGAGTGAAAAAGTGATATTTTCCCTATCGAAAAAATTGTGGACCAAAAAATATCCTTCGAGGAGATTCAACCATTTATCTACATCATCCACATCTATTAGTCCTTCAAATAATGGAATATCAAAATTTACTTGTACCTTGAAGGGGGTTGCATGGCCGCTTGATGAAGATGCTTCTCCTGTGGGAAGTCGTCGAAGGATCTGCATGAATTTGTCCATCATTTCGTTCCTTTGTCACTCGAGGGCTTCCTCGAGCAACATTTTAATAGGATATCCTACTCCATCATCTTTGTTTTTGTCCCCCATGGGTTGTTGTCGGTGTTGTTGGAAGGTCCAACCACTTGATCACCTCTGCTAAAATCAGGTTCTTCTGATTAATGCTATCGACAATGAAATGAAGTGGAGCCCTGTTTACCCACATCGGCGAGTAAAAGAGGCGTTCTCCTTCCTATGGTTCTTCTAGTTCACTTGGTCGAACTTTGGTGGTAGAGAAAGTAGCACTAGGTTCAACATCGATAATCCGTTTCCCTCCTTCATTATTTGACTTAGAATCAGAATCGACCACTGACTCGGAAGCCTTAAGCTCGGTCATGAGGGACTTCTTGGATTGACATTATTTGGTGTTGTGCCAAGTAATTCTATGGTACTAACATCGTTTCCTCGTGTCCTACTTCGTCTTCTCATTGCCCTTCCTATGTTGCGGCTTGGACTAGTTGTCCTGTGTTAAGAACCTGAATAGATCTACAAATATAATCACCACAAATACTGAATACACAATAGATCCACAGAGAAATATAGAAGAACAATATGAAAAAACTCTTTTATTACTATCAAACCCTTGAGGTAGGGAAACACCATACCATGGATCCTATTATGGAAGGGATCCTCTCTTGTTCACTTGCCTCTTCGAGGGGACATCCTCCTATTGAGCTACCACTCCAAATACAATACTTCTCTTCATGTCCCATTGCATTTCTTTAACCCCTTTATATAGTGCTACCATCACCTAAGAACATTCTAGAGGAACAATCTTCTAGAAGTAGAACCTTCTAAGAAATCCTCTTACATTTATTATATCTAACTACCCATTTAGTATATCTAACTACCATAGTGGGTCTTATTTAATATTATAGTGGAACTAGTCCACCTTACATTGAACAGCCTCCACTATTATCATTATGGGCCCTCTGCCTCCCCCCGCATTACCTCTCTAACTACCTTACATTCCATCCCCCTTATGAAAGCGTTGTCCTCAACACTTGGTGTACAACCATATACCAGGGTCTCATGGATAATTGTGTACCAGAATGCTAAAGAAGACTGGAGAACCAATTTCCATGTAGAAAGGAAAGCCACCATGTTGAAGTAGTCCAACCACCATTGTAAGCCCGAGTTCCATGTCCAAGTGCTCATGTGAACTCCCTGTGGAAGATTTTGGAACCCAATAATCAACTCAAAATGATGCTCCAAAGACTGACACATGTCATGTGGATCCAAATAAGAAGATCCATCCACACAGTGGAAAATGGTCATAGCAATATCTGGAAGGAATAATACCACTATAGAATATGCAGGATGGACACTGGTAATAATCATTGGCTCTCGATTTGTCACATTTATGCTCTCTACAGAAGGTGGATTAGAGCCATCAAATAAAATATGAAAGTGGTTGTCAAACCAGGAATGACAAATATCCATATACTAATCATCACAATTGGTCTCAAAATCATACCAAGCATATATTTCTTGATTATATCCATCCTTGACGTCTTCCATAAGAAATATCTCATGCATTCTATCCAATGAATCTTGAATACTACGAAAACTAGCATTGAGGCCATCTGCAAGGTCATGCAATCTAGCATCTAATGTGTCATACAAATGGAATTTCAATGCTTTAGTAATTTGTAGAATTTCTTTGAGGGTTTGAGAGGAAATAGACATATGATCACCCTATGAACTCTTCATTCCTGCAACCATCATGAAAAATCCCCAAAAATAGAACAATAAGTTACAACAGAAAATCACGGCTTTTTCTGGAAAAACCCAAAAACACTGTTGAATTTAAAATGCTCATAACTTCACTTCCCAGACTCTGTTTCGGCTGATTTTTTTTTTTAATTGGGTGAAATTGTGAGAGGAACTCAGATATGTAATTTTTTTGGGCAAATTAGGCCTCCAGATGCTACAAAAATAAAAAATAAATCACGCCACCATCCACGGAAAAAACCCGAAAATGTCTGGAATGTCGCGGCCCTATTTTTTCTTCTCCGAAAAAAAAACTGCAAAAATAAAAAATATTTGCCCACAATTTCTGCCAAGGAAAGTGATTTGATATCATTTGTTAAGAACCTGAATAAATCTACAAATATAATCACCAAAAATACTGAATACACAATAGATCCACAGAGCAATATAGAAGAACAATATGAAAAATTTCTTTTATTACTATCAAACCCTTGAGATAGGGAAACACCATACCATGGATCCTATTATGGAAGGGATCCTCTCCTGTTCACTTGCCTCTTCGAGGGGACATCCTCCTATTGAGCTACCACTCCAAATAAAATACTTCTCTTTATGTCCCATTACATTGCTTTAACCCCTTTATATAGTGCTACCATCACCTAAAGAACATTCTAGAGGAATAATCTTATAGAAGTAGAGCCTTCTAAGAAGTTCTCTTACATTTATTATATCTAACTACCATAGTGGGTCTTATTTAATATTATAGTGGAACTAGTACACCTTACATTGAATGGCCTCCACTATTATCACTATGAGCCCTCTGCCCCCCCCACACTACCTCTCTAGCTACCTTACATCTTGAGGATGACCATCTCGACTTGGTCCCTTGCTGTGTGTGTTGGGGCTGCCTTTTCCCTGCTTTGACTATGAGGGGATTGTAGATCCAAACTCTCACCTTTTCTGCTTAAATTTATGCTCGATCTTGAAAGAATATCTATAAGCCGTTCCCAATGAGGCGATGTCCAGGAATTCCATTTCTATTTGAATGTATCTATGAAAACAACCGTGGTATTTGAGCACCATATGGCACTCAGAGTCTTTGATACCCAATTTTGTGCATAGGGTATGGAAAATATTGGTGAAATCTGGTATTGTTTGGTCCCTTTCTTAACATAGGGTGGTCCATCTAGTATACTGGTCCTCGTAGCTTCCAACAAGGTAGTATTGTTCTTTAATGGCGTCCCGGAAGGAATCCCATGTAGGGTCCACCAAAATCATTATAGATTCCTCCATGAACCTTTGCTCATAGTAAGTATCCCACCATTCTTTATCATGTGGAACGACCTTGAAGAGTGAAAAAGTGATATTTTCCCTATCGAAAAAATTGTGGACCGAAAAATATCTTTCGAATAGATTCAACCATTTATCTACAACATCCGCATCTATTAGTCCTTCAAATAATGAAATATCAAAATTTATCTGTACCTTGAAGGGGGTTGAATGGTCGCTTGATGAAGATGCTTCTCCTGTGGGCAGTCGTCGAAGGATCTGTGCGAAGTTTTCCATCATTTCATTCCTTTTTTGCGTGAGCACTTCCTCGAGAAACATTTTAATATGATCTCCTGCTCCATAATATTTATTTTCATCCCCCATGGGTTGTTGTCGGGATTGGCATGACCAATCTTGTAATGGCTCGATTGGTTCAAGTCCCAATTTCTTGTACCCAGATTTTGTCGGAGACATACACGAAGAAAAATAAATGAAGAGAAGACCGCTTTGATACCACTGATCCAGATTTAGGAGGGGAACGAACTGATTAATATAATGAATACAATAAACACAAAGATATGAAGAATAACACAAATATCCAGTGAACAATATCTTATATTAAATAATGAAATAGGCTGAAACTATAAACTGCAGAACTGAAACACTTGCTCGAATGGTGGTAGCTATCTCTGAGAAGAGATGTGTCTGCTACACACATCTGTCTAAGAAGAATGGATTACAATGAGGCTCCAGAGGCATTTTTGATATTACTCATGAATGCCAAAATCCTAGACATCTAAAAATCTAAACCTAGAAGGTGAAATGTCAAAATTCATGTGGGTCATATGGGTAAGTTGGTGTAATTTGGTACCTCAACTTCCTAGGGTTGTAATTTTTCATACGAACTCCGTTTTAGGGGCATGATAGTTCGTTGGAAAGGTATTTCAGAGAACTACACATTCCGTCATCAAAATATGACTTCGTCTGCAGTTTGACCATGGAAAGCCAAAAAAACAACGTTTAGGGCCCCAAAACGGCCCTGAACGTACAACAATATGTGTTGACATGAAAACATACAAAATAAGGCAGTTGGATTAGGAGAGAGGCCACCCGTATCCACTTGGAGGATGTGTGGGGCTTCAGACAGACCCAAAAGTGTAGAACCCACAATTACAAAGCAATACAATAGAAGGTACTGAACAAAAAAACAAACATGAGGAGCTAGTTGGAATAGGTGGGTGGCCACCAATATCCACCTAGATCAATGGTGAGAGAAATTATGATCATTGGGTGGCATACAAATGGTTTCCAATAGTTTTACAGTGGAAGGAATGGTTTCTAGGCCAGTGAGCGAGGAATTTATGTTGTCTAGCTGGTGGAGCTAAGAATTTAGTTGAGCAAGATTGAAATTAATGTTGTTGATGTTGGTCTTGGTCTACTCATGGGCTCTGTCTAAGGAATAGATGAAACTATCAAAGTCTTGTTGTGAGTGTGAGTCATTAGGGAGGTAAGCCACCAAGAATTGGGTTGGTGGGTATGCACAAAAAGGGGTTATGGGTGAGGGGTACCACGAATATCAACACAAAGAGAGGAATCCAAAGGAACATGTCTCAAATAATGGTATAGGGGAGGGAGGGTGGGTCCACATAAAAAGGTCTTATAAGTGATGGGTACCATGACGACTAGTGCAAAGAGATAAATCTAGTGGGATAGGTCCCAAATAAGCGTGTCAATGAGATCACTATACTATTTTTTCTTACTCTTGAGGAATTATAATTTTGTCTGAATAATACTGCAGTGACCAAATGGCCAAATTTTTAGTAGTTAAAATTGTGGAGTAATTTCACAACCTAGATGCAAGAGGCAGGGTTGCGTTACAGAATTTCCCCTTTATGTTTGTTCTGTTATAGAAAGGGTTAGAGTTTTTAAGGGTTCTTATAGAAAAGGGTTTTCCCTGTGCTATGGCTCTCTAATATACCATTGGGGTCCAACATTAGTACTCGGTTCAATATCTTAGGGAACTAACTAAGGAGGCTCGACCGTACCCTTGTCCATACAACCCAATTACCCAGGTATGTGAGAGTAGTATTCCCAAGAGTTGTTCTCAGTGCCACTATAGCATTCATGTGGTCGATAAGCTGATATATAGATGGTTTTAAGAGACCTATGAGACTTCTTATATACCTGAGGGTACGTGGGAGTGAATGGTCATGTACAAGTCTTGTCTAATGCGATACTACTCAAAGGGGTACCAATAGGGGTTACAAAGGTTTCCAACTAGGTGAAACAATGTGTTTCAAGTAACCCATGAAATCGTCTATATTTCCTACATGTACTCCTCCCCAACTATAGTTTTACTCTCCAAATGACAGATCACGGTGCTTTAAAGACATTGACAATACATGTTTGTAGCCTACAATTTTTTTCCTAAAACTTTTGTATAATAAAGGGCTCTGATACCACTTGTAAGGTACCATATGTTAATATGGAGAGTATAAAAATAATTTTTATAACAATTATCAGTAGAAAGAGAAAAATATAGAGAACAACAAGACAATTGATTCCAAAGGTGATAACTTTATTATATCGATAGCCAAGTTCACTTGCCTCTTCGAGGGGGAAACCTCCAACATAACAGATATCAAGTACAAAATAATTATCCAAACAAAACTTCTCCATTCCTTCTACTCCTATTTATACTATTTCTATCTTCTAGAGAACATTCTAGAGGAATATCTTTCTAGAAGCATAACCTTCTATTAATTCTTCTTACATTAGACGTGTTCACATTATTGCACAAGACTTATTTATTACTGTCGACCTTTATTACATAGAAAACATATTATTCTATCTACTTAAGGGATTAGGGAGGTAAGGTCCCTAAGAGAGAGAGAGAGAGAGAGAGAGAGAGAGAGAGAGAGAGAGAGGAATGTGGAGAGAAGATGAAGAGAGTGAGTGGGGTGAGAAAGAGAGAGAGACAAGAGTGGGTTGGGGGGGAATGATGGGGGAGAGGGAGAGGAGAAAATAGAGAGAGAGAGAGAGAGAGAGAGAGAGAGAGAGAGATCATATTCCTAATAACATGCACATGCTTTAGGAACACGTGCACGTTCCTAAAATGCACAAATTCTTTTCATTTAAATTTTTTTTCGGGTGAGAGTGATGACTCTAGCATATATGTTTGCTAAGTCAATTACCTCAAATTTATGTTTTCATGATAAACCTAGTGGATTGGTCTGCAAATACATTAAAACCTCCATTTTTATGAATACCTTTTAATATCTCTAATTTTTATTTATTTTTCTACAGGATACACAAATCCGTTGTCGATGAAACTACATACACATATAGAGTCGACTATGCAGATTCCAAATATATAATTAAAAAAAATTAATATCGCTTACTATTTTTAATCTATTTTTGTCTTGACATATATGAGAATCCTAAAATACATACCTCTTTTATCTCTTCTATAATTGTTTTATTAGTGTAACCATTTTTAAAATAATTTATACACTACACTAGAAGATGCTGAGATCTACAATCTAAAGAAAAAAGAATATGTTTTTGATAATGTTAAGACCCTGGTAGCCTGCACTAATGCATGGCATTGTAATTTCAAGTATATAGTTACTTTCATAATTTAAAAAAATATTAAATTATAAATTATAAATTTTGAAAAAGCAAATCACACTAGAACAATGGGTTCTCTACAATTGTAAAATGTTTTTTAAGGAAATTTTATCGTTAAGGTACTCAACACTTGCACTAGTAGATATATATATATATATATACATTATATTTTTCTTGAAAAATAACATAGTACTATTAGAAAAACTCAAATTTCACATAGTTATTTACAAATTCTATAAACAAAAGCTAAATATATTTGGAAAACTAATTCAGTTTCATACATTTCATATTTTTACACCTTTCGAATTCATTGTAAAAATACCTTGAATAATCCCTCCAAGTTAACAGATTTCCATTTTCGCATGTTTGCATTGCCACTAACATGTCATGAGAGACCATCATTAGCTTGCACCCATCCTTGAATGGTATGCTATGTTTCTTTGTCAACTTTCTATGTCCATGGATTCTAATAAGAATGGTTCACTTTGCCCAATCATGATGAATTGATATACACTCCATCAAGTCCCACAAGAGACTAAGATGTCTTTTCTAAGCAAGCCATAATCCTCTTTGGTGGCATCTTTTTTATTATTTCTTTCACTTTCTTCTTCGTCTTCCTGTGTGGATCTTTGCCATCCCCATGTGAGTAAACACATTGATGGTCCTTCAACACTCTCTCTTCTCAATATGAAATCTAATTGTCATAAAGAATTTCATTTCTATTACACTTGATGCTTCAGTTTTCACATATGTCACTTTGGAATCTTTGCTCATCATACTCACCATCTCTTTGATCTCACTCTATCTTCTATATGCATTTTCCATGTTAACCTAATTTCATTCATTAGCTTTCCTTGGAGTCTTTGTCACACTATCATAAGCATTGAACGTGCTCACCATGGATGTTCATTATTATGCATTTGAATTACACCGAACACATCATGCATTTTCATTATTATGCTCTATCTTTACTTTCACATTCCTTCTCACATGCATCCCCATCCTATAAGGTTCTGGTTGCATGTTGCTTTTATGACATATCTCTACCATACTATTGAACTTAACATCACACACTTTATTTTTCATTAAGTTATTCATAAAGTTACCATGGAATCTTTTCTTTTATGCTTCATCATTTTTATGGTGCTTATATATGCCACACTCGTTTTTAGCATGCTCATATGTATTGCACTCCTTTTCACCACTCTCATTTTACAACTCTCCTCTAATGTGCTTTTGAACTTAAATGGGTTGTAAAATTTGTTTCATCATTTTGTCTCATGTGGGTTGTATTATCCATTATAGAGTGCATTTGAAGATATTTGAAGCTATTAAGGCTATGTGTAAATCCTTGGTAAGTTTACAAACAAAATGCAATTTATAAATTAATATGAGATAAGTATATAAGTCTTATAAATAAAAATAAAAATAAAAATAACTATTGTAAAATCTATAGACCTTAACATGTAAGGGTCAAACTTTCACTATTGGGAGATGATTTTAGGTATTTGGAATGTTAATTTATTTCCTTATATCCAAGGAAGACTAATTCTTAACCAATCAAAAAGAGTTTAAGGTCATACTCCAAAACCAAAAGGTGGTTTTAGCCTAAATAGTATTTGCAAGTTGTACTATTATTGCCAAGGTTATAACAACCGTCATGTAGCATTTAACCTTAATAGCTTACATGATATTAAATACTAAATATATACAAAACAACTTAAATCCATTTTAAATATCAAAATATTTTTACTTATTTTTTTTAATAATTTATTTTAATTGTTAATATTTAATAGATTTGAAGTTAAGATAAATATAATAGTTTATATTATTAATAAATTTATTAATGTAGACACATCCAAAGATAATGATGCCAAAAACGTATTCCCTTATCGCTAGAAATGGATGAAAATGATAAAGTACTTCAAGGTCGAAGTCATGCAACAATATTTTGTGCCTGTAACATTTTATTCATTGTTCCCATTGGTCATGCCCTTTGGTCTCTGTAATTCTCCCTCCACTTTTCAAATCCTCATGAATCATATCTTTTGTCCTTTCCTCCATCACTTTGTTTTAGTTTTATTTGATGATATTCTCATCTATAGTAAAACTTGTCCGACCCATCTCACCCATGTGGACCAAGTTCTCCATCTCCTCTCCAAGAAAAAACTCTTTCTCAAATAGTCTAAATGTTCTTTTTTCACCTTTGAAGTTGATTACTTGGGTCATATTGTAGGAAAGGATGGTGTCAAGGTGGATCCTGAGAAAATTAAAGCTATGCAGAATTGGCCTCACCCTAAAACTTTTAAATGTTTGTGTGGTTTCTTGGGTTCAATGGGATATTATCACAAGTTTTTTCAAAATTATGGAAAAATTGTAGATCCCCTCACAACTCTCCTTAAAAAGAATGCTTTCAGCTAGACTCTAACATCTTACCAGTCTTTCCAAGCCTTGAAAGAAGTTATGTGTAATACTCCTGTCCTAGCACCACCTGGCTTCACCAAGACCGTTTTTTTGGAATGTGATGCATTAGGGAGAGGCATAGGGGTAGTCCTAATACAAGATGGCCGACCTTTGGCTTTCACCAGCAAATAGTTGTCGTAGTTACATTTGGGCCAATCAAACTATGAAAAGGAAATGTTGGCTATTTTTCATGCAATGGATCTCTAGCTCCATTATATATTGGGGAAATGATTCCAAATTAAAATGGATCATCAAAGCCCCAAATATTTCCTAGAACAATGAATTTCATCCTCAGAGAAACAAAAATGAGTGACCAAGCTATATGGGTATGATTATGTGATCATCTACAAGAAGGGAAAATAAAATGTGGTGGTTGATGCCCTTTCTGGGCAATATGAAGAAGATGTATCCATGTTTTCCCTCTCATTCATTGTAGCATAATGGATTTATGTTTTTCACCAGGAATGGTGCCAAGACCCAAAAATTTCTAGCCTGATCCAAAAACTACGACAAGATCCTCAAACTTCTCCAAGGTACTCTTGGCACAATGAAGAGATTTGCTATAAATTTCATGTGTATTTGAACAAACAATTGACCCTTAAATACACATTCCTCTTTGATTTTCATGCTTCACCTACAGTTGGGAATTCATATTTTGCAAACAATTATGAAAGGGTCAAACATTCTTTTTTTCTAGGACAATATAAAATAGGACATCCAAACCTTTGTGACTGAATGTGTTACATATCAACGCAATAAGGGATATACTGTCAAAACTCCTAGCCCACTCCAACCGCTTCAGCTTCACCTACTATTTGGACGAATATTCTATGGATTTCATTGTTGGCTCCCCTAAATCAAACAATCAGTCATTCATCATGGTGGTCGTGGATCATCTTTCAAAATATGCTCATTTCTATGTTGTTCAACAACCATTCAAAACCTCCACAGTGGCTCATTTTTTTATGTATAATATTTTCAAACTCCATAGCATGCCTCATTTTATTGTTTTTGACCATGATCTAACTTTTAACAACGATTTTAGGTAAGAATTATTCAGGCTCCATGGAACCCAATTGCATCTCAACATTTCCTATCATGCCCAGACTGATGGCCAAAATGAAGCAATACACGAGTGTTTGGAAACACGTATGAGGTGTTTTTCGTTAGATAGACAAAATCAGTGGGTTCAGTGGTTACCCCTAGTTGAATGGTGGCACAACACCTCTTACCATACTGCCACTTGCATGACTCCCTTTTGAAGTAGTCTATGGAAAAAATCCACCATCAGTTATCCCACACATGTCAGGTGTCTCCAAGGTTCAGGAGAATGAATTCAATATGACAGTCCACACAACCATTCTCTGTACTATAAAAGAAAAAAAAATTATGGCTTAGAACTGCATGAAGTAACAAACAGATCAAGGTAATTTTGAAAGTAAATTTGTTGAAAGGGACCAGGTGTTTCTTCGTATGAAACCATACAAGAAAAATTCACTCAAATCCCAACATTATAAAAAAATTACCCCCAAATTTTATGGTCCTTATACTATTCTCAAATGAGTGGGGCCAATGGCCTACCAGTTAGTCTTTCCCAATCACTCTAAGCTACATCATGTTTTTCATGTCTCATGCCTAAAGAAAGTGATTGACACTAAGTGCCAAACCCAGACCAATCTACTAGAGTTGGATGAATAAGGTTCCATTTAGTTGCATCCATAAGAAATATTGGACCAACGCGAGCATAGTCTCTGCCAGTGCACCATCAAGGAAGTTTTAGTTCAATGGAAGGATACTCTACTAGAATATACCACTTGGGAGTTGGCTACTATTCTGAAACAATTCCCTCATCTCAAGCCTTGAGGACATGGATCTTTTCAAGGGGGAGGGCATGTTAGGGACCCAACCTCCTTAACCCCTCACGTAGGTAGAATAATATATTTTCCACGTAATAAAGGACAATATTAATAAATATGGCCTAGTTAATAATGTGAACATGTCTAATGTAAGAATACTTAGTAGAAGCTTCCACTTCTAGAAAGATATTCCTCTAGATTGTTCTTTTGAAGATAGATTTAGTATAAATAGGAGTAAAATGCATGAGAAAGCTTTGTCTCAAGAATTTTTGTAATAAAGCACTAGTATGGTGGAGTTTTCCCCCTTGAAGAGGAAAGTGAACATTTATTTCTATCAATAAAGGTATCATCTTTGATGTTTTGGTTCTCTACATTTTACTGTTCCGTTAGTATTTTCTTCAATATTTCTATTTTCTACTTATTATAATATATATGGTATTTAATAGAGGAGGAGAGAGA
>ML794897.1:237314-285319 GCA_009831015.1 Picea engelmannii | reverse complement strand
AAGGGAGAGAGTGAGGGAGAGGGATGGAAGGAGAGAGAGAGAGATAGAGAGAGATAAGGGGAGAGGAAAAGAGAGAGAGGGAAAGAGGGAATGAAGGAGAGAGAAAGTGGGGGAGAGAGGGAATGCGAGGGAAGAGAGGGAGAGATGGGGGGAGGGATAAATAGAGAAAGGGGGAGAAATGTAAACTTAGGCATAAGAGCATGCACACATTCCTAGAGCACATGCATGTTCCTAGAGCATGTGCATGTTCTTAGGAGTGGGTGTGCGTTCTTTCCATTTCAAATTTTTTTGGGGCAAGAATGAAAACTCCAGTGTACGTGTTTGTTGAGTTGGTTGCCTCAAATTTACGTTCGAGATGGAAAACCGACTGTTTTGTTCTACAAAAACATTGAAACCTCCATTTTTACGAATACCTCTCAATATCTATTTTTTTGATGTTATTTTTCTACATGCAACACAAATTCGTTGTCGATGAAACTGTAGACATAGATATATCGATTATGTAGATTTCAAATATACATTTAAAAAAATGATATTGTTTACTACTTTTAATCTATTTTTGTCTTGACATATATCAAAATCCTAAAACACCTATCTCTCTTATTTTTTCTATAACTTTTAATGTTTGACAATGTTAAGTCCCTCATAGCCTGCACTAATGCAATATGTTGTAATTTCAAGGGTATATTGACTTTTCTAATTCAAAAAAAATCTAAAATTAATATTATAAATTTTGAAAAACACCACACTAGAACAATGGGTTCTCTAGATTTATACAAATTATTTTAAGGAAATACCATCATTAAGGTACTCAACACATGCACTAACAGAGACATATACATTATATTTTTCTTGAAAAATAACATACCACTGTTAGAAAAACTCAAATTTCACATAGTATTCCCAATTTTTATAAATAAAAATTATATATTCACAAATCTAATTCGATTTCCTACATTTCATATTTTTATACCATATTCAAATTTATTGTAAAAGTACCTTGAATAATCCCTCCAAGTTAATAGATTGTTGTTTTTCCATGTTTGCATTTCCATTAAAATATCATGAGAGACCATCATTAGCTTGCACCCACCCTTTACTATAGATCAAGATGTAATTAAAAAAGAAGGAAAAAATGACACATAAAGGGTTTAAATATTTTGTTCATTAGACTCTAGAATGTTAAAGGTGAATTGCAAAGGCCAAAGGGCATCATCAAGTACTTGTAATGGTGCTCATGACCATGCATTTTTTTTTTATGAATATCCACTTCTTTCATGCGAATTTGGTGAGAACTCAAGAAAAGATTGTGTTTGGTGAATAATTTAGCACCCTTGAGTTCATCCAAAAGGTCATCAATGATTAGAATGAGAAATTTATCTTTGACTATGAGATTGTTCATAGCTTAGAAGTCAGGAAACATGCACCAAGTGCCTTCTTTCTTGAGGACCATGACGACCAATGACGAATAAGGTTTGGTACTAGGGTGGATGATACCAATTGGTAGCAACTCATGAACTATATTTTCTATTTTATTTTTTTGGAAAAATGGGTGGCGATATAGATGTTCATTGAGTGGAAGGCTACCAAGTGCGAGAAAAATAGAATGATCGTGCTCATCTTGAGAGGGTGGTAGTTCATTGGAACATTCAAAAATAGATTGGTTTTTGGCCAAGACTAATTGCATGTCAAGATGAATGGGTTGAGAAGGCGTCCCAAAGGCTTGGATGACATGGAATTGAGCCACAATGCCTAAATGCCCATTTTTAAAAGTGTAGCAATGCCCCTCTTATTGAAAACTCATGGAAATCTATTCTGATGAGGCCTAATTTTTGTAACCATTCAACACGGGGGCTTTGCCTTGTTGAACAATATCTTATCACATTCATTCATAAATGCGATTTTTTAATTGTGAAAAATAGAGTCAATATATTGTAGGTATCGGGGGGGGATTGTTGGTATCGAGGGGTTTATAGGTATTTGGGGGTATAAAATGGGTATCTAGTAAAAATAGGGGTTTCTTTGATTGGAAAGACGTATTTGGAGGGGGTTTCAACAAAAGGAGTTTTGGAGGTATCTATCGATATCTAGTGAAATTAGGGGTATACTTTAATATCCCATGGACGTAGGTGCTATGTCACATGTTCATTGAGTGGAGACCCCGTGCCATTCAACACCTAAGACAATGTCAAAACCACCCACTTCAATGGAAAAAATGTGGGTTTTTCATGGAATAATCATCTATTTCAAGCCTCAAATTTTAACAATGATGACCACATTTCATAGAACCCCCATTAGTAATCAAGATTTGGAAGTTTTTCATAACATGGATGTAGCAGTGGGTTTCTTGGGATACACATTGATGATTGACGTTATGGGTGCTACTGCTTTCAATTTAGAGAAAGAGTTTGTGATGTTTGATGTAATCAATCAATTTGAGGGTTTGAGGAGCAGAAATACTAGTCAAGGCATGTAGGGAGATTTGTGGTTCAACATCCTATAGATCATATGGGGGAATGTCTTCAATGAATGGATGAAGGGCCTCTAGGGGTACAACTTCAACTTCATCCTCAACAATGTCCTCTAAAATGACCGTAAAGAGTTTTTTCTCCTTCCATTTATGCAAATGGAAATATTTCTCATCAGAGTTGTAGCAAAGACCTTTAAATTGGTGTTCGACAATTTTCTCTCATGTTAATTTGTGGATCTGAGAGGTGGAGAGGAGTGAGAGGGATTAGTGTATGGGGGTTGGGCGTGGGGTAATAGTGGGGCAGGGGCATGGAATAAATGGGTCCTTTTTATTTGAACATTCATTACGTGTTTAGTTTCTCGGGTTCTTTGAAAGGCTTCCAACCAAGTAGTAAGGTGAGCCATTAAAACTTGTGCACATATCTATTTTTTTAAACCACTAATAAAATATTCCTTGAAAAAGGTATCGAAGGTTCTAAGAATAAAGTTCCTATTCTTAGGACAAAACATGTTTATAACTTTATGTTGATCAACTATCATAATTTTTTACTTCATATGTTTATTTCTTTATATTATGTTTATTTTTTACTTTATGAATAAGTAATGTTGTAGATGAAGAAATTCTAGTGTTGTCAATTAGTCTTGTTGCATCTAAAACTAATGTTGCAAATAAACATTCATATTTGTAACAGACAAAAGAGAGGAGCAATTTGGGACTTGTTCATGGCAGAGTTTTAACCATTAAATCTAGAACAATAATTTAGCGTTTACAATTTTCACTATTTTTGTGAAACTTCATCTCCGTAAATTATATAGACCACTTTTTCCATTGAACACATTCTCCTTTTCACATAATAAATTGGTGTTGTTTAACTATTTTATGTTTTATTTTTTTAGTCACAATACAGCCGCATAAATTTGTACTAAATCATAATTTTATGTTGTTCAAATTGCATTTCTGAATGCACAAATGGAAATAAAGCTCTCAAACTCTAAAATGGAAGTAAAGCTCTCAAACTCTAACTTGCTGTGACACTGTTGTAATGGAAATATATTATAGAGGAGATACATTGAATCTTGTGAAAGCCACCTAACTGCAGGGACAACCACCACCAGCATGGGACCAACATAGGAAAATACACACCTCACAGTTGTCTCTACAAGTTTCAACAACCAATCCAACCTACAAATCAGATTATACAATGTGAACAGTGACAGTATAGTCTGCTTGGAGGTATGTCGTCGTCGTGTATCATTATCTTTCACACGCTACCTCCATGCAGGCACTGCTGTTGGTTAGTGATGGTGCCATAAAGCCCTGCCGACCGTCCAATTTCTTCCTTCTCTGATTATACCAGTACTGAGAGGACAGGTGAAACTTCAGTCTATTTTCTGTGGTAAGTATTGTAGCCAAATGTGATGGTTTGGTACTTCAAAGGAAGGAGTTTAAGAGGAATATCTGGTAACAAAACAAATTGCATGATGTGGTATTTGAGGAAGTCTGATATGAATATCCATATCAAAAGGAGATATCGAGCAAGATTGTGTTTGGATTCGTTAGTTACGTAACAAGCAAAAAGATTCCAAAATATTTTTCTCATTGATTGTATGTCTATGTCGATGTCGATGGCTTTTTCAGCGAATACGTTTTGGTTCAATGATTAAAACGGTGTTGATATTTTCCCACTTAAAGAAATGTTTTATGATGTATACTGAATTAATATTGAGTTTATGTTCTTTTTCTAAAATACGTATTTTAAGTAAAACATAAATTTATTTTATAAATTAAATTTTTAACATATAAATATAGCACTAAACTATATATTTAGATAATTATGAGAGGAAGTTTTCTACTCATTTTCATTTTCATATATATATTACACCTATCACATTTAATATCTATTGTACTCTCTCTTTACTTTCACATTCCTCCTCACATGCATCCTCATCGAGGTCATGTTGCATGTTGCTTTTATGACATATCTCTACCATCATGCACTTTATTTTTTTAAATCAAGTTATAATGAAATCTTTTCTTATATGCCTCATCATTCTTATGGTGCTCATATATGCCACATTTTTAGCATGCTCATATGTATTTCACTCATGTGTACCATTTTCATTTTACAATTTTATTTTAATGTGCTTTTGAATTTAAATGTGTTGTAAAAGTTCTTGCATCATTTTGTTCTTGTGGGTTGTTTTATTTATCACAAAGTGTATTTCAAGTTATTAAAGTCAGTGTAAATTTTTGGTAAATTTGGTAGAATAAACATTTCTATCAAAATTATTTTTTTATAAACTAATATGAGATAACTATGTAAGTCTTATAAATAAAAATGAAACTAAAAATATATCATGTAAAAAATTATATATATATATATATATATATATTATTGGTTGTGGAGCGTGTTTATCATCGTGATTCAGAGGTTTTTGTTTTTAGTTGTGTTTATACCCCATGAAGACTGTACACCCCTCTACATGGGGGGTTGCAGGGGGGCTTTCCCCCGAAGGAAAAATTGTCTTGTAAATATATATTGTAATTTTATAGTCAATATTGATCGTTCATCATTAAGTCACAGATCTGACGGTAGAGATTATGCTAGGCTTTTTTTCCCTACAAGATAATCCTATTTTATGAGGGAATTGTATTGCGACTGTGTATTATTGTGAATATGAGGAGACTGTGAGAGAAAGAAGAGGAAGTTACAACAGGTGTGTTGTAGATTGTATCCCTTCATTTTCCGGATAATAATAAAGGAAGGACCTCACAATTTCTCTGGTGGACATAGCCCACACTGGGTGAACCACGTATATTTGTGTCTCTGTTATATTATGTATCTTCCGTGTTTTATTTCCGCATTTGTTTTATTTTATTGCTCTGTGATCCTGTTTTTCTAACAACTAGTATCAGAGCGAAAGGTAACTCGTAGGAAAAGAGGGTTCCTAGTTCGAGTGAGAGAAATGGCGGAAGATGGAAAGTTTAGGGTTGAGAAATTTAACGACCAAAACTACTAGTTATGGGAGATGCAGATGGATGATTATTTATATCAGTAGGATCTATTCCTACCATTGGGCGGAATATCAAAGAAGCCAACGACCATGAAGGACGAAGAATGGGAGGTTCTTGAAAGAAAGGAATTTGGAACGATACGACTGAGCCTGGCATCGTCGATGGCTTTCAATATTTCAAAAGAAAGGACAACGAAGGAGCTGATGGACGCATTGACTAAACTGTATGAAAAACCATCGGCGTCCAATAAGGTATTTCTAATGAAGAGATTATTTGATATGAAGATGTTAGAAGGTGGGTATGTTGCATATCATTTAAATGAATTTAATATGGTTACTAATCAGCTAAGTTCTGTAAAAGTGGACTTTGATGATGAGGTGAGGGATCTTCTAATCTTGTGCTCATTGCTAGAAAGATGGAATGGCTTGGTCATGGCTGTAAGTAACTCTGTCTCTGGTTCAAACACTCTAAAATTTGATGATGTTGTTGGTGTTATCCTTAGCGACGAAATGTGACAGAAAACCACACGTGAGACATCAAGTGATGCGTTGACTGTGGAGAACATGAGAAGACAAAATGATAGAGGAAATGGCTCAGGGAACTATGGGAATTCTAGGAAGGGAAGATCCAAATCCAGACTAGGAAAGATAGTGTGTTGGAATTGTGGGAAGAAAATACATCTAAAGAAAGACTGTAGAGCTCCAAAGAAACAAAGAGATGGACAACAAGAGAAAAAATAAGAAGAAAATGTAACAGGTGATGTGTTATAAGATGCTTTGATTCTTTCTGTAAATAATATTTCTGAGTCTTGGGTAGTAGATTCAGGGGCTTCATTTCATGTCATACCCCATAGGAAACATTTTCTAGATTATGTTCAAGTTGATTTTGGACAGGTTCATTTGGGTGATGATGCACCATGCAAAATTATTGGAAGGGGTAAGGTACAAATAAAGAAAAAGAATGAAAACTAATGGTTATTGAAAGAGGTAAGACATGTACTAGATCTAAGGACAAATCTAATTTTAACAGGGGAGTTGGAAAGTGAAGGTTGTATATCTATATTTACAGATAAGGCGTGGAAGGTCACCAAAGGATCATTGATGATAGCAAAAGGAGAGAAGGTAGGTACATTGTATTTATGTACTGGTTATATTGATTCTTGTATCTCTTTAGCTTCTACAGGAGTGGATACAACACTATGGCATCATACTCTTAGATACATGAGTGAGAAGAGGATGCAGATACTTCACAAAATAAATTTGTTGCTATATCTTAAACAAATTGATTTTGATTTCTGTGAGGATTGTGTTTATGGAAAATAGAAGAGAGTCAAATTATCAGAGTTGGAAAAGAAAAGAAGATTGAAAGGTTAAAGCTTGTGCATACATATGTATGGGGACCAACTCATGTATCATCTCTTGGTGGATCTCGTTATTATGTTACTTTTATTGATGATGCAACTAGAAAAACTTAGGATTATTGCATTCAACAAAAATACTTTTATTGATAATGTTTCCTAACACTCCAGTATGCATAATTTCTTCCATCAAATTTTTGAATCCCATTTGAAATGCGCTCATGGTCATCCATCTCTGCTCGGGATTTTCCTTCTAGTGGTTAAACTGTTTTGAAGGCAACCTGCTCTGATACCAATTGTTGATACTAAGAGGGGGGTGAATCAGTATCAAGTACAATTTAAAACCGTTTTCAACTTATACTTAAACCATTCAACTATATCCAATGATAAATGAACAATAGTATAAGAGTTACACCAATACACCATGTACAATATATGAGAAATAATCAATAGTTATTGTTCAAGGGAAGTAATGACTTCCAAAGTTAGCTACAACTTCCAAATGTAAAGGGAGGGATAAACCTCCAAGAGGATGATACAATCATCCAATATCAATAGAGATTTGAACTCTCCATCCTTTCCCCTTCCTTCCACCCAAGAATATAAGAGAGATAATAAAACTTTACATTAAATCATCACCATCAACCAATCATCACATAGAACCTGATAATGATTCCTGAGACTTCTTCAATTTCTGCAATTCTTCAATTCTTGGAGTACTCTGATCCTGTAGATAATATTACTCAATGTATTCTATGAAACTCCTCCAATTTTCACTCCTTGAATCCTCCCCAAAAAGAGGTTATAGAAAGAATGATAGACTTTATTCAATTCTGGTCTGTTCAGGAGACTGAACTTGCACAGAATGCCCCACGCTAAATAATTAACATCTGATTCTAAAACTCTCACACAAGAAAATATAGTCCGTACGCTTTCCAATGAAATTTGTCTCACTTCATTTGGATTCTCAATGAATAAGTTATGACTGTTTTACCCGAAACACCTGTTTATTGACTAGCTTCAGGACTGGTCACAAACCCTATCTTCCACAAAGTGTATCTCCATAATTATAGCGAATCAAGAGATGAAATTTTTACCAGATGTACCTTGATATGTCTTCTCAATACCATAGCGATTTCACCATCTGAATCATTCTACAAAACCAGTTATATGAAAAATGGTAAGATGACCTGAAAATAACATACCTTAGAACACATCACCAAAAGACTTCATCCTCCCTTGAAATCCGGCTTTCTTTTCTTCTTATTTCCTATGAAATTCGACTTGTATCAAATGAATGTAGAATGATGTTTATTTATACCATTTATGTCACTTCCTTTTAACATTAGGGATGACCTGACACTTTCTTATTTTGGAATTCTTTTCTTTAATTATCTTCAGGGCCTACATGTACTTCCTTCTTCAATTCACTTTGTCATCTTCAAAAATTCATTTCTCCTCAACCATGAGGATCCACGTGACGTGCCACATACCACCGGAAATAACATGATGTATACTATCCATCCATGGGTGTTGTATCTGCATGTGCATTTTCCTTCATGTCCAAATACCTTCATCAATCTTGCGGTCCAAAACCCATGACTAGGGTTGACATCAATGACAACAACCAATCTTCCAACAATTTCAAATTAACTAAATAAATGTGTCCCAAGACACAAGAGGAGATAAAATACATGTCTAGGGTCCCTTATTCATCAACAATTGGCAGCTTGATGTATACAATGGTTTGCACAAGACCAGATATTGCACATGTAGTGGGAGTTGTGAGAAGGTATATGAACAATACAGGTAAAGAAAATTGGGAGGCATTAAAGTGGATTCTCAGGTATTTGAGAGGTACTTCTACTCATGCATTATGTTTTGGAGGTCCAAACATTGTTCTACAGGGATATGTTGATTCAAATATGGTAGGTGATAAAGATAGCATGAGGAGCACCACAGGGTATGTTTTTACTATAGGTGGAACAACAATAATTTGGATTTCAAAACTACAAAAGGTTGGTGCACTTTCAACAAAAGAAGAAGAGAATGATCCTTCTACAAAGACTAGTAAAGAAATGATTTGGTTACAAAGGTTTATGGAGGAATGGGGAAAGAAGCATGAGAATAGCAAGTTGTACGGTGAAAGTGAGAGTGTCATTCATCTTGCAAAGAACTCAACATTCCATTCAAAGACTAATCATATACAACTCAAGTACCATTTCATACGATCCTTCTTGGGAGATGGACATTTGAAGTTGGAAAAGATACATACTAGCTAGAATCCTGCAGACATGTTAACAACGGGAGTAACCAGGGAGAAAATGAGTTCCTTCTCAGTTTGAGTTGGCCTTCATGCATGAAGGTGAAGATGAGAAATTTTCCAGGTCCAAGGTGGATCATAGTCCATCAGGTATAGTAGTAGTGAAGTTGTCGTGATCAGTCTCCAAGTGGGAGATTGTTGGTTGTGGTGCCTGATTATCTTCCTGATTCAGAGGTCTTTGTTTTCAGCCATATTTATACCCCATGAAGACTGTACACCCCTCTACGCGGGGGGGTTGTAGGGGGGGATTCCCCCCCCTACGGGATCCGGGGGCTAGCGGGACCTCGATGGGGGTTTAGGGGTGAAGCCCCCAAAGGAAAAATTACCTTATAAATGTATATTGTAATTTCATAGTCAATCTTGACCGCTCATCATTAAGTCACATATCTGACTGTAGAGATTATATTAGGGTTTTTTTTCCTAGAAAGAAACCCTCTTTTGTTAGGGAATTGTATTGCGGCTATGTATTATTGTGAATATTGTGTTATGAGAGAAATAAGAAGAAGTTACAACAGGTGTGTTGTAGGTTGTATCTATTTGTTTGCTTGATAATAATAAAGGAAGGACCTGACAATTTCTCTGGTGGATGTAGCCCACACTGGGTGAACCATGTATGTCTATGTCTCTATTGTATTGTGTATCTTTCTGTGTTTTATTTCCACATTTGTTTTATTTTATTGCTCCACGATCTTTTTTTTCTAACACACACACACACACACACACACATATATCATAGAAAGAAAAATTCTACAATACTCAATGTTGCTAGCTTAGTCTCTATTGATAAAATCTCAAGGCCCCACATGTAAGGGGACAAACTTCCACTTTTTCTATATGTATCTAGGTCTTGGGTCGTTAACCTATTTCCTTACATCTAAGGAAGGTCTCGGGTTGTTAACCTATTTCCTTAGATCAAATGAAGACTAGTTATTAGAAAATAAAAAAAGAGTTGTTGATCTCTTTTTTTGTCAAGGACATGAGACAACCTTATAGGGCATTCTCATGGGAAGTTAGAGATACCTTCTTTTTTATAAAGGTGGAACTCCTTTGTTTCTCACTTAGATAACAATTATATCAATATTTTTGAACAACATATTTTTCATTCATCAAACATTTTAATTCCCGCAAGTAGAACATGCCATGAACATACCAAGGGAAAAAAAATTGATCATGAAGAAAGAAAAATCCATTTCTTCTATTCCACCATAATTATTTCCCATACCATAGCAAGAGAAAGCAATACATTTGAAGCAATAAAAACAAAATACAAAGAAATAACGATGTTAATTTTCAAAGAACTTTAAATGAATTTGTGACATTCATACCAAAAGGATGTAAAGGAAAATAATTCTTGAGATTTCATGTTCAAATAAAAGTCAAAAACCACAAAAGTCATGAGTTCTCTGCAGAGTTTAAATAATAAGTATAAATTAGTTTTTCAAGATCAAATAAAATGTGTGCACAATAAATACTAAATAATACTCGTGATACTTTTAAAATGCGAAAATAAGAAATAAGCTTGTCCTAACAGACTAATACATGGCTCTCGTAGACCATATATTAGGTAGATGTGACCTAGAAGATAATAGGAAGCAGTCAAAAATTGGTCTTGTAAAAAAACAGTAGCATTCAGATAACGAGACTGGATGGTTTTAGACTGAGAAAGAAGGGAATAGAGGGAAATGTTTCAAACAAGGCTTACATTCACAAAACTGGAAGTGGGTGCTAGTGGTTATGCCTTGTGTTTTCTTTTCTTTCCCTTTAAATAAACATTGACATCATTGGTTCAAATTTTTATAATTGTTTCTTTAATCTTCAAGATCAAGGTGGGTTATCTATTGCTTCTAACGCACCCTTTAACCATTCTTGAATATACTCACATAATGATGTTATGGTTATATCTTGTTTAACTCTAACCACAAACAACTCATATTCAATAATCTTCAATGTGTTGTGCCATTTTTGTGCAATAAACACTCGGTCTTCATTCTTGTTCATGAAACTAACCAACCAACATTAGATCTCATCTTTTGGAAAGTTTGCGATGTCAAAAAATTATGTTCCCCTATGACGCCTAGTATACCTAGCTTATCTTCCATTTGATCTCTTGTCAATAACATCAAATCCCTTATTAAGGGTGTGCCTTCAAGTTCCTTGATGATATTTGTCACCGCGAGAAAAAATGAACTTATCCTTCCTTCAATAGCATCGCAACTGGCGATCAATTTTCAAAGGGTATCAATCCTTCCAAGCTAGCCAACTTGTATTTGCTTCAATCTATTTTTAAAAGGAAATCATGTTTCCAATGTCCATATTGTAAGCTCGTCCATGTTTGATATTCTTGTAATGAAAGTACTTACTACATTTTTCTAAAAATGTTCACCAATTTGTATGTCCTTTTGCAATAATTCCTTAAGTGAACAGACTCTTCTCATCATAACACTTGCCTCTATAGCAATTTCTAGAGCTTCCATGATAATTCCAAGTGTTTTATTAATGTTTTCAACAACATATTTCCTGACACCCATCAATATTTTAGTAACCCTAGTGATCTTATAGCTCGATCTAATCACTTGTTCAGGAAATCCATTCAGGACTATCATAGATAAGGACTTTGTGAATAATGCCTTCTGGATAAGGGCATATTTGAGTTTCCTTATCCTCTTATTCAATCTAGCATTATATAACTCTTGTTCTATTGTTGAGTGGGATAATTCCTCAACCATGGCTTGATGAAACCTAAGGACCCATGAGGGACTTAGACCTTTGAATTCAATTTTAGAGCTCCACTTTTATGTCACTCTTTTATCCTTTGGATTGAACTTTTCAATTTGTATCTTCTTGTATTTTTAATCATATTTGGCATGGTGAAGAATCACAGACTCTTCCTAAGATATTGCTGGCCCATCTAGGGATAACTCATCTTCTATTAATTTACTTTCTTATATTTGTACTGTGGCCCATGCGGGCACATCATTGACCTCATCGATTTCCATGTGAGTCACCTTTGTTTCCAAACCTATGGAGTCTTGAGTATTTACTTCATTTGGATTTCTCTTTCTCTTGGGAAAATGAGTAAAAATATGTGTTATCTCCAAATAATATCGGGGGGGATCCCCATCATCTCCATCACCCGCACATCCTTCATTATTCTTTCTTTTTCCAATATTAACTTCTTGATTCTTGTGGCTTGAAGAGGAACACTTATGGGAGTGATGAACTACACCACCTTCACCATTAGATATGGATATTCCCCTTTGTCTATATTGTGTTTTCTTGTTTCCCTCTAGGAGAGGAACCTCTATTGCACCAAAATTTTAACTTTCCCTTGTATGTGCATCTTCATGGGTGGCTTGATTATTCTTTTTGGGAGTAGTTTTTCTTGGGGTGGCCATCACCTTAGCTTCGATGTGAGTTTCCTTGCTATTATCACCTCCTTATGTAATTTATTCCAACCTATTAAAAACTTAGACATAGTCGATTGAAACCATATGAGAGGTGAAAACACCTTTAGGATCAAAGCCACTATGGGATTCAACTTATTTCATATTAAAATACTCAAAGAATATTTCCATCTCAATTAGGCTTGATGAACTTTTGAATGTAATATTGACCATATTCAAAGGTGTTGTAGGGGCTAGTTGACCTCACCGACTAGACCAACCAGTTGACCAGCCAAGTCAACTACAATATTTGGTTAGGAAAGTAGGTTAGATAGGAAGTTATATTTGACTGACTAGACCGTTAAGGAATGTAACCGTCTGGTAACAAAATATCACACATATATACATGACTATCTAATGAAATGAAAGAAGAGGTTGTTCTGAATATAATAAAATGCTTTGATGGTTCTCTCTCTCACCTCTCATTTATTTCTGTGTTTCTATATATCTATCTATATGGTGTGGTAGTGTTTTTGTTTCTCTATGTAAGGATCTACCAGTAATGCTTCTCATACTTTCCCTTAGACTACAACATTGGTTCTTTTGTTGGTAGTTTTGAACTTGAGCATGCATAACAAAGGCACATAGATGTTAACTTTGGAAGACATACATGAATGATGGGAGCATAAAATCACCAACTATATCAGAAACTATGGAAGAAGAAGTCAAATGACACTGGCAGAAGGCCGCACTCAGTTCCTCTTGGATACACACGAATTATTTTTGGAATCTATTCCATAGGAACTTTACGAATATCTCAGCCATTCTAATGCACATACTAACTTGTGATGAGAAATTGATGTATAAAATCATAAAAAGAGGAAGAACAATCTTGAACGAGTGGTTCGAGAGCATTTTGCAAGACTACATTGAAGAACACACAATCTAAGATAAAGAGTTAGTCCAAACCATCAAGAATAATTTTTATACAAAACTTCACGATGGGTTTCTTTGTATTTCTTTATTGTTACTTCACAAATTTCTCCTAGACAAAGGAGCAGGTGACATCGTTGAGTACCGTACCCTCTTGAAAAATCCTCCTCCAAACTCTAATTGGCAAGAGAAACAAGACGAGTGGGAATTTTTCTTGGAATATAATTGCAAAGATACCATAGAACCTTGGGAATACTTCTTGAAGAAATGAGCATAAAAGAAATGATGAACACTATCGACCATGAGAAATTTGGGTCAACGTCAGGGGGTTGGATGATCCATGAGATGGTATAAAGTTGAATTCGAAGTCAAAGAACACCCAAGTAAAAAATTTCAGAAGTCTAAAGGAAGATAACTTATTCAAGTGAGAAGTTTGAACATCGAATGCAGACCCACAAACCTTCAATGGACATACAAAAAATAGAGTGGGATAAGAGACAAAATAAGTGAGAAGAGTTACGAAACAAGAGGGATCCCCTAAAATCTCATAGAAAAAATATCCAAGAATGAAAGATCGATGGAGAATCCCTTGAGAACACCCTGATGGTTCCTAGGAGGAGGAGAAGCTTGCAATTGAGTATGGCAGTCGGTGGAACCCAAAAATAAGATGACCAAGTCGATATGGATATCGACGATTTGGGACCCGTGGTTCGACTTTATCCTACAAGAAGTCCCATCCCACGTATTGCATACTTCCTCTGCCAAAGACTTCACGTGGATACATAATCACCAAGGGTGTGGTGTCGAAATGAAAATATTGGTCAGATAAGAGACACAGTTCTCATTGAAGAACAAGAAAATCAACAAGAATATATTGTACTTCATGTAAGAGACGTCACATACTCCCCCCCCCACTGAATTTATTATTAGAAGACTTAAATTCAACAAACAATGAAAATGAATCGATGCGACCCTACAGAGGACGATTCGTTGAGTATATAGACACATATTTTCAGGCATATGTCCCAACTCCAAGAAAAGAACAAGTGTCATTAGAAATTGAATAAATCCCTCTTGAAGACTAAAAACAAATCATATCATTCGAGTCGAATAGTTAGACTTTGAATCAAGAAAATAGCTTGACTTCTCATTTGACTTCGACACAAATCCTCACAATAGTCACAAACTCAACAAAATATAAGAAATTTGTAATGGGGCTCAACCACATCCCAATCTATGAAGGAGGCGAGGATCCCAAATGAAATTGGTTAGTTTGTGAAATTTTTTGGGATGCAGTCGACATAACAGATCAAGATAAACAATTGGCACTATTCGGTGTCACGCTTCAATCTTGATCCCTTACTTGGTTTATGAATTACACAGATAATCAACAATGCTTGAAGTCATAAATAGAGAAAAATGTCATCACAATTTTTAAGATGTAAGACATCAGTCACCTGTTGGCTCAAAAATTGAAACAAATCAAGTAGAACCTAGGTGAAACTATCTATGAGTACGATTAAAGGTTCAAATACCTTTTAATCCAAATTCCCTATGCAATCAATGAGAAACTCCTTGTATAATGGTACATAAAAGGCATATTGAAAAATATTAGAGTACCACTACGTATGCATAATCTCTTGACATGTGAAGAAATATCCATAAAAGCACAACAAATAGAAATGGATTAAGAAGGCACTTTGACTTCATCAGTCATTGAAAAACTACTAGAAGAAAAACTTGTGGAATTACAACAATTAATTAAGAACATGTCAATCTCCCACAATGAAATATGGTTTACAATCTGTTCCAACAAAGGCCACACAAAATATTATTGCAAATTCAGTGATGACCTAGACCTTGCAGTCCATTGAATTCATATTGAAAGGTTCTTTGATATATGTTAATGAGTAACAAATCATGCTACAAGGGAATACCCACACAATCTGAGAAATGTGTGTCCAAAGTGGTGTCACATATGCGAGGAGAATAATCACTCAACTCAATAATGTTGGTTGATTGGAAAAAACTTAACAAACATTTACTTAGTGTATCACACATAGATAGTCAACCAAAATTTCGATCAAGGTAGAAATGGATACATAGGTCAAGGTCGAGGAGGCTACCAAGGTCATGGATGAGGAGGACGAGGAAAATTTGGTAGAGGATGAGGTCGAGGAGGATACCAAGGTTGTGGATGAGGAGGAAGAGGAAAATTCGGCAGAGGACGAGATCTAGGATGGCATTACTGCTTCAATTGTTGGAAGGACGACCACATCAGTCCATATTTCCCAAACAGAGGTAGAATCGATCTCAAGTTCTATAACATTTTTGAAGTGGGAGACCACTCACTCGAATACTGTCCAATAGTAGTTGAAAAAGTATTGAACAAAAGAAATGTAAATATCTTACACATAGTGCCAAAAAAGGATATTTTGAATTCAAAGAACCTCCATGTAGTAAGTTAGTAACACACTTGGGAGTTTCCGAGGGAAATTTTTTCGAACCACCAAATGAAAAAAAGGGTGGCCGAAATACATATCTCGACCTAGAATATGAAGACAAACTAATGAGGGAAGAAATGAAATTCTTTAGAATCATCGACCTGGACAAAACCAATAAGGGAAGACATGACAATATATAAGAAACTACGCTAGATGAATTTCTACAACTACTGAAATAGAAACAATCAGTCGATCGATTGATTGATCTAATGAGCATCTTGAGAAAATACAAAGAATATAAAATACCAATTAAAATTCTGCGCCAGTTATCACAAGACGAAAAAACACACAACTTTTACCCTCAAGTCAATCTTGAAATCGAGGAAAACTTGATTAAACAAGTCATAGTCGACTTCAAGTCCCAAGTAAATATTCTTCCAAGAGAAACATGGGTTGGACTTGGGAATCCACCTTTGCAGCCTACAATGAATTTTCTGAATTTAGTAGACCAGAGGTTTATTGAGACAATTGGTACATTAAAAAGTGTAATAACATCTATAATGGGAATCGCGACGAGAGTCGACTTTGAAGTAATCAACCTAGCCGAAGGCATCCCCGCCTACCTTGCATTAGTCAGACGACTGTGGGGCTGGAACACAAGGGCCACAATCTCCCTTGAAAGAGATAGAATCAAATTAAAAGGAAGTGGCAAAAAAATAATAATCCCCCCTGGATCCAAAGGAAGGAAAACCTTGGGTCGAAACATGGGATGAAGCACATGAATCTTGTTGACTATATAAATTCATGAATGAGAAGAAGGATAGCATAGAACCCAATGATGAAGGATAAATATTACTCGGGTCTCCATTTTCAATAGGCCAAAACTTGGATACTGAACTATACAATTGGAAAATGGAAAACTACAAATCACAAGTGTTGTAACATAGTCTAAATTTTATAAATTTGGAAATTTTATGACTTATAAGTTAGGAATAATAAAACATTTTGTTCTTGTAAAAAATAAATAAAAACATATAAAACAGTAATAGTAATAATAAAACTAAAAAAATAGATTAGTTTGAATTCAATAAAACTTCATTTAGAATAGTTTAAAAAATAATAAAAAAATAAATAAACTAAGGTTTACTTATAAACCTTTATTACATAGTTTGAACTCCATTTAAGTTTTAATAAAGTATAGATTTCATTCAAACAATATAGACTTAATATCTTCATTATTATATAGTTTTCATATTAATAAACATGGTTTATTTCTTGCAGATTGATCACGCCCAGATTGTCAGATCAACAACTCATAGTGAATTACGACCCCCCCATGTGCTCGACGTTTAGCCCATGGGAGGGGGGTGCAAAAATCTACCATGGTTAAACTTCTTTCAATGTGGCACCCATTTGTCGATTGTGGACCCTGGGATATGTGGTTAGCCTAATCATGCTCAACCCCCCTCACACATTAGACATTGAGCCGAAATGTGTCCAGTGTCACATCAATCGATGAAAATAGGTAACATTTGAATTTATTATTATTTATTGTTATTTCTCCACCAATTATTATCATAGCATATCAATTTCATTACCATATTTCCAAATTCAAGACTCTCAAAAGATTCAGATACTAGTCTTACCTAGTTCATCTCTTTCTGTTTACACAAGCTTTTCATTTCATGTATCTAGGATTAAAAGTTTAACATGATCTTGGTAATCATACCTCAGTTTCTCACCGTATTTTTGTGATTATTAAGAATCCTTTGAATGTTGAATTTTCACAATATGTGGATTAGTTTATGTCCAAAGCTTACCAAATCATACATAATCAAGATCCCCCTAGAATCTTTCCTGAGTGCAAAACATTGTTGCAATTAAGACTAGACAAAAGAATGGGAGACTGGTATGTCTTTGAACCTTACACTGAAATCAGGATTTATGGTTGTCAACTTGCTCCATTTCGCTTGTCTGTTTTTATGACTCCCGAAATTTTTGCTCTTGAATATGTTAGGCAAAGATTGAACTTTGATGAAATTCATTTTGTGCCTAATAAGAATAAGGTGACTTTTAAATTAAAGAAGGAAGTATGTCCTTTCATTGTGAATACTAGGTCAACACTATAGGTTACAACAAATATGCTTTCATATCCAGGATTACAACAAGGAGAACCATGTAATTATGACCCTCATGGCATAATTTCATCAAAAGTGATTTCACATGGGAAAAGACCTTATCAACATCAACAAAAAGAGAAATTGGAGATATTGGCAAACCAAGACAATTGGCAAGATGTTATGAACATTCTATAGATCCATGGTAAAGCACCTGACCAATCAACAAAGTCCCCAATCACACAAACTCCACAACAGTTTGAAAAGACATACAAAAGAAAAGATTCAGAGTCTGCTTTAAAGAGTTCATAAATAGGGGAAGTAGGATCATCCAAGAAGCATAAATTAGAAGAAATTGAAGAAGATGAAACATAGTTGCCTAAAGAAATAATGCCAAATAAAATGGGCCTTGCTGTGACTATAGAAGTGATGTATGCAGAAAAGATTAAAGGTGTGGAAACTCAAAGTGAGAGAGATTCAAAAACTATTGATTAATCAAAGAAATTGGACCAAGTTCAATAGTTCATGGAAGTTAGAAAGGCAGAAGCAAGGATTAATAAAAGTATGATTCCTAAAATCTATGACCATGATACATACCAGACCAAAATTATCTCAACTATAGATTATGAGAAAGGGAGGATGAATATAGCAATTATGGAGACAAATGATCAGAAAAAAGTAACAAACATATTTATAGATCTAAATAATTTTCATCCTTTGGATAAATTTGACTTGCATAGAAAAACTATAGAAATGATAAACAAAGATGCTTTGATAGATAATCTTGGAATCAAGAAACTTCAAGCTATCATTGATAAGCTCATAACCCAGTTGAAGAATGAAAAGTTGGCTACCAGAACCAGATAGATAAGAGTGGAGGAGCTAGAACAATGGATAATAAAACTTGGAATAAATATAAAAGATGATGCATCCATACAAGAACTGATGAAAAAAAAAGACAAATAAATACAAGTTTTGAAACAAAAGCTCAAAATACCAGGATTTGACCATGTACAAACTCCAGAACTCCAGACAATCTAGGAAGAGAAATATCAACTTGTGAAGAAAATGGAAGATATGGGAGAACAGATGGAAATGTACGAAAAACATATTGAATGTTTACAAGGAGGATCTTCTTCTTTTCAAGCAACAAAAACATCATATCCAACAACTAGACTATGAGGGGCATTAGCAGATCTAAATCTAAAAGGTGTTGAAATTGAAATCCTAAAGAAAACAATCTTAGAGTAGAAATAAGAAATCAAATACAAAGGCAAAACTATTTCATAATATCAGAAGATGAAGTCTTATGGAACAAATGAAGACTAAACTATCAAACCATTACCAATCTACTCATAGATGACTTCTATGTTTTATGGTAGACAAACTTATTCTCATATACCCCTACCTATGAAAAATACACTGAGATGGATATTGCATTTAGACATATGAAATCTTCCAATTACCCTTCAAAAGTGACTTGGAATCTTCTCCTCCAATTGTTGGCAGGATGACTCATCAAAGAAGAAGAAAATTAGCAATTGACTCCTCCAACTGTTCTATTTATAGGGAGCCAAGGATTTTGTTGTATCTCAATTTCCTAAAAAATAGGATCGAATAACCATTTTTGGTTTCGACCTATCTTGTATAAGTACTCATTAGAAATCAATGTAAAGGATATTTTTGGCCCGAGCTTAAGTCTTAATAAAATTCTCTGCAAGTTCTGAAGATTCTAACTTTTGTGTTTTAGATTATGTGATTTCTCTTTATTTGTTACTTACATGTTCTTAATTTCTTCTTAGATGTATCTACTACCATGAATGTGATTATTTAGTACAATAACTACCATCATAACGCTGCAAAGGTATCATTAAAAGTTTCATATTTCTTCAAAAATATTGTGAGTATAAAAGGAGACTTGTGCTTATATTTCATTATTCCTTTTTGAATTCAAAGAAGTATTCTTTAAAGTTCAAAATATATTATGGTTTTAAGATACATAAACAAACATTACTTCTTCTTCTTGAAAGTTAAAGTAATATTTATCAGAAGATACATTGTTCTAATTTTCAATTTGTTTTTCTCTGTATTATTCTTTCATATCCTAAGGATTTAATTGTCTGAAACATATAATGATTTTCCTTCTCATATTTAATATTTAAAAATTTAAAGACTAAATATATAGGCCTAAATTAGCAACAAAAACACTTTGTTTTAAGACAAATCGACTCAATTTTTTTTTAATTAATCTAACAGATGCCTTGGCATAGTTTCCTAGCCATAAACATCTTAAGGGTTACAACAACAAGAAAAAGAGTGTCGTTCGATAGAAGCGATACCAATAATGTGATCCAAATCATGCTTCTCAGTACAAGCAGTACCTATTGTGGGAGAATGAAAGCTCAAGTAGGCACCAACACTAATTCAAACACATTCAGACACAAAGAAACCTTTGTGGTTTAGTGAAAGAAAATCTCCATAAATGCACGTTGATGAGGTTTCCAAGTTAGTCGGAGATCAGGGGAGAGTGAAAATTCTAGTCGAATCATTTACAGTCCAAGCAACCCGATGGTGGGAGACACATGCACATTGACTACAAACATGGAACACTGCCACTCTTTACTTTGTTGAAATATTTGGTGGGAAAATACTATCATCCAATATCGACATCTCGATGTTCAAACCTAGGTTCGACCCAGTCGCTCACATCCAACAATGTGAGAAAGAATGGAGTAAATAAGGCTATAGAGATGAAATGGTATGGCCTCACATGTTTCCAAATACATAGACGACATACCCCACAAATGGTATAAGATTGAGGAAGAGTGTGGAAACACATTTGAATGGAATGAAATAAAAAATAACTTCCTTAAAGACTTTAAATTCAGACCTGAAGAGACACTGTTGCAGGACAAAACAAGAGAGATAAAAAACTTCTTAGAACAACCAAGTCCCTAGGAAACTCAAACAAAAGGAAAAACTAAATTTGATATGGGCTTGAATTCAAATTGTAACTTAATATCGATGCACAATTCATATAATATCATATCTCATCGAATAGACATGGAAAACATAAGTTTTCCAGGACAAACATTTTGATGGAAGAATACCCATCAAGGAGTACAAAACCATGTAAAAACAGTCTACTCTGTAACCAAGGAAGAAAATAAAGAGAAAGATGATATTGAAAAACATGAATTTCCATCGAGTTACAATCAAGTTGTAAAAGGAGAACGACAATTGGACAAGTCAAAAGAACCAAAATGGATGGATTCCAAAATTAAAACAAAATAATTTCACATTTCAATAGACGATTGACAAAAAATGGATAGAATAGGTGACTATTGGTATGACAAGAAAACCATGGAAATAGTCGACCTACTAAAAAGATACCAATATGTATTCACATGTGACTACAAATATATCAAAGGAGTGGTACAAGAGATGGGAGAAATGAAAATATAACTCATCCTTGGTGCCAAACTTGTTAAACAAATACCATATAAGCTGGCACACAAATACAAGCCCATTGTCCAAAAAGAAATTGAAGCAATGATTGCTACTAGAATTATATATCGAATTGACAATTCAGAATGGGAAAGTCCCATGGTTATGCAACCTAAGAAGAACGACCCAAAAAAATTAAGAATGTTTGTCGACTTCCAAGGACTGAATAAACTCACAGTGACCGATCCATTTCCAACACCATTTTCCGATGAGATTATCAATGAAGTAGTAGGACATGAATGTTACTCATTCACCAATGGCTTCTCTAGATATGATCAAGTACATATAGCAAAGGAAGATCAAGAAAAATATACATTTGTCTTTGAATGTGGATCATTTGCATACAAGTTCATGCCATTTGGCCTAAAAAACGCCCCAGTAGTCTTCTCTAGAATAATGTTAAATACATTTCAAGAGTATATTTATAAAACAATGGTTGTGTATTTCAAAAACTAGACTATATACAACCTTCTAAAATACCACATTCAACGGTTAAAAATGACTTTGTAAAGATGTAGACAAATCCAATTGCTTTTAAACATTAAAAAGTGCATCTTCGTGACACCCATAGTCACACTGCTAGGCGATATTGTATGAAGGGATGGGATAACAGTCAACATGATCAAAATTGAAATCATCCTCAACTTGAAGCCACCATTCAACCAAAACCAAATTAAAATCTTCCTTGGACATATAGGGTATTATAGAAAATTCATCCGACATTACCTCGACATCATGTTCCCAATCAATGATCTTTTAAAGAACAAATTCATATTCCAGTGAAGTTAGGAATGAAACAAATCCTTTGAACTATTAAAAATAAAATTGGTAGAAGTGCCCATCCTATAATTTCTAGAATGGTCAACAAATTTCATGTTCATGTCAATGCCTCAAATGTTATTCTTGGTGCGGTCTTTGCCCAACCGTATGATGACATGGTCGACCACTCGAACACATATGTCATTCGAAAACTAAATGAAGCAGAAAGGAATTATTTGATGATTGAATGAGAGGCTTTAGCAATGATTTTTTCCTTGCATAAATTTTGACATTATCTGTTAGCCAATCTATTTACATTCTTCACAGATCATCAAGCACTGAAATATCTACTCAATAAACTAGTCCACCAAGGGAAAATTTGTTGAGGTCTACTACTCTTTCAAGAATTCGACTTTGAAGTAGTAGTCCAACCGGGAAAGAATAATGTTGGCCCGAATCCTCTGTCCTGATTTGAAATAGGGGAATATCCGACATGGACAGATGATGATTTATTGGATGAAAATTTATTCAGGGTTGAAGCAGTTCCAAAAGAATTAGAAGAAATTGCAAATTTTCTAGAAGAAGGGAAAGTACCTGAAGATCTCCCATCCAATGAATGAAAACTCCTAGCCATGAAATTGATACCATTCACTCGCATGAATGGATATCTTTACAACCCAGGACTCAACAACATTATATGAAGATGTGCAGTAGAGCATGAACATGAATAAGTCATTAACGAAGCACACGTAGGCCCAGTGGGAGGTCACTTTCAAGCCGATGAGACAACCAAGAAAATCCTTCAAGTCAGTCTCTAGTGGTTAGATTTACATAAATATTGTTGAGAACAAGTAAATAAATGTGAAAAATGTCAAATGTTACACCGACCACTATGGAAGAATGAAATTCCCTTGCACCCAATAAACCCTAGTTTACCATTTGAAATATGGGTTATTGATTTTGTCGGTCCTTTCCAAAAAATAATAAAAAGTTTGGTAGAAAAATACATTATTACATTCGTTGAATAATTAACAAAGTTGGCAGAAGCAAAACCGATCGAGAATTGTATGAAGGAAAGAGCTACACAATTTATTTATGAAAATATAGTCACCATATTCGACTATCCCTTAACAATAATAAGTGATCAAGGAACCCACTTCATCAATAGTACAATTGAAGTATTCTTGAAGAAACTCATAATCAACCACAGAAAAACAATTGCATATAAACCACAAGATAATGGGGTTGTCGAATGTTTTAACAAAGCAATACATAAGGGCCTCACGAAAATATGCAGTCTCAATAGAGATAGTTGGGATGAAAAAGTTCCAACAATATTATGGGTATATAGAACAAAATACATAATATCGACTGACCAAAATCCCTTTAAATTAGTTTACGATCAAGAAGCATTAGGCTCACTACATTTATGTGCAAACACAGGTTGGATAGCTTATGTTTTAGAATTTTATCACATGCTAAATACAAGACAATGCTTCTACCAACTTAACCAATTAGAAGAAGAAAGGATGTTGGCACAACAACATTAGGAAATTCAGAAAAATCAACAAAAATCCTGGCATGATCGCCACATTAAGAAGAATTACATCAATAAGGGAGACTTGGTACTACTATATGACAATCGAGTAAAAGGTAAACTAAGAAAGCTAGATACTGCATGATTGGGTCCATACATGGTCATAGACATCTGACCTTCAATAATAATGTTGAGCCTCCTTTTTGTCACCTCCAATTGCCTTATATTGTCGCATGTCCTGACCAATTTTTCCTAATACATATGCATTCTTTGCCTATTTTCCTCAACAAACATGTCTTTTAGCCATTATTGTGTACATATGAGGTAACTTATGTTTAATCATGATTTATGATGATTTATTAATTATTTGGATTGAATATTTGGTGTTTTAAGCTCTCTAATTACTTTGAATGATCTAAGAAGACTTTATGGAAACAACCCATATTCATCTGGTACCTGTTTTGGCATTTATCCAGTACTCAGCTCGTCTGGTACCAATGTTGTGCTCGTCCGGCACCAACATCAACAACTGTCCAGTACTATAAATAGTTCAAAAATTTGAAATGCTTCTAGAAGAAAATCGGGTACATGGGTTTTTTCCAGAGAGGCGTCTACATGTGCATAGTGAGGCATAATTCACGCATATAAAACATGTGGACCTCCATCTCAAGTGGAAAGATTATGCAAATATTAGCAAAAAAATCAAACTACCAACTTGCACCTCGATTTCCATGTAGATGGCATTAGATCTAGAAATTATACAAAATGGGTTTTGTCTAGAATGCGGAAAATTGAGTAACAAAGGGGAAAGTTTCCAAAATTTGAATTTTTTTAGAATATATGGGTGGATCTCTAACCCGAATCTGCCCAAATTGATGAAAAACCCAGATTTTTGGGATTTTCTCTAAAATTGTAAAAAATGTTTTTTGAGTTTGGGGATTCGCTTTCATCCATTCCTCCATGGATTTTATGTATAAATAATACCTCATGGGTCTAAGAAAAAAAAAGGAATTGTTATGTTGTATGGTTGATTTTTGAATATTGTTGGTTGTACACCTATTTCTCAAGTAATGATATAATTTCAGTTTATGGATTATATGTGTGCATTTAAATCATCTCTATTGTAAGTTTCTCTTAAGAGCTTCATTTTTGGTATGACAAAGGCCCACCGATCCAATCAAGGTAAGTCTCTTTGTAATTACCTTTGAATATGATTCTGGTTTTTTGTGTGTGTGAACATAGTAATTTTATGTTTGATTACAACATCTAATTCCACCCCTATCATGTTTCAGTGATACCTTTAATAGCAGGTCACATGGATGTGTGGTAATCTTGAGTAAGTGAGAGTTGTGTTTGTAATGTGATATCTTTGAGTGTAATGATTTCTGAGTAATGATTTGACATCTTTGTGTGAGTATGTGAGAACAATAATTTGATTTAAGTGCTTTAGTGTTTTGTTGAGACAAAATGTTGAAGCGTTTGTTTTTGTTCTACAAATCTAAGGGCAGGTTGGATCTCCATATTTCACCATACATGAGCCTATAATGGAGTATTCCACCACATTTAGCTTTTTCTTTCAGAATTGATTAGACTATATCTTGCAAAAACATGCACACTCAAAACCTCTATCTCTCACCCTACATGCACCTATAATGGAGTGTTTTACTCTACCTAGTATTTCTTTTAAGCTTGATTGAGTTTCCTTTTTAAGAGTATGCAAAGAGTTAATTGTTGTTAGTTTAGTTTCTCCAGGGGATATAATCAAAGTTCATCCTTCTTCTTCATGATCCTACAATGAACAAATCCATCCCCTGATCAAGAGCTTAAATCATATGCTTTCCTATTAGTTTTTCTTTCTAATTTTTGAATTGTATGAAGAGTGTTATCTTTGAAGTGTGAAAACAAAGTGTTGGTTTTTTATATTTTTTTCTTATATAGGCTATACTCATCAGACATAGTTAAACCACCTATTGCTGGCACATATATTGTAACAACTGTGTTGATTATGAATCCCGATCGATAATTTAGGTTTGGTAATATATTATGCATATAATTGCACCAACATTTTGGCGTCGTTGTCGGGGAGTTGTAAACGGTAATAGGTAGTATTTGAATTAGATTGATTTAATGGTTTTGGATTGGTTTTATGGATGAACTAAGGGTGGAGAAAAGACAGTAAGACATGAGGGAAGAGCCTATGCATCCACTTTAGTGGGGTTTCTCCAAATTTAGGTTGTCCTCTTCCTTTCATGCATACGTGTTTTTCTTTTAATGCAAGTGTGTTTTTCCTTATTTTATGCAAAAGTGTGTTTTTATTTATGAAAATTTAATTTTATTTATGATGAGATGACTTGTGCAAACCGATAACCTGGTGACAACAAGGTCCTGGTAACACAAGGAATTCAAGTTTAGTGTGTTTTATTTTTTCAAATAGTTTTAATTTCTTAGTTTTAAAATTCATATATTTGATGATAAATCGTTTTTTGGGTGTTGTAAGAACCCCTGAGTACTAATTTGTGTTGCGAGACAGGGATCATCAACCAACTAGAGTAATTTATGGATGATCAAGAGATTGAAGAATGTTCCTCCAAGAACTTTCTCACATTCTAGCAACAGCTAGGATATCCACCTCTCAGAAAGAGCATATCTTGACAACAGTAAATAATTTATTTGTCTCTCCACAAGAAGATTTAGAATTCCCTTTGGATTCCTCTTGTCAATTTGGTGAGGAGACTAAAGAATCATGGATATAATTCAATGGAGAGCAACCATTGGAACCTGAGATTGAGGATTTCTTAGCATGCCTCTCAGTAGATCCTATATGTACTCCAAAGACCAATAATCTTGAAGAATATAACTATGTAGCATGGAAAAGGAGGACACACTATGTGACCTAAACAAAGAAGAGAAACAAGAAGATAATGATCCTATTGAAAGACAGTTCCAATTAATTATGAAGTCACACTACTCTTTTACTTTTCATTATTGTTTGATCTCATCATCAAAGTAATTGGTCCTTCATACTCTGGTATGCATTAAAATTTATCTTTTAAACCCGGGTATGAATATATTTCTAACCTTGTTACGTACATGTCTTCACTGGAAGTATTCCTATACTTGAAGGACATTTTCTTTTGTTCAATTAGAGTAGGATAGTAAATAAATAAATAAATTATGCATACAAGTGAAATGCACCCTATCTTTCATACTTTTCATAAATGGGAATGTTAAAAGTTAACAAAGCAATCAATTTAAGGTCTTTTGTTCCTCTAGTAGATTTCTTTCTAAAAGTTATGACAATTTTGTTTGGAATTTTATGAGAAGATAATCTCTTCATCCTCTGAATGCACACATAATATTGGAAGGGTGTTTTCAAAAGCGGAGAAGGCATCATTGTCAATGGAAGAGAACACTTAAGGGAGTACTTCATGACCTATTTCCTCAAATTTATTCTTTTTCCTTAAGTTGTTAAAAAATATGCATTTGTGCTTTATCATCACCTATCTATTTTAAGACCACTATTTCACAAGGATGATCGATTAAGTGATCTTTTTAATAGAAATTGAAACTAAATGTTAATTCCATACTATTTTATTCATAGATAATCATTTTTGGTCAAATAAATCATGAATAATGTATGCATTGTTCAACTTTTGACATTTCCCCTGAATTTTCTATTTGTAAGCATGAATAAAAATCTAGTTTTAATTAGTTCTATTGGTTTTTTATTTTTAGTAGTTGTTTGTAGCCCTCTCAGAAACCCTCATTTTTTTTAGCGTATCACATTGTGTGCATGAGGGCATGAAAAACCTCAGGCATGGGAGAGTGGTTGTTGGGAACTTCATATTCTTTTAAGCTTCCGTCAGCAAATCCAAATCAACATGTTCAATAATGGAAATTAATAGTCATTTCGATAATTCTGGTACAAGTACCAAATTTCTGCATTATTTACCTACATAATTTTTCCCACAATACACATAAGCATGAAACTAAGAGTATTCTAGTCACACCGTGAGGTCTGCAAATTCCATTTTGAAGATCATAAAGACCTGTTCCGGTACTGTTCTTTTCTGGTACTGTTCTGTTCCGGTACTATAGAATCATGTTCTGGTACTGTCCTGTTCCAGTACTATTCTATTCCAGTACTACAGAGTCTTGTTCTGGTACTATCTATTATGGTACTACAGAAACATGTTCCAATACCAGTTACCAATCTGGTACTAATGCCAAAGTGATATGTTCTTTGTCATGTACTTAAAATTGTTTTCACTTCAGGTAATTGGAGGTACAGGCTATTCCTTTCATGTTCTTTCTATAAAGGATCATTTAAGTCTTGTGTTGAACTATTCTTTACTCTCATGTGCATCTTCCTCCTACATTGCTACACTCACCCCTAAATGAATCATCCTTGATATCCTTTAGGGAGATATTTTCACATTTAGCTCTAAATGATAATGGGTGCACTTGTCTTATTACATCATCATTTTGAAAAAGTGATTAATAATTGAAATACCCATTGAAAAGTGGTGACACCATTCTGTTTAAAACTAACCTACTTGATTTAACAAGTTCTTATCCAAGTTTCTCTTTATAAGTTTCTCTTGGGATTTATTGATGAAAACCTCATGTGGTGGAATGCCCCTGCAAAACCTCAATGAACTTTCATGGGAACCCTAATAGGATTAACTGTAGGGACCTCTTAGTCATTATCTGAGATGTTCCATTATACATTGAATATATGAGATTTAAGGCTAATGTGGATGATGTCACCCTTGGGATAGTTGGAAACAATTAATTATGTGCCTAATAACTCTAAAACACTCTCGTACCACCTGCCTTCCTTATACTCTAAAGTTGTCAATGAGAAATATACGTCATTCTAAATCTTTTGAGTAATATGTTAAAAAGGAAGTATCAAGAAGTACAAGTAAACCCGCTGAGGTACTGAATAGGAATGATGGCAGTGAGGCCATGCTTGTATGGTACTATGGAAAATCTGTCGGGGTACCGAATAGGCCTACTGGCAATGGGGCTATGACAGGTACAGAGAGTTGAAAAACATAAATTGACACACCTAAAACAAAACAAAAACCCTTGGGTCTCATTCTTAAGCAATCATTATCAAATCAAAGCTAGGAAATGACCTTTATATCACTCAAATGATGTTCTTAAGAACCTTCAAGTATCCACTTTAGGGTTCTATCTTTAAAATAAATAGGTTTTCATGAAAGTGGGACCCTCAGTATATGTGATTCACCCTACCTAAGCAAGAAGAGCTTTATCTCTATAAACTTGGATAATAAATAAGTTAATCATCTTGGGATGTATTCTTTTATGGGTTCCTCTCTTCAAATCAGATCTAAACTATGCTTATATCACTTTTATTTTTTAAGGTGATCTACGCAGGGGGCCTATTAGTCAAATTTGTTATGAAAACTCCCGGCCACTATCGTATAATCATATTTGATTCAAATCCATCCATTTATCCTAATTATGATCCACAACAAATCGGATAAGGCTTCACATCAAATCACTAACAGATCCAATCTATTACTCATGACTACACTTTGCCATCATAACTACTTTTTCATGGGTAAGAAGTGTGAAGCATAGGCCAGGAGGTTTACATTGTATAGAAGGTTACATAAAAGAGAACTTATGGAGATGAAGAAGGGTGGAACTTCAGGGAATGCTTGATCGAGTGAGTAATTCCATCAATTTTGAAATTTTGAAGATCATTGTTGCATGAGGACATGCAATGGATAAGGCATGGGGGGAATGTTGAGCCTCCTTTTTGTCACCTCCAATTGCCTTATCTTGTCCCATATCCTGACCAATTTTGCCTAATAGATATGCATTATCTGCATATTTTCCTCAACAAACATGTCTTTTAGCCATTATTGTGTACATATGAGGTAACTTGTGTTTAATCATGATTTATGATGATTTATTAATGATTTGGATTGAATATTTGATGTTTTAAGCTCTCTAATTACTTTGAATGATTTAAGAAGACCTTATGAAAACAACCCCTATCCTTATGGTACATGTTCCAGAGTTCATCCAATACTCATCTCATTCGATACCAATTATGCGCTCATTCGGTACCAATGTTGTGCTCATCTAGTACCAACATAAACAATCATCATGTACTAGAAATAGTTTGAAAATTTGAAATGCTTCGAGAAGAAAATCAGGGACATGGTTTTTGTCCAGAGAGACGTCTACATGTGCACGCATGGGACATAACTCACCCAGATCACACGTGTGGACTTCCATCTTAAGGGGAATGATTTTGCAAAAATTAGCAAAAATCTCAAATTGCCAACTTGTGCCTCGATTTTCGTGCAGATGGAATCAAATCTAGAAATTATATGAAATGGGTTTTGTCTAGAATGTGGAAAATTGAGTAACATGTGAGTGCTTTTCCAAAATTCGAATTTTTTTAGAATATATGGGTGGATATATAACTCAAATATGCCCAAATTGATGAAAACCCCAGATTTTTGGGATTTATCCTAAAATTATAAAAATTGTTTTTTGAGTTTGGGGATTCGGTTTCATCCATTCCTCCATGGATTTTATGTATAAATAATATCTCATAGGTATGAGAAAAAAATAAGGAATTGTTATGTTGTAGGGTTGATTTTTGAAGATTGTTAGTTGTACACCTATTTCTCAAGTAATGATATAATTTTAGTTTATGGATTATATGTGTACATTTACATCATTTCTACTGTAAGTTTCTTTAAAGAGCTTCCTTGTTGGTACGAAAAGGGCCCACCGATCCAATCAAGGTAAGTCTCTTTGTAATTAACTGTGAATATGATTCTAGTTCTTTTTGTGTGTGAACAGAGTAATTTTATGTTTGATTACATCATCTAATTCCACCTCTGTCATGTTTCAGTGATACCTTTATTAGCAGGTCACATGGATGTGTGGCAATCTTGAGTAAGTGAGAGTTGTGTTTGTAATGTGAGATCTCTGAGTGTAATGATTTCTGAGTAATGATTTGACATCTTTGTGTGAGTATGTGAGAACAATCATTCGATTTAAGTGATTTAGTGTTTTGTCTAGACTAAATGTTGTAGTGTTTGTTTCCGTTCTACAAATCTAAGGGCAGGTTGGATCTCCATATTTCACCATACATGAGCCTATAATGGAGTATTCCACCACATTTAGCCTTTTATTCCAAAATTGATTATACTATAGCTTTCAAACATAGGCACAATCAAATCCTCTATCACTCACTCTACATGCACCTATACTGGAGGGTTTTACTATGTTTGGTATTTCTTTTAATATTGATTGAGTTTCCTTCTTAAGAGTATGCAAAGTGTTAATTGTTTTTAGTTTAGTTTCTCGAGAGGACATAATCAAAGTTCATCTTTATTCTTCATGATCCTACAATGAACAGATCCATCACCTGAGCAAGAGCTTAAATCATATGTTTTCCTAAGAATTTTTCTTTTTGTGAAGAGTGTTATCTTTGAAGTGTGAAAACAAAGTGTTGGAATTTTAGATTTGTTTCTTATATATGATATACTCATCAAATATAGTTAAACCACATGTTGCTGACACATATAGTGTAACAACTATGTTGATTACGAATTCCGTTCGATAATTTATGTTTGGTAATATATTATGCATATAATTGCACCAACAAGCAGTACAATTGAAAATTCTACAAGGGCACCCTTTTAAGAAATTAGTTATGGGGCCCATTTGAAAATATATCACACATAAATGTCTAAAAGTATTGCTAGGTAAAACCTCCTTGGGGGGGCACCGATAGGACCCGACTTGGTTGAAAAACTTCAGGGCGACTTGAGTAGAAAGAAAAGCTAATGGAGAAATAGAAAAAATAAAACAAAGACAAGACAATACAATAAGGAAAATTAAGAACACACAAATCAAGAAATCTAAATTAAGTAAGCAATAAAGAAGTCGATTACTAGAATTAGGTGCAAAATGATCGACCACCTATAAATTATATGACCGACTCATAAAACATCCATTCACACCAAAATACTAGAAGATAAACAGAGAAAATAGTCCCTTGGAAACAATTAGAGAGTAAACCCAAAAATCAAGAGCAAGTGTTGCACCCAGACAAGTTTTGCACCATTACTGGAACAAGTGAACCGGTCGATTATCCTAACCAAAGAAAGAATATGGTCAAAATAATGAGCATTCATCGAATTGATAGGAAAGAAAAAAACAACATGGTCATACGATTCGACCAGAGATCCCTGACTGCCCAGATAGATTAACTCGATCAAGAAAATATTACACAAGTCTAGTGCACACCTAAGGAACTAAAATAGACAGATTCTATTAAGTACCAAAGACTGACTACATAAATACCACAGTAGATCCACAAAGAAATATAGAGGAAACACACTTTATTATGAGAAAACCCTTGAGGTAGGGAAACACCATACAATGGATCATATTATGGAAGGGATACTCTCCTATTCACTTTCCTCTTCGAGGGGGAAACCTCTTAATGATATTCATCTCCAAATACAATACTTCTCTTTTTCATATCCCATTAAATTGCTTGAACCCCTTTATATAGTGATACTAACCACCTAAAAACATTTTAAAGGAGGAATCATCTAGAAGCGGAACCTTCTAAGAAGTCCTCTTACATTTATTATATCTAACTACTATAGTGGGACTTATTTAATACTATAGTGGACTTAGTCCACCTTACATTGAATGGCCTCCACTATTATCACTATGGGCCCTCTGGTGCCCCCACTACCTCTCTAAATACTTAACATTCCATCCCCCTTATGAAAGCATTGTCCTCAATTCTTTTTATGAGGGTGTACAACCATATACTAGGGTCCCATGGATAAGTGTGGACCACAGTGATGAAGTATACTAGAGAATCAGGGTCCCATGTAGAAATGAAATCCATCATGATGAAGTAGTTCAACCTCCATTGTAAACCGAGGTCCCATGTCCAAGTGCTCATGTGAACTCCACATCGAAGATATTGGAACCCAATAACCAACTGAAGATGATGCTCCAAAGAATGACACCTATCATGTGGATCCAAATAAGAATATACATCCAAATAGTGGGAAAGGGTCATAGTTGAATCGAGAAGGAAAATTGATTTAAAAAATAGATGATTTCAAAAAAAACAATTCGACACTTCCTGCCAAGGAAAGTTCTCTGATACCAATTGTTAAGTATTAAAGACTGACCACAAAAATACCACAATAGATTAACAAAGCAATATAGAAGAAACACACATTATTATGAGAAAACCCATGAGGTAGGGAAACTGTTGATTAATTGGGTTGGTTGTCATTGATGTCAACCCTTGAAGAAAGTCTGATAGCGAATTCTAGTAGCACAAAGGTTTGGGTAATGGAACCAAGTTTTTTTGATGGATAATGGTATGAGTTTTGATATATTTGCAGGTAAGACTATTCTAGATGGATAGTACAAGTCATGCCATTTCCGGTGGTATGTTGAACATCACATAACTCCTCAATGTTAGAGATTTATGGCCATGTGAAGTTGGAGAACCCTCATGAGTCATCTAGAAGCCCCAAAAGGTCAAAGTAGTCAAAGTGTTTGCAAAAGAAATTATTTAAATAATAAATTTAATGGAGAACTCCCTAAAATAAGGAAAGTGGGATGCTACATGAAAGTATAAATAAGAGGCAATTCTCTCTCATTTAATCACACATGAACCTATTGAATATCATTGAATATATATTTTGTGAAAGGTTATTTGGGCAGGTATTATTGATAGAGAAAAGTGTGGTAGGAAAACGGTGGCAGGAAAAGTGCGATGGGAAAATTGCGACAGAAAAACGTGCAACAAAAAAATCGTGGTAGAAAAAGTGTGATAGAAAAATCGAGGTAGAAAAAGTGCAGCAGAAAAATCACAACAGAAAAATCACGATAGAAAAAGTGCAGAAGAAAAAGTGTGGCAGAAAAATCGCAGCAGAAAAAGTGCGGCAGAAAAATAGCGGCAACAACATGGTTGGGGTCTATTTATGATAGATATGGCACATCTTGTTTGAGGTATGTTTTGTGAGATAGGGTTTATCTCTTGAGATGGTATTGGATGTTCAGTATTGCTGCATATATCAGATTTTTTGAGGGATACAATTAGTATTTTGTTGTTGGTATTTGACATATAGGTATTGGTCTTTTGGTTGTGATATGTTGTTGAAGTTGTTGGTTTATCTTGAGGCAACATAACAATGAGGTTGTGGCACATGGTTTTATGTAAGGGTTTATGGTATTTGGTTTATGGATAGAGTGATGAATTGTTAGATAACTTTTGATGGTTATATTGGTGTATGTCTTTGGTATATGGTTGAGTTACATGTTGGATACATGGTTGAGACAAGTAGTTGATGAGTTGGCACATACATGAGGTGTATAGTTGATGATGTTGTTACATATTGATGAGTCAAGGTTGATGCATGATTGATGCATGGTATATGTTGGCTCAGGTTATTGGTATAGGTTGTTTGGTGCAGGTTGATTGGTACAAGTTGTTACAGGTTATTGGTAAAGGTTGACAGTGATAGGTTGATAGTGGCAGTGGTCGATTCAGTGACAGTGACAAGTTTTCTACATTTGTGATTTATATTTCAGGGCAGTTGAATGGGGAAAGGATAGGTGGTTGTAGCCAGCTTCCGATTGTAGTCGGAGAACTTAGGGGGTTGTAGCGTCCTTCTAGTTGTAGCTAGAGATGTGGGGAGTTGGGGATTCCCTCATGTTGTAGTCTAAGAAACTAGGGGGATGGATCCTCCTTCTAGTTGTAGCTGGAAAAAAAAGGAAGTTGGTGCTTCGAATGAATGTAATTCTTCAATACATATAAGAAAAAACATTTTGTGGTTTTCTCCTTCTTTGGGTTTCCACGTAAAAACACTGGTGTACTGTTTATGTGTATGATTGCTCATTTGTTCATTGTTTATTTACTCTGCAATTATTGGATGATAATTCTACACTGATATAACACTTGCATTATATAGTTAAAAAGGATTAATCTTCTTTATTACTGATTCACCCCCCCTCTCAGTAATCCAACATAAACACCATACAATGGATCATATTATGGAAGGGATCCTCTCCTGTTCACTTGCTTCTTCGAGGGGAAACCTCCTAATGAGCTTCAACTCCAAATATAGTAATTCTCTTCTTCACATCCCATTACATTACTTGAACCCCTTTATATAGTGCTACTAACCACCTATGAAATGAGAACTGAACAGGAAAATCTAGATATAAGAGAAGAAACTTTCAAAGTGTAACACCCTGTTCCCCCAGCTTCTAAATATAACTATATTGGCCAAGGAACTATGGAAAACTCAAAGGTGTGAATGTTTGATTTAATGGACCTTTGTATAAAAGGTCGATGAATCTAAATTATGTTATTTTAATAGAAAATGGATATGTGTTGCATGACTATTGGAAAGGGGATGTGCTAAGAGAGACTGTGAATGCTATGAAAAGGTGGTGGAGGGGACCAAGAATGGTTGCATTAACCTCCATCGAACTAGTACTATGCCAGATTTAATTGCTCAGGATCAGAACAACCCTCTGACTCAGGAATGAATTACAATCAAACTGGTAGGTGGGAAGACCTCCTCAAGAGTTAATGATGGGATGGGGCAGACCACCTATCTATAAGGCTTCTAGACCTGACCAAGGACTGGGAATTCGTTCCACACACAATCTTGCTAGGAAATGAAAGAAAGGAAAGCGTGGGGGGTGAGGGGGGGGGAAGAGAAAAAAAAAAAATCCGTGAAGAGTGCAGAGATGAGCGTGGAAGCTCTGGGACTCGAGGAAGAATTGTGAAAAAAGGGTGTTACTGATCACAGGAAATAGAGACTGAGACGGGAGAAGGAGAGTAACCTTCGTCCCTATCTATCTGATCTAGAAGAAGATATCCAATCAAAAAATCATTGTGGTCTAGCTTGGGGGTGGCTAGTGGTAAATCCATTAGGAGTGACTGAGCCTATGGTTGGGTGGAAATGGGCACCCTTTCCAACAGTCGCTTCACGTTGTCTGGTTCTTACTAGTGTTTCTATACTTTATGCCTTGAATTGGGAATTGATAGTTGCATGCATGTATTTACTTATTTATAAATGGTTATGCACTGAAAAGGTTAAATTTTGTATATACGTTGTTTTCCTTGAGGATTTGTGCTTCTTCTTTTTTTCCCATGCACCCCAATTTAGATCTCGAAGGTGTTTTCCCCAGGGAGCTACCTCACAGCTCCAAAATTAGAGAAAACCTCTTGTCATTGCTACCATCATGAGAACCTCATGATTTTACACCGCCTAGTATAAAAAATTAAGGTGTTGCGAACTAGGAAGGCGTTTCCTTCAAAGCAGTAATCTGAAAGACCTTGAATTTGTACCCATGACCTTAGTCAAAACCCAGCTAAAGAGTATATTTTATAGCCCGAGAGTCATTTAAAGGTCCATGGGACTTGGGTCTAGGAACCCTACGTTAAAAGGAGTTAGCTCATGAAGTCTTTAGAGATTCGGGAGTTCGAAGCTCTAAGATTTCAAAATTCACGATAGTCACAGTTACCCGAACTTCCAGAGTAACAAGAGTCGTAGATGACTTAAGAAACTGACAGCGAAGATGGATGTGAGTCGTTCATCGGGAGGACAATCTATCTGAGTCGTCAGATCGACTCAGAGACCTACTGGAGCTAACGAATCAAATCCCATCCTCTCAATTAAATTGATGGTTGGGAATCATTGTGGAGCGCGAAGGTGAAATTAGCGGACGTGCTAGCTCACGACCCGCAATTCACCAACGTCGTTGATCTTGTTGGGGTGGAAGATCAACAACTCCAATTAGACCGAGTTGGGTGAGTACTTTTATATTGCAGAGGTTGAGCTCTCTGATAAAGAGTGCACTTGTTGGGGCTCTGCAATCACTATGAACTGTCGATCGACGAGAAAATCGGCATTGGTAGGATCATGACCATCTGTTGATACTGAGAGGGGGGTGAATCAATATCAAGTACAGTTTAAAACCTTTTTCAACTTATACTTAAACCATTCAACTATATCCAATGATAAATTAACAATAGTATAAGAGTTACACCAATACACCACAATACACCATGCACAATATATGAGAAATAATCAATAGTTATTGTTTAAGGGAAGTAATGAATTCCAAAGGTAGCTACAGATTCCAAATGTAAAGTGAGGGATAAACCTCCAAGAGGAATCTACAATCCTCCAATATTAAGAGAGGATTTAAATCTCCATCCTTTCCCCTTCCTTCCACCCAAAAATAAGTTATAGAGAGAATGGTAGACTTTGTTCAATTCTTGTTTATTCAAGAGACTGATCTTGTAAAGAATGCCCCACGCTTAATATTTAACATCAGATTCTGAAAATTGCACACAAGAAACCACATTCCATACTATTTCCAATTCAATTTATCCCACTTCATTTGGATTCTCCATGAAGAAGTAATGACTGTTTTACCCGGAACACATGTTTATTGACTAGCTTCAGGACTGGTCAAAAACCCTATCTTCCACAGACTGTATATCCATAATTATAGTGAATCAAGAGATGAAACTTTTAACACAGGTACCTTGATATGTATTCTCAATACCATAGAAATGTCACCATCTGAATCGTTCTATAAAAACCTTTATAGAGAAAATGGTAAGATGACCTGAAAATAACATACCTTAGAACACATCACCAAAAGAATTCATCCTCCCTTGAAATCCAACCTTCTTTACTTCTGATTTCCTCTGAAATTTGACTTGTGTATAAAATGAATGTATAATGATATTTATTTATACCATTTATGTCACTTCCTTTTAACATTAGGGCCGACCTGAAACTTTCTTATTTTGTAATTCTATTCTTTAATTATATTCAGGGCCTACATGTACTTCCTTCTTCAATTCACTTTGTCATCTTCAAAAATTCATTTCTCCTCAACCATGAGGATCCACATAACATGCCACATACCACCGAAAACAACATGATGTATATTATCCATCCATTGGTGTTGTATCTGCATGTGCATTGTCCATCATGTCCAAATACCTTCATCAATCTTGCAGTCCAAAACCCATGACTAGGGTTGACATCAATGACAACAACTAATCTTCCAACAATATCCCCCTTTGTCATTGATGGAAACACTCATGCTCCCCCTATCATCATTATCCCAATTTATCTCTCCCTTTGACATCAATGGCAAAGGGTAGGGCTTCTCCCCCTGAGTTTAATGGCAAAAGGTAACTCTCTTCTTTGGGGATGCTCCCCCTAAACATGTGGCACTCAATAATACTTCATCCTTATTTTTGGTCTTTGGGACTTTTTCTTCCTTAGAATCCTTTTCTGTGGCTTCTATCTTCTCTCTCTTCTTCATGTCTAGGATGTATATGTTGTTCGATCTTTTTGTTGCAGTTGCAACCAATCTTCCTAAGTTATTTTCTCTGATTTTACATTTTCAGGAGTCAAACGTAAGAGTGTATCCTTGATCACATATTTTGCTGACACTGAGGAGATTATGTTTCAGATATTCAACCAATAGGACTTTTCCTTCTTTTACATTTTCACTTCCAAGTTTTACAATTTCTTTTCCAAGTATTTTAGTAGATGAGTCATCTCCAAATGTAACATTTCCACCCTTTTTCTTCAAGCTGACAAATTTTCTTTGATCTCCAGTCATATGAAATGAGCACCCACTGTCTATGAACCATTCATATTCTTCTTTGCATTCTTTAGCGACCAATGTTATTTGACAGTTTTCATTTTGTGGAATTTCTTTCCTTTTCCATGTTGTAGTTAATATACATACATTTGGCATATGATTATCTTCCTTCATCACTCTGTAATATCGTGCGTTATGAACAAGATTATTGCACTTGTAACATACAATATTTTGATCCATTAATGGGTCAAATGGATTATAATTTATGTTGATAGGTCTACGATCATTTCCATATATACTATTTTCACCATTCATGTAGCTTGCATAGTTATTCCTTTCATTGATTCTACAATCAATTGCCTTGTGTCCAAAATTTCCACAAGCATAACAATGTCCAAGAAATAAATTTTTATACCTGGGAGTAAGTGATCTTCTTTGTGGTGCGGTCCATCTGGGTTCATGATATATTCCTCTGTATTTTCCTTCAGAATGATTTCTTTCATACCTGATGGGAGAGGATCTTCTTGATGTCTCATTCCTTTTGAATTCGAGTCTTCTATCTTGTTGTTCAACTTATTCTGGAGTGTTGGTTTCATCATTTTCATCTTCCTTCTCTTGTTTTGTTGTCTTCAAACTATCATTATATCCTAGTCCTATCTTGTCATTTGGAGATATTTTATTGCTAAGGATCTCATCTAATTTTTCAGTGTTTTTTTCGAAGTTCTTCAACTTTTTTGTTGTCAATAGTAGCTCCCCTTTTGTGTGATCCAATTTTGCTTTCAATTTCTCATAATCTTCTAATTGTTCCTCCAATCTATTAATGGTATTTTCAAGCTTGTAATTCTCTTCTTCACAACTACTCAATTCACCTTTTAGTATTATGTTTGTGTTTCTAAGCTTGCTATTTTCAGTTTCAACATGCTTCAACTTTTAAATATTCTCATCTTCTTGTTCACTCTCTACATTGTCTTTGTATCCCCAAAAGGAATCAAGGTTGGTTTCTTTGTCTGAATCTTCTTCACAAATGATTTCTTCTTCTTTAGAATTCTTGTGATCATCATCCTAGGTTTCTTGGGTTATGAAGATGACTTCTCCTCCATCATTATCTTCTTCATCACTCTCATCTGAGGAGATGTCATCATCCTTGGAGTATAATCTCTTTTTATTGTTGAGACTTCTCTTTTTATAGTAGCCGTTTTCAACAATATGTCCTATTCTACCACAATTAAAGAATTTGAGAGGAGACTTACCTTTGTATCTTCCACTTCCCTTTTGAAACCTTCTTACAATTTTTTCTATTTCTTCATCAAGGTCGTTATCCTTGTCTTTTGTCTTTTTAATGGCTTTAAACGCTACTTCATTGTTTGGCTAGTCACTTTCTATACTTGTTCTCATTTCATATGCTATAAGAAACCCATGCAATTCATCCATTGTCATTTTGGTCAAGTCCCTAGTTTCTTCAATGGTGGAGACCTTAGCATCATAATTCAAGAGAAGTGATCTCAACACTTTTTGTACAACCAACGATTCATCGAGATCTTCACCTAATCCTCTGATAGCATTAACAACTTCATCAACTCTAAGAAGATAGGTTGCAATATCTTCCTTTTCATTCATCTTCAAATTTTCAAATTCTGCTTTATGTCGTTGAAGCTTGACCTGCTTAACTTGTGGATCACCTTCGTAGATACTCTTGAGTTTGTCCCATACCTCTTTAGCAGTGCAACAACCCATCACTTTACTAGCAATGGTTGGTGCCAATGTTGCTAGAATAACATGTCTAGATTTTGAATTACAACTCATAAGCTTCTTCTCATTTGGATCGGTTGGAGCATTATTTGGGATTACATAGCCATTTACAACTGAGTACCAAATATCTACTCCCAAATTTGTTAGGTAAATTTTCAGTCTATCACTCCAGTATGCATAATTTCTTCCATAAAATTTTTGAATCCCATTTGAAATGTGCTCATGGTCATCCATCTCTTCTCAAGATTTTCCTTCCAGTGGTTAAACTGTTCTGAAGGCAACCTGCTCCGATAGCAATTTTTGATATTGAGAGGGTTGTGAATCAGTATCAAGTACAATTTAATACCTTTTTCAACTTATACTTAAACCATTCAAATATATCCCATGAGAAATGAACAATATTATAAGATTTACACCAATACACCACAATACACCATGCACAATATATGAGAAATAATCAATAGTTATTGTTCAAGGGAAGTAATGACTTCCAAATGTAGCTACAACTTCCAAATGTAAAGGGAGGGATAAACCTCCAAGAGGAAGCTACAATCCTCCAATATTAAGAGAGGATTTAACTCTCCATCCTTGCCCCTTCCTTCCACCCAAAAAGAAGTTATAGAGAGAATGGTCGACTTTGTTCAATTCTGGTTTATTCAGGAGACCGAACATGTATAGAATTTCCCGCGCTCAATATTTAAAATCAGATTATGAAACTCGCACATAAGAAACTATAGTCCGTATGATTTCCAATGCAATTTTTCCCACTTCATTTGGATTCTCTATGAAGAAGTTATTACTTCTTTACCCGGAACACCTGTTTATTGACTAGCTTTAGGACTGGTCAAAAACCCTATCTTCCACAGACTGCATCTCCCTAATTACAGGGAATCAAGAGCTGAAACGTTTACCATAGGTACCTTGATATGTCTTCTCAATACTATATCCATTTGACCATATGAATCGTTCTAGAAATTTTTTTATAGCGAAAATGGTATGATGACCTGAAAATAACATACCTTAGAACACATCAACAAAAGACTTCATCCTCCCTTGAAATCTGACCTTCTTTACTTTTGATTTCCTCTAAAATTCGACTTGTGTATCAAATGAATGTATAATGATATTTATTTATACCATTTATGTCACTTCCTTTTAACATTAGGTACCACCTGCCACTTTCTTATTTTGTAATTTTGTTCTTTAATTATCTTCAGGGCCTACATGTACTTCCTTCTTCAATTCACTCTATCATCTTTAGAAATTCATTTCTCGTCAACCATGAGGATCCACGTGACGTGCCACATACCACCGAAAACAACATGATGTATAATATTCATCCATTGGTGTTGCATCTGCATGTGCATTTTCCTTCATGTCCAAATACCTTCATCAATTTTACGGTCCAAGACCCATGACTAGGGTTGACATCAATGACAACAACCAATCTTCCAACACCATCAGACCTGGAAACGTTTCTAGGTGGATAGTTGCAAGTTCCCTTGGAAATTCATGGAGTAATGGAGTCTGTTTGTGCCATCGATCTGAGAGAAAGGACATGTGTCAATAGATCATAGACTTTGGGTGTAACCTCTCTAGGAGAAAGCGAGTGTGGAGAGGTTGAAACTCTTGAAGCCCAAAGAGCCGAAGTGATTTGCATTTGTCGATCTGTGGTAGACACAGGTCGACGGATCGTCAAATTTGGGTGTAAGAACTCCAGGATAAAGCGAGTGTGGAGAGGTTGACACTCCCGAAGCCTGAAGATCCTAAGTGATTTGTAGTCGTCGATATGTGGGAGACATGCGTCGACGGATCATCGACTTCGGGTGTAATCACTCCGGTAGAAAGTGAGTGTGGAGAGCCTGATACTCTCGAAGTCGGAAGAGACAAAGTAGATCTGAGCCATCCAATCCAAAGGGACAGGTGTCTTTAGATCGTGAACTTCAGAGGTTTTCCACTCTGGATAATTCGTGTGTTAGTCATTTTGGCACATGTTGTCTTGGCGTTCGGTCATAGCCCACGTTCATATGAAAGCATAGGGGGATGAAAGAACCTGAATATATTGGGAGGGGATATATTCCTACTCTGAGCTCATTTTGGAGCATGGATATCGTGGCTGGAAATATCTGGAAGAGAAAAATGGAATAGAGACCTCGAATGGGGGTTTTGTTTCTCCTAAGAAGAGAGAAAATTTGAGTCCCCACCATGGGTGTGTTACAAATTGGTATTAGAGCATGGTTACAAAACTTGGCTTGCTTGGGCTCATGGATGTGTCTCTTAAAAACCATGTTTAAAGAACTCTTAATACTGACACCTTCTCTTACTACTTCCCTATAAAGTCTGGTTAAAACTTTTTTCTGAGGGAAAGAATAAAACTTTCTACTCTGTGTGTATTTAATAAATTTGAATTGTATGTTGTTCATAAACTAATAGACTATTGGCTAATGGTAAGCATTTTTTCAGCACTCCAACAATGAATGAATAACAAGAAAACTTCAATTCTAAATTATGGTGACGTTCTATGAAATGGTGGATGGATCCCACAATAGAGTCGACGAGTTTGACGAGAGGAGGGTGGTGGAGACCCCTCCGAATCTAGTTGAAACTGTAAGAATCCTTATATAATAATTACATAGTTGCAAGGTTGACAACAAGATATTGATAACGGAGTGAGAAAAAAATGGAAATCAATGTAGTCTTGCTGCAAAGCTTATTCGATATACAGAGGAAGCTGCAACATGGACCTGAAACCAGCCATGTGGACCGAGGACATACAAAGAGAATTTAAAGTCCACCTAAAATATGAAAACATGGTCCCATAAGTGGCCACACAGGGAGAAGTACCTTGAGGAAGGCCCAACATGGAGGCAGGGGACACTCATCAAGAGAGTCCTTTGGAAAGTGGACGGACAACTCCTAGGGATATTCTAGTAGAAAAACTAGCTCACAGTCTCAGAAGAAAGGAAAGAAGTGAAAGCATTCCAAAATTCATGACCCTAAATAGTTCAAGAAATCCAAACCACCCTCTTTCAATGGAGAGATCGAGAAGGGGGAAGAGGCAGAAGCTTGTTTTCTTGGTTTAAAGAAGTACTTAAGAGTTCATGACTATTCTGAAAACTTGAAGGCTCGAATAGCCATCTTCAACCTAAATGGAAATGGCTCCATTTGGTGGGAGGATCTTAAGAATGTGAAAGGAATCCATGAAAAAGGATTATCATGGAAACAGTTTGAGAAACACTTCAAGGAGAAGTATCTTTCAGAGAAATACTTTGACAAGAAGACTAAGGAGTTCTATGAACTCAAGCTGGGACAACTCATCATAGAGGAGTATGTCAATTAATTTCTGGATTTGTTGAGGTATGTCCCCTACCTAAAATATGAAAAGGAAAAAGTCCAACGATTTATCATTGGGTTGCCTCGGACCTATTGGAACAATATTGAGTTTCACGAGCCAAAAAAATTAGAAGCCACTATCTGGAATCCAAGGTATTGTTATGAACAATTCGGGCATTAGACAGAACCTTGCGAGGACTGGAAGAAGAAGAGTAGTTCGAGATTCAAGAAGAAGGGGTTTAAATCCTCAAGATTTAAGAACTATAGGAAGGATTCAAGGATGAGACTTCCTACCTGAAGTGTGTATCAACAGAATTTACCCTCTCAGAGTGGAAATAAACCTTTTGCATCAACCCCAGGAAATACCGATAACCCAAAGAGAGAACCCTTGAAATGTTGGGGTTGCAGAGAAGATCATCTGCTAAGGGATTGCCCACACAGGAAGCAAAACAGTAGGAGAGTCTACAACATCCAGGAAGCTACCATAGTCAATGATGTGGCTAGGAGCATGCCACAGATTTATGCAACTTTGGATAATAAACAATCCAACCACCAAGATTCAGTGGTGGAGATGGAAGATATGATCGCCAACCATCTAGTTTCTATTTTAATTGAACATGGTTCTAATTTGAGTTATGTGGCCCCTAGACTGTCGATAAGTGTAAACTGCAACTAGTTAGACATGTTAAGCCATGGTTGGTACAAGTAGCCATTGGAACTAAGAGAAAAGTAACAAAGAGGTCTTACTAGCTTGTCAATTCATAATGGATGGGTTTCCCACCCAATAGACCCTTAACAAACTGCCCATAGGATCTTATGACTTGTTGATTGGTATGGATTGGTTTCCTTCTTATAAAACTAAGTTGGATTGTTACCATAAAACTTTAGAATGTGTAAATGGAGAAGGGATAAATATAACCCTCGAAGGGATTTAGAAGCTTGTATCAGTGAGACAAATATCAACCCTTCAAATGAAAAAGTATTACAGAAAGGGGTGTCCTTTATATGCAATACATGTGTTATAATTTGTTGAGGATGAAAAATTGAATGTAGAGGACCACCCCATATTAAGAGAGTATAGATATGTGTTTCCAGAAGAGGTATTGGGTCTACCTATGAGAAGAGACATTGAATTCTCGATAGAACTTGCACCAAGAGTGGTGCTAGTGTTTAGGACACCCTATAGGATGAGTACACCTGAGGTAGTCAAGATCAAGCTACAGCTAAAGGAAATGATGGAAAAAGGCTACTTCTGGCCCAGTGTGTCTCCATGGGGAGCACCATCCCTATTTCTGAAAAATAAAGATATCACGCTTCAACTATGCATAGATTATAGACAACTCAATTAGGAAACCATAAAGAACAAGTACCCCTTACCAATAATCGATGACTTGTTCGACCAATTAGGGGGTACTTCCATTTTCTCAAAAATTGACTTGAGTTTTAGATACCATCAAGTCTGAATCAAGGATGAAGACATCTACAAAATGGCCTTTAGGACACTTTATGGTCACTATGAATTTATGGTGGTGCCATTTGGACTAACCAATGGCCCCAACACTTTTATGTGCTTAATGAACAATGTAATCAACAAATTCCTAGACAAATTTGTATTGGTTTTCATTGAGGATATATTAATCCACTCCAAGAACAAAGAATACCATGAAGATCATATTATACTTGTACTTGAAGTAATAAGAGAACATCAACTCTACGCTAAGATTAGCAAGTGTGACTTTTTCCATAAGCAAGTGCATTACTTGGGCCATGTCATTTCTGAAGAAGGGGTAGCAGTAGACCTTGTAAAGATTAGATCTATTATGGAATGGCCTACCCCAAAGGATGTATCTGATATCAGATCCTTTATGGGCTTAGTGGGATATTATAGAAGGTTCATAAAGGGATTTTCCAAGATTGGTTGTCCAATCACTGCCCTCCAGAAAAAGGGGGTTAAATTCACTTGGACATCAGAATGTGAAGAAATATTTCAGGAACTGAAATACCTTCTGACCCATACACTCATGATGAAGATTGAAGACCTTGATAATGACTTGTGTGAACATATGCATGCAAGGAAGGACTCGACGGATTCCTTATGCAAGAGGGACGTGTAATTTTCTACACGTCCAGGAAATTGAATGAGCATGAAATCAATTATGTGACCCATAATCTTGAGTTGGCTGTCATAGTGCATGCTTTAAAAATGTGGAGGCATTACCTCCTGGGTAGGAGATTTGTACTTATGAAAAACCACTGTGGGTTGAGGCACATGTTTGATCAACCAAAACTCAATGTTAGACAAGCTAGGTGGATGGCTCTCCTTAGTGAATTCGAATTCGAAATCAAACACATCAAAGGGAAGGAAAATAGGGTAGCAAACACCCTTAGAAGAAGTATGAAAATGATTCACCTGGCAGCAGTAAGCACCTATGAAACGAAAGTTAGAGAAAGGATCATGAATGCACAAGAAACATATGCATTCTTCAATACCATGACCTCATACCTAAGGCAAGAGCCTACAAGGATAAAGTATGAAGGCTATCAAATGCTCGATGAATCCTACTGACCTACAAAAATAGATTGTATATTCCAAGCTGTGACGACTTGAAGAGGTTCATAATGGATGAACTACACAAGAGACCATATACTGATCAACCAGGATATCAGAAAATAATCACGACCACTACGAAAAAATTATATTGTCCTGGAATGAAAAAGGACATAGCCAACTATCTAGCTAAGTGCCTAAAATGATAGCAAGTTAAGGCAGAACACCAGCACCCAACATGGTTGTTACAACCCCTACCAATTCCAGAATGGAAATGGGAAACCATTTCCATGGATTTCATCATCGGATTACCAAGATCGACTAAGAAGAATGATGCCATCATGGTAGTGGTGCACAAATGGAGTAAGTCTGCTCACTTCTTTCCTGTAAAGTCCAATTGCAAGGAAATAGATATTGCCAACATCTTCATGAAGGAGATATTTAGACTGCATGGCATGCCTAGAGAGATTATATCCAATAGAGACACAAAATTCACTTCAAGCTTTTGGAAATCCTTGATGGTTGGTCTTGAGACTAAATTGTTGTTTAGCACAGCCTATCACCCCCAAACTGATGGACAGACAGAAAGAGTAAACCAAATATTAGAAGACGTGTTAAGGATGCATGTAATGCATCAACCTAAGAAGTGGGAAGACTACCTTCCATTGGTAGAATTTTACTACAATAATGGTTATCAAGAGTCACTAAAGATGAGCCCTTTTGAAGCCATCTATGGTATACAGTGCAAAATTCTCATCAATTAGAGTAATCCAATGGATAGAATTTCAATCATACCAGACATGTTAAAATAAATGGAGCAACAAGTGATTCAGATAAAGAAAAATATGAAAATTTCTCAGGATAGACGGAAGAGTTATGTCAACCGAAAGAGAACCCCCAGAGAGTTCAAGACAGGAGATCATGTCTACCTTAGAGTTAGACCCAGGAAGAGTTCCCTAAGAATGGGAGCTTGTGACAAGATGGAACCTCGGTATTGTAGACCCTTTAAAGTCCTAGATAGAGTGGGACCTGTAGACTATAGGCTAGCACTTCCTCCCACAGTAAAAGCACATAATGTTTTCCATGTTTCATTATTGAAGAAATATGTACATGAATCTAATCATATAATTGACTGGTATGTGATCCAGGTGGAGCCAGAGGGCGAATTCCTGCCAGAACCTCAATGCATACTAGACAGGAAGGAAACCTCACTCAAGAATTGAACCATTGCATAGGTCAAGGTGTAGTGGAAACACTTTGGCCCAGATGAGGCTACGTGGGAAATGGAGGATGCCATGAGATAAGCATATCTGATTTTTTTTACTCCTGTACATACATATCATGTTGACAGATAGAACATCGAGGATGATGTTCCTTTAAGGGGGATGGAATTGTAACACCCTGTTTCCCCCAGTTTGTAAATATAACTATATTGGCAAAGGAACTATGGAAAACTCAAAGGTGTGAATTTTTTATTTAATGGGCCTTTGTATAAAATGTCGATAAATGTAAATTCTATTATTTTAATAGAAAATGGATACGTGTTGCATGACTATTGGAAAGGGTATGTGATAAGAGAGACCACGAATGCTATGAAAGGGTGGTGGAGGGGAACAATAATGGTTGCGTTAACCTCCACCGAACCAGTACGGTGTTGGATTTAATTTCTCAGGATCAGAACAACCCTTTGACCTAGGAATGAATTACAATCATGCGGGTAGGTGGGAAGACGTCCTCAAGAGTTAATGAGGAGATGGGGAAGATCACCCATCTGTAAGGCTTCCAGACCTGACAATGGACTGGGAATTCGGGCCATGTGCACTCTTGTTGTGAAATGAA
>ML794897.1:225161-237259 GCA_009831015.1 Picea engelmannii | reverse complement strand
GGGGGGGGGGGAATAAAAAAAAGAAATCTGTGAAGAGTGCAGAGATGAGCGTGGAAATTCTAGGACTTGAGGAAGAATTGTGAAAAAAGGGTGTGTTCTGATTGCGGGAAATAGGGACTGAGACGGGAGAAGGAGAGTAACCTTCTTCCCTATATATTTCTGACTCGGAAGAAGATATCCAATAAAAAAGCATTGTGTTATAGCTCGGGGTGGCTAGTGGTAAATTCGTTAGGAGTGAATGAGCCTACGGTTGGGTGGAAATGTGCACCCTTTCCAGCATTTGCTTCACATTGTCTGGTTTTGATAAGTGTTTCTATACTTTATGCATTGAATTGGGAATTATAAGTTGCATGCATGTATTTACTTATCTGTAAATGGTTCTGCACTGAAAAGGTTAAATTTTGTGTATATGTTGTTTTCCTTGAGGATTTGTGCTTCTAGTTTTTTTCCCATGTGCCCCAGTTTATCTCTCGAAGGTGTTTTCCCCAGGGAGATACCTCACAGCTCTAAAATCAAAGAAATCCTCTTGGCACTGCTACCGTCACGGTAATCTCACGAGTTTATGCCGCCTAGTATCAAAACTTAAGGTGTTGCAGACTAGGAAGGTGTTTCCTTCAAATCTGTATTTTGAAAGACCTTGAATTCGCACCCACGACCTTAGTCAAAACCTGACTAAAGAGTAGAGATCATAGCCCGAGAGTCATCTAAAGGTCCATGTGACCTGGGTCTAGGAACCCTGTGCTAAAAGGAGTTAGCTCATGAAGGCTTCAAAGCTTCGAGAGTTCGAAGATCTGAGATGTCAAACTTCACGATAGTCACATTTACCCGAACTACTAGAGTAACAAGAGTCGTAGATGACTTAAGAACTTGACAGTGGAGATGGATGTGAGTCTTTCATCAGAAGGAGAAGCTATCCAAGTCATCATACCAACTCAGAGACCTGTTGGAGATAACGAATCAAACCCCAAATGCTCGATTAAATCGATGGTTGGGAATCATTGCAGAGTGCGAAGGTGAAATTAGTGGATGTGCTAGTTCACGGCCCACAATTCACCAATGTCATTGATCTCATCGAGGTGGAAGATCAACAACCCCGATTATATCGAGTTGGGTGAGTACTTTCAAATTGCAAAGTTTGATATCTCTGATAAAGAGTGTGCACGTTGGGGCCCCGCAATCACTGTGAACCATCGATTGACGAGCAAATCGATATTGGTGCGATCATGATTGTTAGACTTGGAAAAGTTGTTAGGTGGATAGTCGCGAGTTCCTTTGAAAATCTGCGGATTAACAGAGTCCATTTGTGTCATCGATCTGAGAGAAAGGACACATGTCGACATATCGTCTACTTCGGGTGTAAGCTCTCCAGGAGAAGGAGAGTGTGGAGAGGTTGAAACTACCGAAGCCTGAAGAGCCGAAGTGATTTGAAGCCATCGATCTGTGGGAGACACGAGTCGATGGATCATCAAATTTGGGTGTAAGCACTCTAGGAGAAAGCAAGTGTGGAGAGTTTGACACTCCCGAATCCTGAAGAGATGAAGTGATTTGAAGGCGTCGATATGTGGGAGACACGGGTCGCAGGATCATCAACTTTGAGTGTAAACACTTTGGGAGAAAGCAAGTGTGGAGAGGTTGACACTCTCGAATCCCAAAGAGACAAAGTAGATCTAAGCCGTCCAAGCCAAAGGGATAGGTGTCATTAGATCACGAACTTCAGAGGTTTTCCACTTCGGATTATTCGCGTGGTAGTTGTCTTGGCGTCCGACCATAGCCCACAGTCATATGAAATCATAGGGGGATGAAATAACCCGAAGATCTTGGGAGGGTATATCTTCCTACTCTGAGCTCATTTCGTAGCATGGAGATCATGGATGGAAATCTCTGGAAGAGAAAAATGGAATAGAGACCCCGAATGGGCGTTTTGTTTCTCCTAAGAAGAGAGAAAATTCAAGTCCCCGCCATGGTTGTGTTACACAAAGAATCCAAAAGGTCAAAGAAAAATGGAAAGGAAAAGGAAAAAGAACATAGCAGAAGCAGTGACATCTCGAAAGATGATGAAGAAATGGACAACTTTGTCAGAATATTGAACAAGGGAACCAACGCCAGATATACAGGTAAGTTTCCTTTGATTTGTTTTAATTGTAATGGTATTGGTCATTTTTCTAACAAATGTCCTCATAAGAAAAAGAAGAGGAATGATGAAGATTACTCAAATAGCAAAAAAACATATAAAGGCAAAAGAAACGCAAAGAAATTTTCAAGAAAATGTTATGCACCAAATAAGACATCTCATCATCAGAGGAAGATGAAGTTAGGACAGTGAGATAGAAAGAGTTCTATTCATGGCAGTAGAAGACTCTGAAAAAGAAGACACTGAAGAAGAATATGAAGAGGCGAAATTTGAGTACCGAAAATAATTGTTGTGTTCCATAGAAGTTATAAGAAGAGAAAAGAAGAAAAAAAAGAAGCTACAATTGGAACTAGACAAGAAATAAGACGCTCAAGAACTAGAACAAATGATCACAAATTTGAAGGTTCAAATAGAAGAAGATAAAAGAGTTGAAGAAGCACTCAAAGAACAAATAGAAGAAAGTGACAAGATCATTGGAAATTTGGAAGCATAGATTGTCACATTAAGAAAGGATCTTCAAAAGAAAAATATGCAAAACAACTCAAAAGTTTTGGATGACATTATCAACAGTAAAAAACCTCATCATGACAAGTCTGGACTTTGATACAATCAGACAGAAAAGGGATCAAGCTCCAAAACAACAAAGAAAGAAACATATCCAAAAAGATATGCAGAAACAATCAAAGGGGATAGGGAGATCTACAAGGAAGATTATAGGCACACTCCTCCACCGAGAAGATTCAAATTTTAGAATCAACAACTGACAGATAGGCCTTAGGAAGAAGAATGATTTAGAAGATAAACTCCTCTCAGAATAGATTCAACTCCTAGGTATCAAACTATATTTTTGGGTTTATGTTATGCATGTAACAATTTTTGACATAAAGGTAAGAATTGCATAGCTAACAACAGGAACATAAACAAATTTGAAAGTCATACACAAAAGGGTTATCCAAGAAGGCCTAGTGAAACACATAGAAGAAGTTACAACATGTTTGAATCATTGAGCACTGAAGTGGAATGCTACAAGTGTAAAAACTTTGGACACATGGCCAAATATTGTAGAATGACAGTTCCTCCTAGAGAACCACAACAAAACAACAACAGTCACAGACAGGAACCTCAGAAGAGAACATGGATAAGAAAGAAGAATAAATATAGAAATGAAGAATGCACACTTGCTCTACAATATAAGCAGAAGAAACGAGGTTGGTATGTTGACACTGGTTTTTCAAAACACATGACAGGTGATAAAGACAAGTTTCTTACATTAATGAAGGAAATAGATGGATTAGTCTCCTTCGGAAATGATGATTCAGCTAAAATCATTGGAAAAGACACTGTCAAAATTGGAAACAAGAATACCAAGGCAGAAAATGTTCTACTAGTAGAAGATATGAAACATAATCTTCTAAGTGTGAGTCAAATGTGTGACCAAGTTCATAAAGTTACTTTTGATTCACAAAAGTGAGAGATAAGAAAAGAAGGTTCAGGAAAATTGATTGCAACAGCTGCAAAAACTTCAAGCAACATATATGTACTAAGTGAAATTGGAAATGAAAAGTGTTGTCTAGAAAAAGAAGATGAAAGTTGGCTATGGAACAAAAGAATGGGTCACATACACTTTTATAACCTTTCAAAGTCAGCAAAAAGGAAGCAGTTAGAGAAATTCCCCAGATTACGAAACCAACCAACACTTTATGCAAGCATTTTCAACAAGGAAAGCAAACGAAGACCAAGTTTAAATCAAAATAATATTCAATGACAAGACCATTGGAAATTGTGCATATTGATCTAGTTGGACCAACTACAACAAAGGGTTTAAAAGGTGATAAATACTTTATGTTATTAGTTGATGATTATACAAGAATGAATGTAGTTTTTTTTCTCAAGAATAAGTCAGAAGCTTATGAAAACTTCAAGGTCTACAAGGAAATGGTTGAAAATGAAATGGATTCAAAAATAAAATGTTTGTGATATGATAATGGATGAGAGTTCACTTCAAAGTAATTTATGGACTACTGCAACAGGCATGGAATAAAAAGGAAATTTTCCGTTACTAGGACACCTCAACAAAATGAAGTTGTTGAAAGAAATAACAGTACAATACAAGAAATGGCTTGAACAATGTTAATGGATTCCAAATTGACAGATCTCTTTTGGAAACATGCAATGAATACAATGGTTCACATTCAAAATAGAGTAATTCTCAGAAACAACACTGACAAAACTCCCTAAAAGCTATGGAAAGGAACCAACAAATGTGAAGCACTTAAGAGTATTTGGAAGCAAATGCTATATCAAAAGAGAAGATGGAAGAATGGGAAAGTTTAACTCTCATGTGGAAAAAGGAGTACTTGTTGGTTACTCGAGTACAAGGAAAGCACACAAGTGTTACAATTTGAGGTTGAACAAAGTTGTGGAAAGCATCAATGTAACAATTGATGAAACAGGTGGACGTAAATTAAAGGAAGAAGAAAATTAATAAATGGAAAAACTTTACGAACAAGAAGCAGAAGATGAAGAAGAATTAGAAGGGGAAGATGAAAAGGATCAGACAAAAGTAGAAGATCAAGTTCAATAAGTGCCTCTAAAGACACCTATCAAATTAGTTCAGAAGAATCATCCTTCAGATCATATTATCGAAAAGAAAGATGCAGGAGTTGAGACTAGAAGAAGAGTCTGTTCACTAGAACAAACACAACTAGCACTCTCATCTACCATTGAACCAATTTTTTTTGAAGAGGCTAGCAAGGATGAATTTTGGAATAAGGCCATGAATGAAGAATAGGATCAAATAGAGAAGAATGACACTTGGGAATTGGTTCCAAGACAAAGGAATAAGAATGTGATTGGCACAAAGTGGGTATTCTGAAATAAATTGAATGAAGATGGATAGGTTACAAGGAACAAAGATAGATTGGTATGTAAAGGATACACACAGGTTGAAGGAATTGACTTTGAAGAGACATTTTCTCCAGTTTCCACAATGGAAGAAATTTGATTGCTCCTAGCTTATGCAGGCTCCAATAATATTAAAGTGTATCAGATGGATGTGAAATCATATTTTTTGAATGAGGAACTTGAAGAAGACGTCTACATTGAACAACCTGAAGGATTTTAGTTGTCAAAGAACGTAGATTATATGTGTAAATTGAAGAAGGCCTTGTATGGTCTAAAACAGGATCCTAGAGCATGGTACTCTAGACTGGATAAATATCCACAACAGGTAGGGTTCAGAAAAGGAAGTGTAGACATCAACCCCTACACCGAGGTAACTCAAGATAGTATTTTATTAATTGAACTTTATGTTGATGATATTATTTTTGGAAGTACTGATGACAGGTTAAGAGAGAAATTTGCAAAGGATATGCAGAATGAATTTGAAATGTCATTACTTGGAGAACTATCCTTCTTTCTGGGTCTTCAGATACGTCAAAGAAACCAAGGAATTTTTATTTCTCAAACTAAGTATATCAGAGAAATGATAAAGAGGTTCGAAATGGAAGATTGCAAACCATTTACCACTCCTATGAAAACCAGTTGCAATTTGAGAAAAGATGATGATTCAAAGTCTACAGACCAGAGGAAATACGATTCAATGATTGGTAGCTTACTACACGTGACAACATCCAGACTAGATGTAATGCATGCAGTTGGACAAGTGGAATGATTTCAAGAAGCACCAAAAGAATCAAACGTATTAGCAGTGAAGACGATTTTCAGATATCTCAAAGGAAGAGAAGAGTTTGGATTATGGTATCCAAAAAGAAAGGATCCATCACTTATTGCCTACAAATATGCAAATTGGGCAGGTTGCATTGATGACCAACGAAGCACCATTGGTCACATTGTTTAGTATCATGGTTAAGAAAGAAACAATAATCAATATCCTTATCTACATTTGAGGCAGAGTATATTGCAGCAACAACATGTTGTACACAGGTTCTATGGATGAAACAAATTCTAACAGATATACAGGTTGAGTATGATGAGCCCATTCCAATCTATTTTGATAATACAAGCGCCATCAGTATCTCAAAGACCCAATGATGCACTCCAAAAAGAAGCACATTCCAATCAAGTATCACTTTCTATGGGAACAAGTTGCAGAGAAGAACATCAGATTTGAATATGTGGGCACAAAAGAACAAGTGGAAGACATATTTACAAAACCGCTTCCACGGGAAGCCTTTGAGTATCTTCGCCAGAGAATCGGAGTAATTTCTACTCCAAAATGAATTCTTATCTTATATGTCTTATATTTACACAAGGAAGCACCATAAAGAGGGCAATTTAGGTCGGGAGATCAGTTTTTGGAAGAGTTCAATCAGGGAGAGTATCCCCAGTGACAGTTTAGTTAGGGGGAGCAACCCTGAATGGAAAGATACCTTTGCCATTGATGACAAAGGGGGAGAGATTTTATCAGATGAAAAACATAGAGGCATGGTTCCAGGGGGAGTGATGGTCATAGGGGGAGCATGCGTGATATGAATTCAGTATTGCATCAAAGTGTTGCCATCAATGCCAAAGGGGGATATTGTTGATTAATTGGGTTGGTTGTCATTGATGTCAACCCTTGAAGAAATTCTAGTAGCTCAAAGGTTTGGGTAATGGAACCAAGTTTGTTTTATGGATAATGGTATTAGTTTGGATATATTTGCAGGTAAGACTATTCTATATGGATAACACATGTCATGCCATTTTTGGTGGTATGTGGAACGTCACATAACTCCTCACGGTTAGAGAGTTATGGCCATGTGAAGTTGGAGAACCCTCATGAGTCATATAGAAGCCCCAAAAGGTCAAATTAGTCAAAGTGTTTGAAAAATAAATTATTTAAATAATAAAGTTAATGGAGAAATCACTAAAATAAGGAAATTGGGATGCTACATGAAAGTATAAATAAGAGGCAGGGCTCTCTCATTTAATCACACTTGAACCTATTGAATATCATTGAATATCTATTTTTTGAAAGGTTATTTGGGCTGGTATTATTGATAGAGAAAAGTGTGGCAGGAAAAGTGCGACATAAAAAGTGCGGTAGGAAAACTGTGACATAAAAAGTGAGGCAGAAAAATTGTAGCAGAAAAAGTGTGAAAGAAAAATCGCAGTAGAAAAAGTGCGGCAGAAAAATCGTGGTAGAAAAAGTGCGGCAGAAAAACCACGACAACAACATGGTTGGGGTCTATTTATGAGATATATGGCACATCTTGTTTGAGGTATGTTTTGTGAGCTATGGTTTAGCTCTTGAGATGGTATTGGATGTTCAATATTGTTACATATATTAGATTTGTTGACTGATATAGTGGGTATTTTGTTGTTGGTATTTGGCATATGGGAATTGATCTTTTGGTTGTGATGTGTTGCTGAAGTTGTTGGTTTAGCTTGAGGCTACATAACATTGAGGTTGTGGCACATGGTTTGATGTAAGAGTTTATGGTATTTGGTTTATGGATAGAGTGAAGAATTGTTAGATAACTTTTGATGGTTATATTGGTGTATGTCTTTGGTATATGGTTGAGGTACATGTTGGGTACATGGTTGAGACAAGTAGTTGATGAGTTGGCACATACATGAGGTGTATAGTTGATGATGTTGTTACATATTGATGAGTCAAGGTTGATGCATGGTTGATGCATGGTACATGTTGGTTCAGGTTATTGGTACAGGTTGTTTGGTGTAGGTTGATTAGTACATGTTGTGACAGGTTATTGGTACATGTTGACAATGGCAGTGGTTGATTCAGTGACAGTGACAAGTTGTCTACATTTGACATTTATATTTCAGGGCGGTTGGATGAGGCAATGATAGGTGGTTGTATCCACCTTCCGATTGTAGCCGGAGAACTTGGGGGGTTGTAGCCTCCTTCTGGTTGTAGCCAGAGAATTGGGGAGTTGGAGCTTCCCTCAAGTTGTATCCTAAGAAACTAGGGGGTTGGAGCCTCCTTCTAGTTGCAGCTGGAAAACAAAGGAAGTTGGTTCTTCCAATGAATGTAATTCTTTAATACATATAAGAAAAAACATTGTGTGGTTTTCTCCCGCTTTGGGTTTCCACGTAAAAACATCGGTGTACTGTGTATGTGTATGACTTCTCAATTTTTCATTGTTTATTTACTCTACAATTATTGGATGATAATGATACACTAATATAAAACTTACATTATATGGTTAAAACATAATAAATTTGTCTATTACCGATTCACCCCCCCTCTCAATAATCCAACAGAAACACCATACAATGGATCCTATTATGGAAGGGATCATCTCCTGTTCACTTGCTTCTTCGAGGGGGAAACCTCCTAATGAGCTTAAACTCCAAATACAATACTTATCTTATTCATATCCCATTACATTACTTGAACCCATTTATATAGTGCTACTAACCACCTAAGAACATTCTAGAGGAGGAATCTTCTAGAAGCGGAACCTTCTAAGAAGTCATCTTACATTTATTATACTTAACTACCATAGTGGGCCTTATTTAATACTATAGTGGACCTAGTCCACTTCACATTGAATGGCCTCCACTATTATCACTATGGGCCCTCCGGGCCCCCCACTACCTCTCTAGCTACCTAACATTTCATCCCCCTTATGAAAGTGTTTTCCTCAACGCTTGTTATGAGGGTGTACAACCATATACTAGGGTCCCATGGATAAGTGTGGACCATAGTGTTGAAGTATACTAGAGAAACAGGGTCCCATGTAGATATGAAATCCACCATGCCAAAGTAGTCATACCGCCATTGTAAACTGGGGTCCCACGTCCAAGTACTCATGTAAAATCCACACGAAAAATATCTGAATCTAGTAACCAACTAAAAATGATGCTCCAAAGATTGACACTTGTCATGTGGATCCAAATAAGAAGATCCATCAACATAGTGGGAAAGGGCCGTAGCTAAATATGGAAGGAATAATACCATTGTAGAATATGCAGGATGGACACTGGTAATCATAACTAGCTCCTGATTTGTTACATTGATGTTCTCTACAAAAGGTGGAGTAGAGTCATCAAATAAATTATGAAAGTGGTTGTCATCCCAAAAATGACAACTATCCATATACCAATCATCAAAATCATCCTCATAATAATACCAAGCATATCTTTCTTGATAATATTCATCCATAATATACCTTTCTTGCCTTGAAAGTTTGTACTCTTGAAGACATTCCTCTTGAATATGTTACATTTCAACTTTGAGCTCTTGAATACGTCTCTTGAATATGTTGCATTTCAACTTTGAAATCTTGAATTGTTGTATTTATGGATTCCATGATTTGAGAGAGAATATCCATTGGAAATACCACATATAAGATACAAAAAGAAATATCTTAAAATTCTCTATCCAATGGGTCCAATCTCATAGAAATTTGAACACCATGTGAAAAGTTATGAACTCTGCAATCCCGCCGCCGTCACGAAAACCCCCCAAAAATGTCTGATTTTAAATCAACGATATATTTATTTTTGGAACTCTGATTCAGATGATTTGTTTTTTGAATTTTGGTGAAATTGTGAGAGGAACTTATATATGTAATTTGTTTGGGAAAATTATTCCCCAGGTGCTACAGAAATAAAAAAACTCTCGCAGTCGTCTGCGAAAAACCTTGAAAATTGCATATTTTAGAATGGCAATAGATTCACTTCCCGGGCTCTCTTTCAGATGATTTTTTTTTTGAAATTGTTTTTTTTCAGAGAGGACATCAGATATACAACACGTTTCTGCAAATGATGCACAAATATTTATAGAAATTGTTTGGAATGTCGCGACCCTCATTTTCGTCTCCAAAAAATATGCAAAAAATAAATAAAATTTCCCACACTTCCTGCCAAGGAAAGTGCTTTGATAACAATTGTTAATTACCAAATACTAACTATAGAAATACCACAATAGATTCATAAAGAAATATAGAACAAACACACTTTATTATGATAAAACCCTTTAGGTAGGGAAACACCATACAATGGATCCTATTATGGAAGGGATCCTCTCATGTTCACTTGCCTCTTTGAGGGGGCAACCTCCGAATGAACTTCAACTCCAAATAAAATACTTCTCTTCTTCATATCCCATTACATTACCTAAACCACTTTATATAGTTCTACTAACCACCTAAGAACATTCTAGAGGATGAATCTTCTAGAAGTAGAACCTTCTAAGAAGTCCTCTTGCATTTATTATATCTAACTACCATAGTGGACCTTATTTAATACTATAGTGGACCTATTCCACCTTACATTAAATGGCCTCGACTATTATCACTATGGGCCCTCCAGGCCCCCCAATACCTCTCTATCTACCTAACAAAGTCGATGTGAATAAGTTTCACACACCTAAACATCACACTTAAGTGTCATAAATGTTGTATGCACCTTACTAAGTGTCGCATGAGCTTTATCAAGTGTCATGTGCACCTTAATAAGTGTCACATGCACTTTATTAATCGTGAGAAATTTGACACCATGGAAGAACATTTTTCATAATCCCTAGTCATCATGGAGGAGAAAACCTCATCATGATAAGGTCGAAACAATGCCTTATACCTTGAGATTTTGACCATTTTTGAAGGTCAACGCTCCCCTACCCATGTATAGGGAGCATTGAAATCTTGTCAACACTCCTCTTTCCATGTATATGAAGTGTTTTCAATGCCTCGTGCTCAATGTTGGGGGAGCATTGAAATGTTTAGAGGGAGTTATGTCTAGCCCACTTTACTCTAAGGGTTAGTTCTGAGAATATGTGGTCAAGGATTCGAGTCATATCTCATGGCTCCATCTTAGGTAAACTCAATATCCATGAGATAAGATAAATCCAAACTTATTGAGCTAAATCCTCGACAATTTCCCAAAATAATACATGATGGTTAAGCCTCCAACTCTTGTATAATGAGTGCATTCCAAGGTGAAAAGAGGGGAGAATCCATGAGAGCATCATAATTCTGATCTTGAGACATTCAGGGGAGGGCTAGATAGGAGAGCTTTGGAGGAGTTGTTGCAACATCAAATTTGATTGTGAGTGCTTCATTATTTCTTTCCATTAATACATAACGTGTCCTATTGCCTTCATGTTTTTTGTCACTTTTTACATGCATTTCTATTGTTGTTAAATTCATCATAGATAGATCTATTGTCACCTAGAAATATAGTGTATAACATGGAGATTTATCTTGTTCCTCTCAGGTATTTTCTTACATCTAAGAGCTTGGTCAACAAGGTCAAAGACCAGAGAAACGAGGAAAACCATCTTGAAAAGGTGAGTCATATATACCTTTCTCTTACTCTGATTGTTGAAATAGGTCTGAAGGGAAAGTAGTTACCATTTGTTTTCCTTCTGTCTTGAATCAAAGAAGGGGTCTTGATCCAAGGGGGGTTTCACCTTTCCGTAGGGGGAAACTTTACCACAACAGAAAATTGGTGACTCCAATGGGGAGAGATTTAATTAGTCTTTCCTTGGTTTCTTCTAACCTTTTCAATCTTGGGTGTTAATTTATCTTGTTTAATTAGATGCCCTTTTATTTCTTCCCTTCCCTCATCACGATTGGGAAGTTCACTAAGTCAAACAACTAATTCCATTTGAATATGGGAAAAACTTTGTGCTTTTTCAAACATTTCTAGGCTTCAACACTCCCCTCTAGTGGCCTACAGAGTGTTGAAAACCCAAGTCAATGCTCCATATTAGTCTTTTGGGAAGTGTAGACGTTTATTCAATGCCGTGTCTTCTTCAGGGATAATTTTAAGGATGAAAATTTATATTAAAATGTAGAAACATGGGCTAATGTTACTATTCCTTAATATGAAAAATGTAAAATGTTTGGCGATAGTTTTGTAAAAATATTCAAATTTCTAAGGATTTTATATAGTTTCTACAAAATTTTGGCGATTTTTAAGGTAAAATAATTTTATTCTATGGAATTTGGGAGAATCATTTTTAGAAAAAATGGAAATTGGAGAATAATTTTTG
>ML794897.1:201545-221024 GCA_009831015.1 Picea engelmannii | reverse complement strand
GAATTCTCCGATAGAGGAAAGTGTTGACCCTTTGACCATCGGGGATCGGGGATTTGTTGTGTATGTGAATCGTGTTCGCGATAATCGCGAACTCCCGAGTCGCGATATCCCGATTTCCGAAGAGGGAGATAACCTATGGGTAGATATAGGGCTGTGAACATATGGTAGCAGGTCCCGTGGATCCGGGAGCTGAACCAAGAGAGCTAATGCGTAGGGAGCGCATCGAAATTTGGGGAAAAGCAAGTCTTAGGGGTGGATGAATCTTAATCCTAGAAACCCCGAATTCCAATTTTGAACTAGGGATTGGCATTTCACTAATGCTAAGGTTATGGAGGTTTCTCATGTATGGGAGATAATTCCCAAAATTTCTAAATTATGGTAGTGGATGTGTTACATACAATGCATAATTAAATAAAAATAAAAATGGTAAGGAACAAAAAGTGGTTGCTAAGAAATTGTGTCCTTCACTCCACGAAGACCTTACAACTTTGCAAGTTTGTGCTCGTTGAATTTTTTTTTGAAGATGTATATGTCTGCATGGATTTGATGAAGTAGATGCACTAGTGATATGTCCACACATATCAACATTCTCGTTTTGTAATGAAGAAGATCCAAATGAAGTTTGGATGAAACTTTGAAAACTATACGGTCGTTTGCGGAAAAAAATAATGAAATTTTGTTGATTTTAAAATGATCATAAATTCACTTCCTGAACTCCATTTCAGACGATTTTTCTATTGAAATTGGATATGTTTCCGAGAAGAATTCAAATATCCAATTTTTTTTTCTGTAAATTGTTCTCATAAAATAACAAAATTGAATCTGAATTGCACGACTCTCTTTTTGTCTCTCGATATGTATGCATGGTGCATGTATGTTTCTCCTGAGATGAATGCATGGCACATGGAAAAGTGTCTTCATGTGACTCCTGAGATGCATGAAATATATCTTCCACATTAAATTTAGAAAAAAAATCTAAAATGGAGTAGACATCATCTGTAATTAATGGAATACAAATTTATGCAGATACTTGTGTAGAAGGCTCTTCAAACTGAGATGATTGATCTTCCAATGGATTTTATACTTTCTCTATGTTGTCAAATTTTTTCGTTTATTCTTCCTTATTCCCAAATAAAACCTCCAATATGCTCCATAATTCATTTGGATTTGAGTCTTGTGAGTCATCATATACTTGGTGGAGAATTTCAGGAGAAATAAACCAGATGATACATCCTATGGACATATCTTGTCTATTGAGAACATCATTTTTCTCATCAGAAGAATCAGGCTCTACTTCCATTGCCATAGTTATTTGGTACAAGGCTCTGCATCTGAGTTGAAGCATAATTTTTTTCTTCCATTCGAAATAGTTATGAGGCGTGGGAAGTATTACCGGCGAATAATCCATCTTTTCTGCGTTCTTCAATCTTCAGTACCTGCAAAAAGATTTTGGTGTGTATTTTTCCTAGAAATCCGTCGGCTCTGATACCATCTAAATGTGTTGAACCTACACATAATGGATCTAGCTAGAAAATGACATAGACAATTTGTAGAGAAAATATGAGAAAAGAGAAGTAGGAGAGAAATAATGGAAGAATTCTCATTAACTGTATTCCACACTCAAAGAGTGAATAATTTACAATAGATATAGGCTACATGAGTGACTAATGTGCCATAGTAGTGATCTAGAGAGATATAGACACTCACTAACATACATTGGAATGAACTGCCACCTAGTCCTAGTTCACTGATCCATGCAATCATCAGTTAATTGAGTTACAACTTCCACTAGTCGAACTAAGTGTAACTGAGTGTAACTTACTCTAAACTGAAGAAGAACATCTTATTTTGTAGGGTAATATTATCTAAAGAGAATATTGTCATTTAAAGAAGAGTTCTCAACATCGGACAATAAAACTTAGGAAAATAATTATAGGTGAGTGTGTAATATCTCCAACACCCGATACCCTCATAAACCAATGATATGTTCCTATCAGATTGGTCTTGGTATCGTTTTACGAAATTTTACTCCCATGAACTGACATCCGGGTATCCCCATTTTTTGACATCCATGAGAGCCAATCCCTGGTAATAATGGATTGGGACATCATTTCATTTTCTAGAAACAAACCATCGATTCCCCAATCTCTCGATATCTTCGATATCCCAATGTGAGATAGAAGGATTAATACCAGATCAAAGTTTTAGTATAGATTGTTTTTTATTTTTTTTTCGACATCTCGATCCTCCATATCCCGATAGTACTGGATCGATATCTTCTTACCACAATTTTATTTTCCAAATAATCCATGATTTCTTGGTATTCTACCTTCCTGGTATTTTGTTGATCATATTAGTTGTTAGTCTTAGGTTCACGAGTTTCCATTTAATAAAATTTCCAATTCCCCGGTACAACTATTAAAATACAAAACATCAATGAAAACTCTAATAAAACATGATAAACCTAGATTTCCTTTGCACCAGATAATCTCTTAAAAACCACATTGTCCCTCAATGCTTTCTCCTTATAGTACCCATTTCTTTCCAGCAAGCATCAAGTATACACCCTCTTTTTCTCCATTCTCGACTTTGGGTCTTCTTTGTTCCAACATGACCATTCATGTCTTACGCATACAACCAAGTCCTTCTTTGCTCAGGTATTAATTCTAGATCTTCCTATTCCCACACTCATGCATTCGCTTCTACCTCTCTTTTCTCTTTCTCCCATCCCCATTCGTGCATCCCCTACATGTAATCACTTGGGAAGTTTCTCGACATGTCCCCTTGTTTTATTTTGTCAATAGGAAATTAGGGCAACCAGGAAATGAGGTCATGGTACTTGGTGCTACCTTTGGATGATACCTTATGTTGTCCTACCCAAGTCTCCCATACCTGGTGTTGTAACCCTTGAGATGTTTATGGGTAGGAAACTATGCCAACACATACACAAAATTGATTAATTTTGTTTAAGTTGATTTGTCCTAAAACAAAGTGTTTTGTTGGTTTACTTTAGGTTTTTAATTGCTAATATTCAAAGCTTGAAGATAAATTTTTGAGGAACAAATCTCTATGTTTCAGACAATTAAATATTTTAATGAATGAGAGAAGAGGTGAGAGAAACAAAATATGAATACAAAACAATGTATCCTTTGACGAATATTATTTTACTTTTCAGACAGAAGAAATAGTAATAAAATGTGTATCTCAACCATAATATAATTTGAAAAGAAAGGAACACTTCATTTCTATTCAAAAAGAAATAATAAAATTTAAGCACAGGTCCTGATAATATTGACAATATGTCAAAAAAACTTGTAACTTCTAATGATACCTTTGTAATTTGTGATAGTAGTTGTTGTACTGATTTATCACAGTCATGGAATTAGACACATTAAAGAATAATTCATGATAATGAAGAGAACATAAAGAAAAGAAGTCACATGAACTGATACATAGAAGTTTGAATCACTCAAAACTTGTGAAAGTTTTGTTAAATATATTTTCTTTTCGGGCCCAAAAAGATCCTTTACATTGAGTTTTTCATAGATATTTATGCAAATCAAGTTGTAACAAAAAATATTTATTCGATCCCTTTTCCTAGATTTTCATATACAACAAGATCTTTGACTTCTAGAAAATAGGATGGTTGGAGAAGACAACTCCTAATTTTCTTCAACTTATTTGGTGAGTCACACTACTAACGGTTGGAGGAGAAGATTCCAATTTTCACTCGATGGATAACTGAATGACTTCATCTACCTGTATGTGATATCTAATTCTTTGTAATTTGCAGATGTAGGAGAATTTGAAAATAAGTATTTTGTTTTCTATAGAAGATATAAATCATCTATGAGTATGTCTACAATGGTATGTCCTCTTAAAATATTAGCAATTCCTTGAAATTTAGCCTCTTTTTCTCTGAAAATGTATAAATGTATTCTGTAATTTTCATATGACAAAAGCTTCCCTTTTTTATCCTATTCTGAAGGTAACCCCATCTTCACTAAATTCTCAAAATTATTTGTGAAAGATTCAACATTTTACTTCACCATTATGCATTTATTTTAAGCTTGTTGTATCATATCCCTCTTTAGAAAAACCCTCTCAGTTTCTATAAACATTACAATTATGTCTTTGACACCTTTCTTTGTCAATGTTTCTCTAGAACTGGAATTGAGGAATTTGATAATTTGAGTAGCAACCTGTGGTCTAGTTCCTAATTCATGGAATGATTTCTTTATAATGTCATCTGCTTCATTTGTTAATAAAATATCATCATCTATTATCTTGAAGTAGTCCCAAATCTTTCCAACTTCATTAATTATTTCATCCCAAATGATGTGTATGGCTCCTATCAGATAAGTTTTTCCTGACAAATTCTTCTTCATTTAATCCATGTTTCTTAGCATCTTAGATTTTATTTTTTGGTACTCTCCAATAACTTTATCGTTGTCCTTGATTTCTTCACCCTGTGTTGAAATTGTTTTCTTCAAATTTTCAATTTCAACTTCCTTTAAATTCAAGTATGATAATGTTTTTGATAATCGAGTTGTTGGATCTAATGACTATGTTAGTTGAGATGAATATGACACACCTCTTAGACTCTAAATTTGTTTCCCATACAAATTGATTTGATATTCCATATGAATCATTTTCTTTAAAAGTTGTTCTTTTTTGTGCCTGAACTGGCTGTAGTTCTAGGGTCTGTACAAGATCAACTCCTCGGATTTTAAGACTTTTCTTTAATAACTGGATATTTGTGTCCTTTGTTTTTATTTGTTCTTGTACAGATGCTTCATCTTTCGGATTATCTTCTAGTTCCATTACCCATTTATCCAACTCCTCTACTCTCATTTGTCTAGTTCTATTGGTCAATTTCTGATTTTTGAGTTGAGTTGTGAGCTTATCATTTATAACCTGCAACTTCCTGATTCCAATATTTTCTATCATGACATATCTAGTCAACATTTCTATAGTTTGTCTATGCAAGTCAAATTTATTCAGTGGATGAACTACATTAAGATCAATATAAATGTTTGTCACATTCTTCTATTCGCTTGGCTCCATGATTGTTATATTCAATCTTCCTTTTTCATAATCCACAACTGATATCATTCTGGCTTGAGATGTATCATGGTCAAATATTTTAGGAATAATATTTCATTTAACCTTTGAACCTATTTTCCTGATATCCATGAAATGGTGAACATGTTCAATCTTCTTAACTTGATCAATACTCCATGATTCTATTTCCCTTTGACTCTCTATACTCTTGGGCTTCTTTGATAATGATACTTCTACAATCGCAACATGTTGTTTGTTCATTGATGTTATTTCTTCCTGTACATCTAGATTTTCCTCTTCATCTAGTGCATACATTTTGTCTTTTGTCTAGTCTTTCTTCCTCTTTACCTAAATCCTTTAAACCCGACTCTACAATATTTCTTTTATACATATTCTCAAACTGTTGAGAAGTGTATTCCATTGGATATTTTTTAGGTATCTTTGGTACTTTACCATAAATTTGCAAAATGTTTTGTACTGTCAGACAGTTGGCTTAGGTTGATGGAAAATTGGTATGTATTGTTGGTTGTCATTTATGTCAACCATTGGAGAGAGATATTGTAGATTTATATCAACCCTTATTGATTGATGTCAACCCTTGGAGAAAGTACGGTAGAAAATTCTGATAGCACAAAGTTTTGGGTAATGGAACCACGTATTTTTTATGTATACTGGTATGAGTTTTAATATATTTGAAGGTAATACTATTATATATTCATAGTAAATGTCATTCCATTTCCGGTGGTATGTGGAACGTCTCATAACTCCTCATGGTTCGAGAGTTATGGCCATGAGAAGTTGGAGAACCCAGGTTTGGGTAATGGACCCAAGTTTGTTTGATGGATAATGGTATGATTTTTGATATATTTGAAGGAATTACTATTCTATATGGATATTACATGTCATTCCATTTCTAGTGGTATGTGGAACGTCACACAAATCCTCACAGTTAGAGAGTTATGGCCATGTGAAGTTGGAGAACCCTCATGAGTCATCTAGAAGCCCCAAAAGGTCAAAGTAGTCAAAGTGGTTTAAGAGATATTTAGAAGGTAAATAATAAAGTGAAGTGATGAGTGTACTATAATTCAAATTGAATACAAAATAAATTATTTAAATAATAAAGTTAATGGAGAAATTACTAAGTTGACAAGTGGTTAGAAGTGGGTTAGCCCTAAAAGAAGGAAAGTGGTTTAAGATGGTTAGAAGGTAACCCCTTGAGGTAAAGTGAAGTGATGAGTGTACTATAAGTCAATCTGGATACAAAATAAATTATTTAAATAATAAATTTAATGAATAAATTACTAATTGGACAAGTGATTAGAAGTTGGTTAACCCTAAAATAAGGAAAGTGGGTTAAGATGGTTAAAAGGTAACCCCTTGAGGAAGCTACATGAAAGTATAAATAAGAGGCAAGGCTCTCTCATTTTATATCACACTTGATCATATTGAATACATATAGGTGAATTAGGTAACCAAAGGATATCTAAGCCAAATTTCAGAGAGAAGGTGAAGTAAAGAAGGCTGAAATTCAAGGGAGGATAAATTCTTTTGATGATGCTTTCTAAGGTATGTTTTATACATGTCATCTCACCATTTTCGCAACAATTTTTTTCTAGAATGATTCAGACCATGAATTTTCTAGGACACTGAGAAAACATATCCAAGTAGTTGTGGTACTAATTTCATCTTGTGGGTCTTTGTATTTTTGGAGTTACACTCCGTGGAAAATAGGGTTTGTGGCTAGTCCTGAAATTAGTCTAAAATAGGGGTTTCGGGTAAAAACGTCATAAATTATTCATAAAAGATCCAAATTAAGTAAGAAAAAAATTTTTGGTTAGAGTACAGTCTATAGTATTCTTTGTAAAATTTTCAGATCCATAAAACAAATATTCTGTGTGGGGCACGCTCTACAAGTTCGCTCTCTAGAATAAGCCAAAATTCAACAAGGTATGCCATTTTTTCTATAACTTCTTTTATGAGAGGTTCCAAGTAGTGAAACCTGGAGGAATTGCATAAAACACACTGAAGAACATTGTGTACTATTTTCATATCTTTATTCATTATAGGTACATAGTTATTATTATTTCAAGTTAGGGTTGTTGACTAATCCAAAACTTGTCATGTGAGACTAAAGTAAATTTTGATGAAAATGATAGTCTCGTGTTGTTAAAGTTAAGGAAGGTTTGTAGGTATCTTATGATATACACCAGTTCTATGTGATGAAATTAATGAGGTATTTTGGTTGAGGTACATGTTGGGTACATGGTTGAGACAAGTAGTTGACGAGTTGTCACATACATTAGGTGTATAGTTGATGATGTTGGTACATATTGATGATTCATAGTTGATGAGTAGTTGATACATGATTGGTACATGGTTGGAGAAACTTGTTAGTATTATTGTTGACACATGGTTTATGGATGATGTAGCATACTTGTATTGGTATATTATTAGAAGCACATATTGATCTTGGTGATGATTATGAGTTGTTGTGTTATGGTTGGTTGATGCACATATTTGAGAGTTGTCTTGGTGATTGATCTTGGTGAGTAGATCTGATTTGGTTGATAAGATTGATGAGATAGGTTCTTTGGACAGGTTGTTGTGATAGGTTATTTGTACAAGTTGGTGCATGGTTGATGCACTTTTTTATGGTACATGTTGATTATAGGTTGAGGTACAGGTTGGTGCATGGTTGATGCACTTATTTATGGTATAGGTTGGTGCATGGTTGATGCACTTATTTATGGTACAGGTTGGTGCATGGTTGATGCACTTGTTTATGGTACAGGTTGATTATAGTTTGATTGGTACAGGTTTACAATAGAATATCTCATAGTGATAGTATGGCAGGGGTTCCATCATTCTACTTATACGTCAGGGTGGTTGGATGGGGCAAGGAAAGATGGTTGTAGCCACCTTCCGGTTGTAGCCGGAGAACATAAGGGGTTGTATCCTCCTTCTGGTTTTAGCCAGATAATTGGGAGTTGGATCTTCCCTCAAGTTGTATCCTGAGAAACTAGGGGCTTGGAGCCTCCTTCCAGTTGCAACTGGAAAACAAAGGAAGTTGGTGCTTCCAATGAATGTAATTCTTCAAGACATATAAGAAAAAGCATTATGTGGTTTTCTCCCGCTTTGGGTTTCCATGTAAAACACCGGTGTACTGTGTATGTGGATAATTGTTCATTTGTTCATTTCTTATTTACTCTGAATTTATTGGATAATAATGCTACATTGATATAACACTTGGATTATATGGTTAAAAAGGATTAAATTTCTCTATTACTGATTCACCCCCCCTCTCAATAATCCAACAATTGGTATCAAGGCCGGTTCCTTCAGGAAACAACTTAACCACTGGAAGGAGATCATGGATTATTCTGAGAATGGAGTACCCATGTTTAATGGTTAGAATGGTTTTAACTATGAGATGTGGAGCATAAGTACGAAAGTATTTTTACAGGCACAGGGACATTATATTTGGCTATCAGTTGTTACAGGATATGATAGTTCAAAAAGGGAAAAGACTGCAGCCAAGAAGGAATTGAAGAAGAATAACAAAATAACAATGGATTTCAGCTGGGAAGGATTACCTAATCCGGTAAGAGAAAAGGTTGGCAAATGTTCATCAACAAAAGAACTTTGTCATAAGTTACATGACATATATTCTTCACCCATCACAAATTCAGAAAATGCCAAAGAAGATGCAGAAACAAATCAAGAAGAATAGTGTTCACCATGTCAAAATGATTCAGTAGAAGAAGAGTACATAATCACCAGAGGTATGTTGTTTTTTTTTATTTGTGAAAAATGTGGACATCTTGAAATAGAATTCCATAAAGGAAATGAGACAGAAAAACAAATTGAAAAATAAGACAATTATGAGGTAGAATTGATTAGTGCTTTAGATGAACTAAGAGAAGAAAACAAGTCACTCAAGAAAGAATTGATGAAACAAAAGGAAAGTGCTCACATTTTTGAAGAATCCCAACAGGTCATCGAATAATTAAGAACTCAGCTAGAAGAAGCCAAAAAGATCAAAGAAAATCTTGAATATCAAAAGAAGTGTTTGGAATCCAACATAGTAGCGCATAAGGAAGAAGCAGAAATGAGAGAGAAGATATTGACATATCATCTTAAGGAAAGAACTAACGATTTAAACCATCTTGAGTCAGAGCTTGGTCAAGAAGAGAAAGCACTTGAAGAATAAATAATCACATTAAAAATTCATCTTGAAGAATCGAAGAGAAAAAAAGAAGTCATGAAGTCTCAGATATTAAATAAAGAAGAAGAGGTTGAGAAGATTGAAGAAGAAGTTGTCACATTCAGAAGTAAAATCGCCAAGCTCAAAAAGAACGTTGAAGAGACAAAAACATCCACATCAGTTACAAAGAATGAAGAGAAGCACTCTAGGTTGCTATAAAATAAGAATGAAGAAAATAGAAATATTTATGCAGAAGTACTCAAAGGAAGGAATCATGGTCAACCAAAATATAAGAAAACTATTGAAGATACATCTTCAATAAGACCATCTGTGTTCAAGCCACAAAGAAGCTTCAATCATGATCATGATCAGTCAAGGAAGATATTCAGAAGGAATACACCACAAAGAAGATTATTCAATCCCAGGTATGAAAATTTATTTTATGGTCATTGTTTTTATTGTAATAATTTTGGACACAAGGTTGTAGATTGCAGGGATTATAAAAGAAATGTTCAAGCCAAAAGTGTATATGTGGCCCCACGTAACATTGAATGTTACAAATTTCATAACTATGGACACATAGCTAGTGATTGTAGAAGCATGATCGATACTTCCACGAAAGAGAACATTGATATCAGATATAATAAAGTATGGATAAGAAAACACGGAGAAAATGTGAAAAAAGACCAGGTCCCAAAGATCGCAAGATTGGAAATAAAATGAGATGAAGAAAATTCTACAGAGAAAAAGAAAGATTTCAGATACAAAAAGGTTTGGAAAATAACTGAAAGAAAATAAGGACAGGTAAATAAGGAACAGGTTCAAGAGATTGTACTTTCATGCATTATAGTGAAAGATGAATCCACAGATAGAAAGAAAGAATTCAGAGCTCAGAGAGATGATGAATCTACCTATGAAGATGATGATGAATACACATCAGAGTAGAAATTGTTATGAGCCATTCATATTAGAGACTCCCAGGTAATATGAATATTAGATAGGGGGAGTCTATGTGATAGATGTGACAGACCAAAGAACCATCCTTCGAGCAACTTGTAGAGTTTGAGAAGACAGATCCAGAGAAGTCAATTAGCAAAAGTAAAATTTGATGGATTAATCAAGACTTCATGATAGTATAATTATAAATGGGTCAGCATTATGGAAAGTTGTGCAAGTAGAGTCTTGGATAGTATGGATGAGAGCATGGATTCATACATTGGTTCAAAGAGTGGTTCAAAGACAAAGCAACATTATCATAATGGATGATAATTACATGGGAAATGGCTCAAACAATGTTAATGGATTCCAAAATGACAGATATTTTTTGGACACATGCAGTGCATACAACAATTCACATTCAAAACAAATTAATTGTCAGAAAAAAAAATGACAAAACGCCCTACAAACTATGGAAATGAAGCGCAGACAAAAACCTCTACATCAAGGTAAATCAAGGTAGTATGTTATTAATTGAAATTTATGTTGATGATATTGTTTTTGGAAGTACTGATGACAGGTTAAGTCCGAAATTTGCAAAGGATATGCAGAATGAATTTGAAATGTCATTACTTGGAGAACTATCCTTCTTTCTGGGTCTTCAGATATGTCAAAGAAACCAAGGAATTCTTATTTCTCAAACTAAGTATATCAGAGAAATGCTAAAGAGGTTCAGAATGGAAGATTGCAAACCAGTTACCACTCCTATGAAAACGAGTTGGAAGTTGAGAAAATATGATGATTCAATGTCTATAGACCAAAGGAAATACAGGTCAATGATTGGTAACTTACTATATGTGACAACATATAGACCAGATGTAATAAAGGTAGTTGGACAGGTGGCATGATTTCAAGCAAAACCAAAGGAATCACATGTCTTAGCAGTAAAGAGGATTTTCAGATATCTCAAAGGAAAACAAGAGTTTGGATTATGGTATCCAAAAGGAAGGGATCTATCACTTATTCCCTACATAGATGCAGATTGGGAAGGTTTCATTGACGACTAACGAAGCACCAGTGGAGTAGCATTCTACTTAGATATACAAGTTGAGTATGATGAGCCCATTCTAATCTATTTTGATAATACAAGCGCCATCAATATCTCAAAGAACCCGGTGATGCACTCCAAGAAGAAGAACATTCCAATAGAGTATTACTTTCTATGGGAACAAGTTGTAGAGAAGAACATCATATTTGAATATGTGGGCACAAAAGAACAAGTGGCAGACATCTTTACAAAACCGCTTCCAAGGGAATCCTTTGAGTATTTTCGCCAAAGACTCGGAGTAATTTATACTCCAAAATGAATGATTTTGAATGCTTATCTTATATGTCTTAGATTTACACAAGGAATCACCATAAAGAGGATAGTTCAGGTTGGGGGATCAGTTTCAGAAAGAGTTCAGTCAGGGGGAGTATCCCCAAGGACAATTCAGTTAGGGGGAGCAACCCTGAATGGAAATATACATTTTCCATTGATGACAAAGGGGGGGAGATTTATTAGATGCAGGATAGAAATTCTTGGAGAGAGATAAGAGAGCCATGTAGATAGGGGGAGAAGCCCAAGGAGAGTTCAGTTAGGGGGAGCAACCCCAAAGGGAGATACCCTTTTCCATTGATGCCAAAGCGGGAGAGATAGAAACATTGATGAGGAGTATAAGCATGAATGTTATCATGACTAAGTGTTTCCATCAATGTTGGTGTTGCCATCAATGCCAAAGGGGGAGATTATCAAACAATTGGTTTAGGTTAATGGACAATTGGTATGTATTGTTGTTTTTAATTGATGCCAACTATTAGAGAGTGATATTGTATATTGATATCAACCCTTTGTGATTGATGTCAACCCTTAGAGAAAGTCTGGTAGCAAATTCCGGTATCACAAAGGTTTCGGTAATGGACCCAATTTTGTTTGATGTATAATGGTATGGTTTTTAATATATTTGAAGGTAATACTATTCTATATGCATAGTATATGTCATTCCATTTCTGGTGGTATGTGGAACATCACATAACTCCTCATGGTTAGAGAGTTATGGCCATGATAAGTTGGAGAACCCAGGTTTGGGTAATGGACCCAAGTTTGTTTGATGCATAATGGTATGAATTTTGATATATTTGAAGGAAATAATATTCTATATGGATATTACATTCATTTTATTTCCAGTGGTATGTGGAATGTCACATAACTCCTCACGGTTAGAGAGTTATGGCAATGTGAAGTTGGAGAACCCTCATCAGTCATCTAGAAACCCCAAAAGGCCAAAGTAGTCAAAGTGGTTTAATAGATTTTTAGAAGGAAAATTATAAAGTGAAGTGATGAGTGTACTATAATTCAAAGTGAATACAAAATAAATTATTTAAATAATAAATTTAATGGAAAAATTACTAAGTTGACCAGTGGTTAGAAGTGGGTTAGCCCTAAAATAAGAAAAATGGTTTAAGATGGTTAGAAGGTAACCCCTTAAGGTAAAGTGAAGTGATGAGTGTACTATAAGTCAAAGTGGATACAAAATAAATTATTTAAATAATAAATTTAATGGATAAATTACTAATTGGACAAGTGGTTAGAAGTTGGTTAACCCTAAAATAAGGAAAGTGGGTTAAGATGGTTAAAAGGTAACCCCTTGAGGAAGCTACATGAAAGTATAAATAAGAGGCAAGGCTCTCTCATTTTATATCAAACTTGAGCATATTGAATATCTACAGGTGACTGAGGTAACCAAAGGATATCTAAGCCGAATTTCAGAGAGAAGATGAAGTAAAGAAGGTAGAAATTCAAGGGAGGATAAATTCTTTTGATGATGCTTTCCAAGGTATGTTATTTACAGGTCATCTTACTATTTTCGCCGTAACTATTTTTCTATAATTATTCAGACCATGAAATTGATATGCCACTGAGAAAATATATCCAAGTAGCTGTGGTACAAATTTCAGCTTGTGGGTCGTTGTAGTTTTGGAGTTACACTCTGTGGAAAATAGGGTTTGTGGCTAGTCCTGAAATTAGTCTAAAACAGGTGTTTCGGGTAAAAACATCATAACTTATTCATACCAGATCCAAATTAAGTAATACCAAAAGTGTTGGTTATATTGCAGTCCGTTTTATTCTGTATAAAATGTTCAGATCCATACAACAAATATTCTGTGCGGGGCATTCTCTACAAGTTCACTCTCTAGAATAAGCCAAAATTCAACAAGGTATGCCATTTTTTCTATAACTCCTTTTCTAAAAGGTTCCAAGTAGTGACACTTGGAGGAATTGCATAAAAAACATTGAAGAAAATTGTGTACTATTTTCATATCTTTATTCATTACAGGTACATATTTATGATTATTTCAAGTTAGGGTTGTTGACTAATCCAAAACTAGTCATGCGAGACTAAAGTAAAGTTTGATGAAAATGCTAGTCTCTTGTTGTTAAAGTTAAGGAAGGTTTGTAGGTATGTGATCAGATACACTAGGTCTATTACAGAGTTACAAATCATATTTGGATGATGAAATTGATGAGGGATTTTGGTTGAGGTACATGTTGGGTACATGGTTGAAACAAATAGTTGATGAGTTGGCACATACATGAGGCATATAGTTAATGATGTTGGTACATCTTGATGAGTCATAGTTGATGAGTAGTTGATACATGATTGGTACATACTTGGTACATGGTTGGAGGCACTTGTTATTAGTATTGTTGACACATGGTTTATGGATGATGTAGAATACTTGTATTGGTATATTATTAGAAGCACATATTGATATTGGTGATGATTATGAGTTGTTGTACTATGGTTGGTTGATGCACATCTTTGAGAGTTGTCTTGGTGATTGATCTTGGTGAGTAGATATGATTTGGTTGATAAGATTGATGAGACAGGTTGTTGTGATAGTTTGTTTGGACAGATTGTTGTGATAGGTTATTTGTACAGGTTAGTGCATGGTTGATGCACTTGTTTATGGTACGGGTTGATTACAAGTTGAGGTATAGTTTGGTGCATGGTTGATGCACTTGTTTATGGTACATGTTGATTACAGGTTGAGATACAGGTTGGTGCATGGTTGATGCACTTCTTTTGGTACAGGTTGATTGGTACAGGTTTACAACAACATATCTCACAGTGATAGTGTGACAATGGTTCCATCATTCTACTTATATGTCAGGGCGGTTGAACGGGGAAATGAAAAGTGGTTGTATCCACCTTTCGGTTGTAGCCAGAGAAAATAAGGGGTTGTATCCTCCTTCTGGTTGTAGCTAGAGAATTGGGGAGTTGGAGCTTCCCTCAGGTTGTATCCTGAGAAACTAGGGGGTTGGAGCCTCCTTCCAGTTGCAACTGGAAAAAAAAGGAAGTTGGTGCTTCCAATGAATGTAATTCTTCAAGACATATAAGAAAAAGAATTTTTTGGTTTTCTCCGGCTTTGGGTTTCCACGTAAAACATTGGTGTATTGTGTATGTGTATGATTGTTCATTTGTTCATTGATTATTTACTATGAATTTATTGGATGATAATGCTACATTGATATAACACTTTGATTATATTCTTAAAAATGATTAAATTCCTCTATTACTGATTCACCCCCTTCTCAGTAATCCAACATGTACATATTCCCATCTATTCTATTTTTCCACCAACTCCACTTGTGCTTTGTGCTCATGTTGATAAGGAGTTTGTCCATGAGAGATTATTTTTGAAGAAATAACCGAGTGAGGTTCATACCTCCATAATTCTCCCTGTTGAAATCCCATAGCTGACAATTGTTTTTTTGTAACTTGCAATGATGATCTTGTATTGACAATAAAAGGTCCTACCTCTTTCTTTAATTTAAAACCGACCTTGTATTTTCTTTGATACAAAATGAATATCATTTGAATCTAATCTTTGTCTAATGTAATCTAGTACAAATATTATGGGAGTCAAAAAAATAGGTAAGAGAAAAGGTCAAAGATCAGAACCATAAACTATGATTTCGGTGTAATTCTTAAAGATGTACTAGTCTCCCACTCTCTTATCTCAGCTCAACTGTAATAATCTTTTGCATTCAAGGAAGATTCTGGGGGATATTTCATTATGTACAATTTGGTAAGATTTGGACATAAAGTCGTCAATATATCATGAGAATCCAACATTCATAGGCTTCTTCCTAATCAATAAAGTCCAATAAACGATTGAAATTGGGTTATCAATATCATCTTCAATTTTTAATCCAAAATGCGTAAAATGAACATCTTGAGAAAACAAAAAGAGGTGGACAAGGTAAGATTGGTATCTGAAATTTCTAAGAGACTCAAACTCTGATAGTTGATGATGGATTTGTTCAACTAAGAATTGGGTGCAATTGAATTTGGTCATGGGTTTGGTTGTAATTGGACAAATTGATACCATAATCCCAAACACAAACTCATTAACCATGAGGTCATTATCCTTACCCAAAATTCAGGAAACCATGGAGATAAGTTTTCTTGGAATTTCAAGAAACAAGCTAGATTCAAGAACAACATTGTCCACAGGGACATCAATATTCTTGCACAAATATTTCTGTAAAAGGGAAACTCTCTCTTAAGGTTTTAGTTATCTAAAACATTTGGCAAATACAAATTCATTTAAAATTTCACTATCAGGGTTTATTGGCCATCTTAACATTTCAACAATGGATTGGGGAATCAGCTCGATGAGCATAGACTCATCCTTGAAAATTATGGCTCTCTTAGAGGGAATGTAATTCGTGGTGCACCAAACCATGAATACATGGAAATTTTATAGTTGGGGCACCAAAACATTCGCTAAGTCAGACTCCTAGGTGTGATAGTGGTCAACTAAATCCCTAAAATTCTAGGTTGCTTATTTTTGTAGCTCATAAAAGGTAAATGATAAAAATGATTCGAAGACATCTTTATATTTATCAACCAAATATTCTTCTACAATATTTGTCTTTTTTTAATTCAGTCGATTCAGATAATTCCACTTTAGCGAAGAACAAAATAAGAGAATGAAATATTTCAAATTACCAGGGAAAGTATACTTGGAGGTTGGGTCCAAGATAGAATGGTGTGTTGGTAAAATGGATTGCATTGTCAACTTCAACGTTTTTTCAAAATTCTTAAATAACTAATGAAATTACCTTTTCCCCTTTTTAACACTTAGTTGAACATGTGGAAGCTTAGGATTAGCGAGAAAAATAATTAAATGTAAACAAAAACTTGATTTTTACCTTTCCACCCACTGTCATCATTTAAAACACATGTCAACCCATCTCTCTTTTTTCTTTTGGGGGGGTCGCATATGGTTATTATAACCACATGCCCAAGGGGATGCAATTTTAGTATGTGTGACATGCCATACGTTATTTAACTTGAGCTGAGTTTTTTTGGCCCCCTCCACTTTCTTAAATGTTGGACATGCACAGGGCCCATGACATAATATAGGTCGTTGATCTGGAATGTCGAGCGTGGAATAAACGTAAAATAAAACATATGCTTAATTAGTATAAAATCAAATAACTATATAAGATCAAAATTTTATTAAATTTTCCGCTAAACTTTAACAATTTTTTTATTAAAAAAAAAAACACTAAAAGGGGCGACATATGCGAGAGGAATCGTCTTTGAATCTGAGGGAAAAAAGAACATTGAGTTTTCATGGGGACTAGGGAAAACCACCAATAATCAAGCAGAGGCTCTTGTGGTTTACATGGGAATGCACCTCATACTAGCAAATACCTCCTCTCGACTAATTATTATTGGAGATTACGATTTGATTGTCAAAGTGCTTCATAGAGTTATTAAAAATGTTAAACCAAATATTATGAGGATCTTCCACATGATCAAGAGTCTAGAGAACAAATTCAAATAATTAAGATATTATCACATCTATAGAAATCAGAATGAGATAACAGATTCTTTGGCCAAAGAAACTAAGCAATTAGAACAAAATAAACTTAGAATAAATGAGTATTTCACACAAATTTACCTCCCCTAACTAGTCCATGCATATTTCCTAAATGGAAAAAAATTCCAAGGAGATTAACGGGTTTACATAATTTAAGGAAGCAATAAAATGGATGGAAGGGGATGTGACCCCACCCCCCTTCCACATTGAATAAACTAACGTCATATGGAGTCATCTTGTACTTAGTGGAGATCTCATACAACATACACAAGGCTCCCTCTATATCTCATACGCATCCCCTTAGTTCATCATTCTATCATTAATTTCATCCTCATGTGAGACGACGAATCCATGTGGGAAACCTCAGGTTCAATTGTGGAGTATTATCCCCTCTTCCCTTGTATTTGTTATGACTTATACGGGCTCTGCAACTTTCACGTTGGCCATTACCTTAAAATTTCCATGCATCTCATCATTTCTTTTCATGGAGGTATCCTTCATCAATTGGACAAAGCTCATGGAGATTACAAAAGGTGTCGAAGCTGAGACAAATGGTGTATGGATTTCCTTGCAAAATTAGATTAACATTACAAATCAATGTTGGAAATTGACACATTGGAAGCGACTAGGTTGTGGCATCGCCATATTAAGGGTGTGGAGATGAATCCACCAATGTTTTGAATGTAGTGATTATAAGATGGACATAATGCAAGAGAAAATGCAGACCCAACGAAGTGAAATTGAGGGGTTGTGGAATTTGAATGCACAATTAGCTCGTCAAATACAAGAGAAGGAAGTCAAAAGGAACAAGGAACTTGTTGTGGTGTTTTGGGAAGTCAACCACAATACAATTCAAATTTGGTCCTTTCATTGTCATGAGCAACAACAATCCTCGACAACTTCAAGTCATGCAGTGACCAACAACATCTGAAATCGAAAGAATCCTTTTAGGTTCGCCAACCATCTATGCATCAACAAGTCTATGACCTAGTTGAAGCAGACCTAGAAGAGGTGGATACAGCCTTAAAAATCCATTAATATAGTGAATGCAATGTAAAACAAAATTATGATGTTTTCATTTGTAGAAATTTATCTATGGAAGAATTGTAATAGTTTATATGTTTATTTGGGACAATCCAAGAGATATAGAGAGAAGAGAATCACTATAACTCTTCCTATTTTGAAATTTTGTACCCTTTGTTTTTTTTCGTTGGCACAACCCCTTTTCCAATAAAAAATTATAACCATTTTTGTAAAAAAGAAAAATAAATTAAAACTAATATTTAAATATTTAATTAAATATTATTTCAAAATGGTTTTGAAATAATAATAAAGAAAACTAATATAAAACTTTAAATGTCTATTTGACTTATTATAAATAAACTTAAGTTTTATTTTTAGATTTTTTTGGTGGAAAATTTAAAAAATGTTACAACACCTAGATTCATCTGGGGTAGTTGGTTGTTCAACTACCATCCCCTTTCTCATTAACTATTTTGATTTAGCTGTAAGATATATGAAATGTGGTTATTTCATCCACATCATTCATCAAGGTGGCTTTGGGTTCTTTTACACATGAATCCCCCTTTTCCATGGCTTGCTAATCTATATTGTGGTATCATGGAAAATAGTTTCAAGGCATCACCCATTAGTCAGTTGGTTAGCATTTTCCAATTAAACATTAATACAATTAAAATGTTTATATTTCATGGCATGACAATACTTAAACATGATTAATTATACTCTAGGGAAAGCAAGGGTATTACAATGACAAACCTTTCTTAGCTTATTTTTTTTAAAACAATAACCTTATAATAACCTTTGGATAGAAAGCCATTAACAAAAAAACATTGTAGTAGAAAACAAAGTATGTATAGTTTGATTTCTAGCTCCAACTATAACCAGGAAAGAACCTTAACCAAAGCACCATTAAATGTTGCAAGAGTTTTAGACATTATGATATTCAAGAGGTAGGTTGCACATTCCCAACCAAGAATCTAAAACAATGAATTGATGTGTAGATTAAATTTGTTTGCCACAAAGACAATGAACTAACACCATGACACCTCCAATAATTAGAAACATCATACTTAAGAAATAAATAAAAGCATAGATTTCAAAGATATGTTTGTCATATATTAATCATCAAAAATAATATGTCATAATTCATTGTCACGGTGTCAAGCCACTCACTACAATGTCTATATTTTAACAAATGTTTTTTTTTAAGTTTTTGTTAACACTTTTCATTAATCTTTCTTTAATCTTGATTTATATTTAAATTTATTTATTTATACTTATATTTATTAATGTTTGTTTCTACCATGTAACATTTG
>ML794897.1:185956-199292 GCA_009831015.1 Picea engelmannii | reverse complement strand
GAGAGAGAGAGAGAGAGAGAGAGATGGATGGAGAGAGGAAGGGGGGGGAAGAGTGGGTGTAATATCCCCACTATAATCCCTAGTTTAATCAATGCTTAATGTAGATATAATGTGTGGATACGGACAAGCAATGTATATGCAAATTGTATTTCTGAATTTTAATCGATAAAATGTTATGCCAGTTGTTGGGGAACACAGACAAAGATGAAGGATTATTAATCCACAAGAGAGAGAAGGGTATAAGAGAATGTATAAGAGGGGCACAATTGGGAATTACCCATGTCTATTAATTCAACCCACTTCCTAAAATTACTATTGGTATATGGACCTTTTAATTTATGATTGAGTGTCCCAAAACCAAATCGTTGAATTCATGTAAGAGGGTGGGTGTGAGAAGTCACGTTCCATTGTTATTGGAAGAATGGGGGCTGAGTACAATCATTTTGGGGAAGAGTGTAATTCAAGCAAGTAAGCCAGAGAGAATTGTTTTATGGGTAGTTACAACAGTTTTTAGACAGTCTTTGTTTTGCATGAACATCAAGCATAGAACATTGAAGAAGAGATTTGGAGCTAGAGAAACCATGAAGGGAAAATTATAGAGAGTATTTGGAGTAGAATACTAAAGAGCCATGTTTTCATGCCTGAAGAGTGAACTCATGTGTGAGTTGCACTATAACAACAAGTGATTGCTACTATTTTTCCTGGTATTTTTCCTAGTAGTGAACTCCCTTGAGTTTCCCAGTAGTGAGATTATTGTTACACACAAAAATGTCACACTTAAGTGTCACACCTATTTCACCTAAGTGTCATAAAGTGTCACATGCACTTTACTAAGTGTCACAACATCTTGACACCATGAAAAAACATTTTTCACAATCCCTAGTCAATGTGGAGGAGAAATATATCATATGAAGGTCAAAATATTATGTGCACATTAATTATTCAATATTATTCATAAAAAGGAAATTAATTTAGTGTGAGAATACACCTCACATTTATTTTCCTAATCTCAAGGAGAAGCTGAGAATCTCATGGTTGGTTGAGAGATTTTCTCAAATGAAAATCCTAATTTGGTGGATCTGAGAGATATTTCTTCCTTAAAATCCTTGAGAGATATTTTCTCCCTAAAATCCTTGAGAGATATTTTCTCCCTAAAAATCTTGGAGATCCCATTTTAGTGGATCTAGTGAGTGATCTTCTCCATGGTGGTTAAGCCTCCAAATCCTATATAATGATGGATTTCCATGGTGAAAAGGAGGAATATTTTAGATATAAAACTTATGATCTTGGTAGCATCATGAAAGGTATGGACGAGTAGATCTTAGGGAGGATTTTGCAACTGAATCAATTGTGGTCTATAAGTATTCTCTTTGCATTCTCATTTTAATATACTTGGCCTATTTCCTTCAAGCTTGTGTATTCTTGCATGTGCTTGTCTATTGTTCCTTCGATATTTTTAGATGAATTCATTTGATCTAATCTTGTAGAGCAAGATTTCTTTGTTTCTCTTCATTGCATATTGTAGGTATCAAGTTGCGCTAAGGAGTTTGGAGATCAAGCTTGGATTGGAATCAGTGAAGACAAACTTAGAAACAAGGTGCATCATACCCTTTCTCCCTCTCTCTTTTTGATTGGTTAAAATGAATTCAAAAGATTGTTAGTGTCAATTTGTAGTGTTTTTGTCTTTGTATAGGGGTCTGTAATCCAAGGGAAAGTTCACCTGTCCACAGGGGATTATTTCTGTAAAGTAAATTGGCGACTCCACTGGGGAATATTTCCTTTTCAAATCACCATGCATGTTTGTGGTAGGAATATTCCTAACACTATAATAGATGAAGGTTCTTATGTTAGCATAGTATTCACGAATTCTTGGAAAGATTTTGGTTCCCCATAGCTTGTGCCTGTGACTCGGAATCTATTGACCTTTGACAAAATATTTAGTCAACCCTTATGGATCGATCCTCAGTTTCTGGTTAATTTGGGAGGAACAATGGTCTACGTCGATGTGATGGTAGTTCAATACCCCTTGGATTTTAACCTGCTCCTCAGGCGAGACTATGTCTACGTTATGAGATATTTTGTGTCCACTCTCTTTCGAGTGATATGTTTCCCTCACAATGGAAACATATTAACAATCAACCAAGTTTCATTCATTTACCCTCATATGATGGTCAACCATCCGCTTCCCATGAATGGTCCATATATGCCAACGATTTTTACCCCATCGTAGGTCAATTATGTAAAGACCTGTCCCATGCGTTCAACTCCGAATGAGAAGGAATATCTCCCTTCTCCTGAATTAGATCCAGTAGTTGACATGATCATATCTTCGATAAGGCTATTAGAGACAAATATCCCTACCCTTATCAAAGCCATTGACATCTATTCCTTCATGTGTGTTTTTCTGCCATCTAGAGAAGATCTCATGGAAGTCATGGCTGACGTTTGCCCCTTGACATGTATTCCTTATAGATAATTTTCCTCTTGGGATCCATGATCAAGGAGAGGTTATGAGCATAGTTTTTTTTCTCTATTGCAAGATCATTAAAAAATGAAACACAAGTTATGAGCATAGTTTTGCTTCTCTGTGGAAATCTCGGTAAAAAGTGAAACATAAGCTATGAGCATATTTTCTCCTCTCTGTGGAAATATCATTAAAAAATGAAAACAAAATCTAGGGATTGAACCTGGAGTTACAATCATATTTTAATTTTATTACAATATTGTGTAAAAATGAAACCAATTTTGAGCTTAGTCTTTGTTCTTTCTCGTGCTCATAAATAAATGATAATGTCACTAAGTATACTTGTATCACTTTTTTGGAATCGTAAAGGTTATCCGAAAAAGGAACCCCCTAGAGTCTCCTTTAAGATATTTTCAAACTCTCTAAACATGAAAAGATTGTTGAGTGATCTTGATTCCTTTCACAATTGTTAAAAGGTTTGAAAGGTGATGCAGGAGCATCGCCAACACATCAAGTGAGCCAGCACAAATTTTGAGTTTCTCTTGGATTTGATGCACGAACATTAATGTGGAAATTTAATGAAGCGCACTTGTATATTGTAATCGGACCTTGAGCAGATTGCTCTCATCCTTAGTAGGTAGACAACACTTAAAGTAGTTAATGCAGGTAGATAGAAATTTAATTCTAGACTAGACTGTTTGAGAGCGCAAGAGGGAAATGGGATATAGACACCCTCATTGTGCATTGTAACATTATTATGAAGCAACATTGAAGTAGGAAGAGCATAGAGGAGAAGCAGAGAGTTGTGGAAGAACACCCATGTACAGAGTTTGAATTAATAGAAGAGGTTGATTCAAATCCATGGTTTTGTGTTTATTCTCTATGTATGTATGTTGAATGCTATGCTCATGAGTATTTACTTCCTGTTATGCATTTTCTTTACATGCTATGTATGAATGATTTCTTGCTGAGTGTTTGAAATCTGAAAAAGGAAGGATAAGAAATGAGTTTCAATTGTTTCTCTATCTGAGCAAGGATTCCTGCAAGGAGTGCAGTTGAAGTCGTCCGCAAGGAGTGCGTTGACAGAAGGCTCAGATAGTTTAACTCTTTTTCTCGTTCACCCAGAAGTGAAATTGGGTTATAGGAGTTGTGCAAGGAGTGCGCAGGCTAAGGAAAGTCTCAGTTGTGAATCTAAGCAGAGTATTGAAGGACTGCTGCTACAGGAGTGCGTAGAGTCGAAGGTATTCAACACTTGGAAGTGTCTGAGAGTTGCCGTAAGGAGTGCGTGCAATAATTTTCTCTAAGACTCAGAGTCGTGAGAAAGCTCAGGAAGGATAGGCCTTCGAATTCTGCTGAAGAACTGTGCAAGGAAGTCATGATTGGGAGTTCGTAAGAGGCATTGCAAGTGTGCACGCAGGTGGATAAGTCCTCGTGGAGGAATACTTGGTTCACTTCATAGAATTCATCGGGAAATATAGACGGTCGGTATTCTCTGAGGAGAAACCGCGAATCTCCGTGGGCCGTGGGATCTTGCGGAGGTGTAAGGGAGATACGACGTCATATTTCCTAAAGGCTAAAAGTTCAGGAGGGGGAGAGCCATTGATCCAAGTTGGTCAGGGCCGTTGGATCTAAACATACATCGTGCATCGGGGTTTCGTGGGTTGAAGTCCCGTGAATATAGCAACAGGAATCGCGAAATCACGAAACACAATATCCTGACGAGCTCAGAGTCGTCCATCTGTTAGGACAGGTGGCAGGAACCAGGAGTCATCGATATATCGGGGTTTCAAAATTCAAGAGCCCGATACCTTTCGAGTTCCGAAACAGTGAGGGGATCATAGTCGTGGATCTCGAGAGAGACGTGTGTCATAAGATCTGAAGAAGTTGAGGTTTGAAGTATCGGAGGTTTCGAGGACAGGATACTCTTGCAATTTGGAATCGCGAAATGCGATATCCCGACAGCTAAAGGATAGCATGGCCCACAATGGAGTTAGTGGAGGACAAGTGGCACGAGCTATCGGAGTTTCGTGGCAAAAAGTCCTGAAATATTGACATTAGTATTTGCGATCCCGCGAAGTCCGAAGTCCCAACGGGATAAGGGATCGTTGAAAAGTCAAAGCAGCGAGCTCATCGGATTTTCATCATATCGTGAGTCGTGAGTCGGTAAAGTGAATTTCTTGATATCGAAAGTGGCGAAATCGCGATAGGAGAAGTCCCGACAGGCAAAGGAGGGGTCAACGTTGACTTGCATTGGGGTTCGGGGATCCGAAACACCAGCGCTTGACCATTGACCTCATGATACCGCGAAGTCTGATTCCCCAATAAGTAAAGAGGGGGATCGCGCGAAGATTTATGTGGGTGAAGATTTCCCGATAGGGAAATAGAAGGACTGGTTACTGTGAGCGGACATGCCCAAAGGAGCACACCTGCGCCAAGTGGTATCAGAGCCTTTTTCTTGTCTGTATATTTCAGGCAGGAAGAGGCAGGAAGATGTAAATATCACTCTGATACACATCAAGTGGTATCAGACACAGAAAGGTTCTTTGCTTTCTGCAGCAGAGAAGAGGAGAATTCACCATGCCGCCGAGAAGAGATAGACAGTCACCCGATCCAGTGGATAGGGAAATTCCGCGACGAAGAGGCAGGCAGATGGTAGATCCATCCATAGAGAGACAAATGCGTGATCTCCGAGCAAGACTTGAAGATATGGAGACAGTGCAAAGATGCATAGCCAGTGCAGGGGATCTGAGTGATTCTGAAAGCGAAGTCGAGGCTGAACGTGAAGAAGAAGTTGCAGCTGAAGATGCATCAAACGAGCGTTTGATCAGAGCTATTGCCAGGATGGGTGCAAGAGAAAAGATGGATATTCTAGTTTATGAGGGAAACTTGGATGCAGAGGAGCGGGCCTGCGTCAAAAGGGCATCTTTCGAGTGATAGTTTCTCTCATTTTCGGCCTCGTGAGACTAATTACAAAAAAGGAACACTCTAATCAAGCACGATTAGAAGAGTTCTCCCCTGTATTGTTTTACACTTTATTTCGGTCTTGGGAGACTGAATTTACAAAAAATTCATTCATGGAGTCACATTTAAGTTCTTTTTGTAGATTTTAACCTTGTACAATATTTACTACAAACAAAATTTCAGAAAAAGAACAGAAAATATACAAGGGAAAATAGAAACATTACACAGAGATTTTTCCCCTAGAAACCCAAACTGGGAAAACCAACATATTCTATATTCATTCATAGTGATACATTGTTTACAATACAATATACATATAGGAGCCAGTGACATCCAAAACCCTAAACCAATGAACTGGATTAGTCAACAACCCTAATTCCTTAACCAGAAATAGAAAACCATCGGAAAAAAACATGTGTCAAAAAACCGCCCAACAATGGATACAAAAATCGAGGCAACACAAAAAACAAGGAAAAAATGAGACATGTTTCTCAAGGCAAACAAAATTTCTTGGGTGCACTGCACCCCCCAAGGGGGTGTTGGATTACTGAGAGGGGGGGGTGAATCAGTAATAGCGCAATTATAATCCTTTTTAACCAAATAATCCAAGTGTTATATCAAAGTAGAATTATTATCCAATAATGAGCATTAAGAAATGAACAAACACACACATACATAGTACACCAATGTTTTATGTGGAAACCCAAAGAGGGAGAAAAACATGAAATGTTTTTTATTATATGTCTTGAAGAATTACATTCATTGGAAGAACCAACTTCCTTTGTTTTCCAGCTACAACTAGAAGGAGGCTCCAACTCCCTAGTTTCTCAGGATACAACCTGAGGGAAGCTCCAACGACCCAATTCTCTAGCTATAACCAGAAGGAGGCTACAACCCCCTATGTTCTCTAGCTACAACCGGAAGGTGGATACAACCACCTATCCTTGCCCCATCCAACCGCCCTAAAGTATAAGTAGAATGATGGAACCACTGACAACCTGTCACTGTGAGATATATTGTTGTACAACTGTATCAACATGTATCCAATCTGTACAACTTCCCTGTAATCAATCTATACTTGAACGAAACATGTATCTACAAAATACAACAGGTAGGCGACCTGTAGCACTGCATCCCACGTATGTAAGAGCCCTATATGTTATGCATCCCGTGTATGTACATGCCCTAACTGTTATGTAGTCTGCATATGCCTTCTGGAACTAGGGTTTCCTTTCACTTGAAAACTTCTGACCCTCTATAACTTCTTTCACATAGATCTGTAACCTGTCACTGTATCCATACTGTAATTTTACCCTATGCATGCATTCTCATACATAACATTTACTCAATACAAATATGTCTCTCTAGTCATGTTCCATATAGGTTTGTGAAATCACGAACAAGTATAATTTCCTTCACGTGATCTTAGTCATCAAACCCTTTCTAATATTCATCCTCTCAATACATCAACAAATACAAGATCTCAAACATGTACCATAAAAACCCTTAGCCATATGCCAAGAAATACAACATGTGCCTCAACAGGAAGTATCAATGATGAATATACCAGCACTGTATTTTAGTAGATATGACTTATGCAGAAGATTCCATGTAGCTACTAGTCTCTCTAGGGAGAATCCTCAAATCTCCATTGTCATTCCTCATGCATACATAAAAATCCAACTATTCATGGAAATAAGACATACCTTTTGAACCGACAGATGGATCTGATGTATCTGAGACTTTAGACCTTCCTCGGAGCTTGATCTCAGAATCTAGAAACTCTGCATCTTCATATTTTCAAGTTTCATGGATTTACCAACATGTACTCACCCTATACACAACTAGCCCGCGTACGTACACTCCCTATACACAAACAACCCACATATTGTATGCACCCTATACACAAAAATCCCGCATATGCCTCAGAAAATAGGGTTTTCTGTAAATCCGAGAATTTCTCCGTCAACCCTTCATGCTACCTTAGACGTTCGCCACTTTAGATGTATCCACAAGTTTTTACAAGAATCTTTACACAAGAAAAATAGATATACAATATGTACGAGTGTGTTTTTAGTGAGTGAGCTTTGCCTCTTATTTATATCTTCATGTAGCCTTACACTTTCCTTATTTTAGGGCTTCTTCATTTAAAACAATTTCTTTTTCAAAGCACTTTGACCCTTGGGGGCTTCTATAAGACTTATGAGGGGTTCTCCAACTTCATATGGTCATAACTCTCTAACCGTGAGGAGTTATGTGATGTTCCACATACCATCGAAAATGGCATGACAAGCACTATCCATCTAGGATAGTTTTACTAACAAATTCACTATCCTTCATCTCATTATTCCACAATTAGTCACAGGTTCTCTCACTCCACAAAGCATCTTCCCGTGAGGGATTTCACCATAGGGGGACCACTTTGGAGTTCATCCATATTTACTTCTTATCAACCATGACAAGACAATAACAAGTCATCTTTACATCAAACAATCTGGGGTCCACTACCTAAACCTTTGTGCTACGGGGATTTCTTCAAGGGTTGACATCAATGACAAGCAACCTTAATCAACAATCTCCCCCTTTGGCATTGATGGCAACATTCTGATGTAATACTGAAATCATATCACTCATGCTCCCCTTGAAACCATGCCTCTGTCCTCTGCATCTAATAAATCTTCTCCCCCTGGAACCATGCCTCTGTCCTCTGCATCTGATAAATATCTTCTCCCCCTAGAACCATGCCTCTGTCCTCTGCATCTGATAAATCTCTCCCCCTTTTTCATCAATGGAAAAGTTACCTTTCCATCCATGGTTTCTCCCCCTGACTGAACAGTCCTCTTATGGTGCTTCCTCGTGTACATATAAGACATATAAGATAAGCATTCAAAGATAATTCATTTTTGGAGTATAAATAACTCCAAGTTTCTGGCGAAGACACTCAAAGGCTTCCTGTGGAAGTGGTTTTGTAAATATGTCTTCCACTTGTTCTTTTGTGCCCACATACTCAACTCTGATGTTATTTTCTGCAACCTGCACCTATATAAAGTGATGCTTGATTGGAATGTGCTTCATCTTGGAGTGCATCACCGGGTTCTTTGAGATACTGATGGCACTTGTATTATCACAATATATTGGAATGGGCTCATCATACTCAACCTGTATATATGTCAGAGTTTGTTTCATCCAAAGAACCTGTGTACAACATGATGTTGTTGCAATATACTCTGCCTCGACTATAGATAAAGATATTGATGAGTGTTTCTTGCTTAGCCATGATACTAACACTCACCCAAGTACAATGTTGCTCCACTGGTGCTTCGTCGGTCATCAATACAACCTTCCCAATATGCATCTTTGTAGATAATAAGTGATAGATCCTTTCCTTTTGGATACCATGATCCAAACTCTTTTGTTCCTTTGAGATATATGAAAATCCTCTTCACTACTAATACATGTGATTCCTTTGGTGTTGCTTGAAATCATGCCACCTGTCCAAATTCCTACGTTACATATGGTCTGGATGATATCACATATAGTAGGCTTCCAATCATTGACATGTATTGCCTCTGATCTGTAGACTTCAAATCATCATCTTTTCTCAACTTGCAACTGGTTTGCATGGGAGTGATAACTAGTTTGCAATCTTCCATTCTGAACCTCTTTAGCATTTCTCTGATATACTTGGTTTGAGAAATAAATATTCCTTGGTTGCTTCGATGTATCTGAAGTCCAAGAAAGAAGGATAGTTCTCCAAGTAATGACATTTCAAATTCATTCTACATTTCTTTTGCAAACTTTTGGCTTAACCTGTCATCATCACTACCAAAAATAATATTATCAACATAAACTTCAACTAATAAAATATTACCTTGACTTACCTTGATGTAGAGGTTATCGTCTGCACTTCCTTTTCTGAACCCTACCTGCTACAGATACTTATCTAGCCTGGAGTACCATGCTCTAGGAGCCTATTTTAGACCATACAAGTCCTTCCTTAATTTACACACATAATATGTTCTCTCTGACAACTGAAATCCTTTTGGTTATTCAATGTAGACTTCTTCTTCAAGTTCCCCATTCAGAAAAGATGATTTTACGTCCATCTAATATACTTTAATATTTTTAGAGAATGCATAAGCTAAAAGAAAACAGATTGCTTCCATTCTAGCAACTGGGGCAAATGTCTCTTCAAAGTCAATTCCTTCAATCTGTGCATATCCTTTACATACCAATCTAGCTTTTTTCCTTGTAACTTATCCATATTCATTCAATTTATTCCTGAAAACCCATTTTTTGTCGATCACATTCTTATTATTTGGTCTTGGAACCAATTCCCAAATGTCATTTTTCTCTATGTGATCCAATTCTTCATCCATGGCCTTATTCAAAAATTCATCCTTGCTGGCTTCTTCAAAACAGTTTGGTTCAATTGTAGATAAGAGTGCTAGGTGTGTTTGTTCTAGTGAATCTATTCTTCTTCTAGTCTCTACTCTTGCATCATTGTTTCCGATAATTTGATCTGAAGGATGATTCTTCTGTACTCGTTTACTAGGTGTCTTTGGAGACACTTGTTGAACTTGCTCTTCTTCTTCTGTCAGACTCTCTTCTACTTCTTTTTCATCATCTTCTTCTTCTTCTAAGGGTTGTTTCATTGATTCATTTTCTTCCTTTGATTCTCGTCTGCCTGTTCCATCAATTGTTACGTTGATGTTTTCCACAACTTTGTTTAATCTTAGATTGTAACACTTGTATTATTTCCTTATACTTGAGTAACCAACAAGTACTCCTTTGTCCACACGAGAGTCAAACTTTTCCATTCCTCCATCTTCTCTTTTGATATTGCATTTTCTTCCAAAAACTCTGAAGTGCTTTACATTTGTTGGTCTTCATTTCCATAGTTCATAAGGAGTTTTTTCAATGTTGTTTATGAGCATTACTCTATTTTTATTGTGAACTATTGTATGCATTGCCTATGTCCAAAAAATATCTGTCAATTTTGAATCCATTAGCATTGTTCGAGCCATTTCTTGTACTGTCTTGTTCTTTCTTTCAACAACTCCATTCTGTTGAGGTGTCCTAGCAATGGAGAATTGCCTTTTTATTCCATGATTGTTGCAGTAGTCCATAAATTCCTTTGAGGTGAACTCTCCTCTATTATCAGATCTCAAGCATTTGATTTTTGAATCCATTTCATTTTCAACCATTTCCTTGTAGATCTTGAAGTTTTCAAAAGCTTCTGACTTATTCTTCAGAAAAAAAATTGCATTCATTCTTGTATAATCATCAACTAATAACATAAAGTATTTCTCACCTTTTAAGCCCTTTGTTGTAGTTGGTCCAACTAGATCAGTATGCACAATTTCCAGTGGTCTTGTCTTTGAATATTCCTTTGATTTGAACCTGGTTTTTGTTTGCTTTCCTTGTTGACAATGCTTGCATAAAGTATTGGTTGGTTTCGTGATCTCGGGAATTTCTTTGACTTCTTTGCTTTTTCTAACTTTGAAAAGTTTATAAAAATGTGTGTGACACATTATTCAGTGCCATAGACAACTTTCATATTCATTTCCTATACAACACTTTTCATTTCCAATTTCACTTAACACATATATGTTGCTTGAAGTTCTTGCAGCTGTAGAAATCAATTTCCCTGAACCTTCTTTTATTATATCACACTTTTGTGAATCGAAAGTAACTTTATGACCTTGGTCACACATTTGACTCACACTTAGAAGATTATGTTTCATATCTTCTACTAGTAGTACATTTTATGACTTTTAATTCTTGCTCCCAATTCAGATTGTGCCTTTTCCAATGATTTTGGTTGAATCATCATTTCCGAAGGAAATTGATCCATCTCTTTCCTTTAGTAATGTAAGAAACTTGTCTCTGTCACATTTCATGTGTTTTGAACACCCACCGTCAACATACGAACTGTGTTTCTTCTGTTTATCTTGTAGAGAAATTGTGCATTCTTCATTGTTATGCTTATCTTGCTTCCTTATCCATGTCGTGTTATGAGGTTCCTGTCTCTGACTGTTGTTATTCTGTAGAGGTTCTTTAGGAAGGACTATCATTCCACAATATTTGTCCACATGTCCAAAATTGTTACATTTGTAACATTCCACTTCGGTGCTCAAAGATTCAAACCTATTGTAAATTCTTCTATGTCTTTCACTAGGTCTTCTTGAATAACCCCTTTGTGTATGACTCTCAAAGTTGTTATTGTTCATGTTGTTAGCTCTGCAATTCACAACTTTATGTCCAAAATTATTACATGCATAACATAAACCAAAAAATATAGTTTGATACATGGGAGTTGAAGATCTTCTGAAAGGAGGTGTTCTTATGAATCCTTCTTCTTATTGAGGCCTATCTGTTTGTTGTTGATTCTGAAATATGAATCTTCTCGGTGGAGGAGTGTCCCTGTAATATTCCTTATATATCTTCATATCCACTTTGATTGTTTCTACATAACTTTTTGGATATGTTTCTTTCTCTGTTGTTTTGGAGCTTGATCCCTTTTCTGTCTGATTGTGTCCAAGTCTGGACTTGTCAAGATGAGATTTTTGATTGTTGGTAATGTCATCTAGAACTTTTGAGCTATTCTTCGTATTTTTCTTTTGAATATCCTTTATTAGTGTGACAATCTATGCTTCCAAGTTTCCAATGATCATGTCCTTTTCTTCTAGATTTTCTTTGAGTTCTTCATCAATTATTTTATCTTCTTCTATTTGAACCTTCAATTTTGTGATCATTTGTTCTAGTTCTCGGGTGTCTTTTTTCTTGTCTAGTTTTGCTTGTAGTTTCTTGTTTTTCTTCTTTTCTCTACTGATAACTTATATGGAACACATTAATTCTTCTCGATAGTCAACTTCTTCTTCTTCAATTTCTTCTTCGACTTCTTCATATTCTTCTTCGGATTCTTCATATTATTCTTCGGATTCTTCTTTGTCAGAGTCTTTTACTTCCATGAATAGAACTCTTCTTGTCTCACTGTCACCGACTTCATCTTCATCTGATGATGAGATGTCTTTTTTTGTGCATAATATTTTCTTGAAAACTTTCTTTGTAGTTATTTTTCCTTTATATGTGTGTTTTCCTTTTGAGTAACCTTCATCATTTCTCTTTTTCTTATGAGGACATTTGTTAGCAAAATGACCAATACCATCACAATTAAAACAAATTGAAGGAAGCTTACCTCTATACCTATCGTCGATTCCATTGTTTAGTATTTTGACAAAGTTGGCCACTTCTTCATCATCTTACGAGACGTCATTGTTGTTGTTATATTCTTCTTGTTCCTTTTTATTTTTCGTTGATCTTTTGGATGCTTTGAAGGATGCTTCTTTTACATCTAGATTTTCCTGTTCAGTTCTCATTTCATATGTTGTGAACATTCCATGCAGTTCATCCATGCTTATTGACTTTAGATCTAATCTCTCTTCTAGTGTTGATATCTTAGGGTTAAATATCATGGGAGGAGATCTTAGTACCTTTTGAACAATTACAGATTCTTCGATTTCTTCTCCCAATACTATGATTGCATTCAGTGTTTCATTGACTCGTAAGAAGTAGGCTGGAATATTCTCATCTTCCTTCATTTTTAGTTTTTTGAACTGAACTTTGTAAGTTTGAAGCTTTATTGCTTTGAATTTTGTATCTCCTTCATAAATATTTTGAGGCTTGTCCCAAATCTCTTTAGCGGATTTACAATGTGCAACTTTGGTGAATACCGTATCAATGATACCATTCAAAAGTGCATTTTTGGCTTTGGAATTATTCTCACCGAGTTTCACTGCTTTGTCATTTGTTGGTGGAACTATTGGTGTTGTGTATCCATCTACAATTGATTTCCAAACTTGAAATCCCTGTGCCTGTATATATGTCTTCATCCTTATGCTCCAAAAA
>ML794897.1:134930-167983 GCA_009831015.1 Picea engelmannii | reverse complement strand
GCCCTCAAAATGGCCCCAGAAGTTAAAAACTGCTAAAAATAGTAAATTGCCAAAATTGCCAGAAAATTGTTTTGAGCGAGTTGGAAAAGGTGGGTGGCCACTTATATCCACTTGGATCAATCCTCCCTCCTTAGGAATAAATATTATCCATTGCATTGAGTTCCCAGGGGAGAGGGAAAAGAGTTTGGTGAATCTACATCTTGATGAGTTGCTTTCCTTGTTGGATAAGTTGCGTTGCTTAGTTTTTTTAAGGTTTTCACAAACCTATGGTTGGAAGGGTTGGACCTTTTTAACAAGTATGGATACATGAGATGTTTGTGTGTAGAAGGAATCTTTACGCTTTGATGCAGTATTTTCGACCTTCTTCTGTTGGATAGAAGTTGCTTGGGCCAAGGTTGTAGTGGTTGCAATATCCTTTTGTTCACCTTTTGAACAGATTGTCAAGAAGATGAATTTTGTATTATGAGATACTACCTTGCAGAATTGTTTAGGTGGGAAAATAGTCAGAACCACCTATGGTATCCTGTATAGATGACCCCCCATAGTAACAATGACACTACGAGGTCGAGACTCATAGATAGCATGGTGCTTCCACATATATAGCTAGCCCAAGATAACATCACAGACATCTAGCAGGGCAACATCACATAACACCTCATCCTTGAAGGGATAGATGTCGTATGACAATCGACACTATTGGCTGACATGGAGATCTCATCCCTAGAGAAGCCACCCGATGTTGTATGGTTGTGGGTGTGGTGTTGTCGAAAATCCCAACTATTTGATGACCTCTGTTGAGATGAGGTTCTTCTGGCTTCCGCTTTAAACAATAAAATGCAGTGGGGTCTGTTGTAGGTGAATCCCCCTATGGATAAGTGGATTCCCTCTTGGTCTCTAGACTCCTAAGGCCAAGACAGAAAATTTCTTAACATGGACACCGACTTCCTTTTATATCTAATCAAGCTAATGAATGAAAGAGAAGGAGAAAGATATGTACCTTATTAGTGACGTTTGTCCTTGCAAATTCCTGGCTGAGCTTCAATCCTGAGCTCCCTGATAGATCCTTTAAGACAAACAAAGATACAATGGACTTCCTACTCTACTGAGATTATCTCAAATATAGATCCATATATTGTAGACAAAATCATGTGGAACAAGAATAAGTTTGAAAGAAACATGCCAAGCATTGATTATTAATGAGAACAAGTAAAAGTACTTACAATCCTTTGAATGAAAGTGCAATAGCTTCTTCCAGTTCTCCTTGTCCAACCCCTTTGCTCAAATAATCTCCATTGATTGCTTTGATGACATCTCACTCATGAGATCATAAGTTTCACATCTCCAATCTTTTCCATGTAGCTTATACCATGAAAAGGCCTCCTTATATAACTTTGGAGAGGTCCAACCTCTTTGGGATAAGTTGAGGATTCCTCTCCTTTAGTTGAGGATATTTCCTAAGATCATTCTTTGACCATCTATTCGAATCCAACCACCTTCAGGAATTGAGGGTTTGTTCCCTGATTTGCCTCCAAAAACCCAAAATTTGCTAAAAAAAAGGGTAGTGCTCCCCCAAAAGGGTGCACATGATGCTCAAACACTCCCCCAAAGAGGCTCACGGAGCACCAACACTCCCTGAAAGTGGGTAGGGAAGCGCTCCTCTCCAAAATCCATTTTTTAGTAGTTCTTTCAGTGGAAAAAGGTTTGTACTCTCTTTCAAGTGACTTCTTTTCTTCAAAACTAGTCTTTGGGGTGTCTTAAGTGTCTTTGTGATGTCATTAGAGGCACGACATAGGCAAGATGGAAGTATGATGTTTTTTGACACTTGCAACTCTTGTATTCAAGATACGACACTTGCGGACAAGATGCGACACTTATAACACTTGTAATGATGGAATTTGTGACACTATCGAAGTGAGTAATTTTCAGGTGTAACAGGGTCCCCTTCACCCACATCTGTGAATGAAAAAGGAGATCCCCCTCTTTAGTATATGTTGGTTCTTATAGTTGAATTGTTGCGATCACGACAATAACAGTGGGATTTGCGTCGATGATCTGTCTTCTGTCAGTATTTTCTGAATCAGATTATGAATCAGGGTTCAAATCCTTGTCTTTGATTTCGGACACCAAATACTATTTTGAGCGACATTCATCGGTGTTGTTGTAGGGGATTTTTTGGAAATTTCACCATTTTCTGATGTCCTTCTTCATTATCCCATGACCCTTCTTTTCCTATGGCTTGGACTAGTTTTCAGGAGACTGTTTGTTAGGGTCGTCTTTACCATAATTTGGTTGTTGCGGATTTGCAAACCAGAACTCTCGTTTGTCACGGTGCTTAAATTTATGCTCGATTTTGACAACATATCGATAAGCAGCACTGAGTGATGAGATTTTTAGAAAATCCATTTCAGTTTGGATGTATCTGTGTAGAGCCCCACGATATTTCAGAACCAAATTTCATTTGGATTCTTTGATACCCAACTTGGTGCACAAGGTATGGAAGGCATTGGTGAACTCTGGAACCACTTGGCACCTCTCTTGCCCTAGTGTGGTCCATCTCATATACGGGTCCTCATAGTTTCCAACAGGGTAATACTTTTTCTTTACCGCATCCACAAAAAATCCCAAGTGGGATCATCCCCATATATTCTAGACTCTTATGTGGAACTTTTCTCCCAGCAATTTTCCCACCAATGATTGACATCGGGGAGAGCTTTAAGGAGTGATAAGGTGATCTTTTCCCTGTCGGAAAAATGGTGAACAGAGAAATAACCTTCTAGCATATTTAACCATTTGTCTAGGGCATATGCATCTATTTGACCTTCAAATACGATAATATCAAAATTAACATGTAAATTGAAAGGAGAGGTGCTTCCAAAGTGGTTGTTTGATGAGTATGTGCATGTTTTTATCGGTAGATGTTGAAGGATGTGGGAACAATTCTCCATCATTTCGTCCCTTTTTCGCGTGAGAGCTTTCTCAAGCAACAAATTGATAGAATTGTCTGCTCCATCGTTTTTATTTTCTTCCGCCATGAAGGTTTTCTTGGGCATGCGAGAGTGATTGTATTCAATATATACAAGATTGAGACCCAACTTTCTATACTCATACCTCATCGGGGACATGCACTGAAAAAAAACAATCAAGAGTAGTCTGCTCTGATACCACTGATTTGGATTATTTTCGGCATGAAATGAGAGAGAAGATATAATAAAGAAATGTATAGAGATATATTGGATATCCAATAATATAACATAAATGTATCAGATATGCAACCATAAACACAGAGATACATTAATACACATTTTTCTATTAATGAGAGAAAATGTACAAAGACTGTAAAAATACAGAGTGAAAGACTTGCTAGAATGGTGGCAGCTTATCTCTGAGAAGAGATGTGATGCATACTCGCATCTGTGAGAAGATGATTTTACAACGAGGCTCTGAAGTCATTTTTATCATAAATAAAATACAAAACCCTAACCCTGGAAGATGAAAAGCCAACAATTTTGTGGACCCCATTTTGTGTAGTTTGGTGTATCAACTTCCCGGGGGCACAAATTTGGCATACAATCTTCTTTTGGGAAAGGTATCGTCAAGGATATTAATTTTGGGGGCTCATTCAGATCCCTTGGCTATCATTTAGAATCTTGATCCAGAAAAACCTTCATTTAGGCCCTCAAAATGGCCCTGAAAGTTAAAAACTGCTAAAAATAATAAATTGCCAAATTTACCAGAAAACTATTTTGAGTGAGTTGGAAAAGGTGGGTGGCCAATGATATTCACCTGGATCACTCTGATACATTCATTAATATTGAATCTGAGAGACAAAGTCAGATTGTGCTCTTTGCCTTCTAATCCAACTTTTTCCATTCATCTGTTGAAGCTCCTATAGGTGCAGTACCTGGATCTACCGCGATCCACTGATCTTTGTCCACCAATAGATATTCCATATTTATCTTTCATATCTCAAAAATTTTCCCATTAAACTTCTCAATCTCCATTTTCGAATTTCTCATCATTTCTTTTCACCTGGAAAATCAATACCACAGATATCCCACTATAACAAGGCTTATCACAGTCCCGAGCCAAACCCTTAACCACAAAGGAGTCCCCCTGAAGCCAACAAAGATCTGATACCAAATGTAGATTTTAACCTTGTACAATATTTACTAAAAATAGATTTTCAGAAAAACAACATAAAAGATACAATGGAAAATACAAACATTGCACAAATATTTTTCCCCTGGAAACCCAAACCGGGAAACACAACATATTCTATATTCATTCAAAATGATACATTGTTTACAATAAAATATACATATAGGAGCCAACAACATCCAAAACCCTAACCCAATGACATGGATTAGTCAATAACCCTAATTCCTTAACCAGAAATAGAAAACCATTGGAAAAAACAATGTGCCAAAAAACCGCCCAATAATGGATACAAAAATCGAGGCAACACGAAAAATGAGGAAAAAATGAGACACATTTCCCGAGGAAACAAATAAAGCCCCCCCTTAAACCCCCCTACGTTCCTGGCGCAACACAGACACTACCACTCATGCAAATAATATAACACATACCCAACACTTTTCAGACTCTCTGAACATGAAAAACCATCAAGCTTACTTTCTTTATGCTCATAAAACTATGCATCGAAGGACCTATGTGAGTCCAATCTCAAGGAACCATCTGGGACCAAACCACTCCTTCCTCAAGTTTGTTAAACATATGTTGAGGGACTCATCTAAAGGATGATCTATACCGAGCATCTGTTATCCTCCTCATGCTCGTTAAAAAATAAAGGGGTACTCATCTATCTGGGTGGGGGGAAATTGAAGGAAGTGGGTCAAGTATTTTGGAATCCTTTATGGAAGATAGTATCACCCTTGAAGATGGCACCTATTTGTGTCTTGTCTTATATTTGGGTAATCCGTTTGTCTTTGAGACATACCAATTCCATGTGTCACCATACTTTTTCATCCAGTCGAAGAGTGCTCTTATTGTCGTCACATTACATTCTTGGTACTCATTGAGTCAATGCTGCCAAGTCAATTGTTGTACCTCATCATGTTCAAGGGAAGTTTCACTTCAAACCATCCATCTGCACTAATTACCAGTTTTAATTTCCTATGTCAATCCATACTCAATTGATTCACCATCTTACATCACTTCCTCGTTTCAGTTTCATGTCGATGATGGGGGATACATCAAGGCCTTCCTTCGATGAGTCTTTTCCTGTTGACTTCAACAAATTGTCCAGGAATTATACTTAGAAACCAATTAGTACCTTGGGACCTGCATGCCTCAATGGTAGGCCTCCTCACTTCCGACTACAAGTTTAAATCATTTACCTTTGATCAGATGATTCCACGAATGTTCGACCTCATCTCATTTATTCACATTCGTTGGAATGTACTAGGGTACCTTGGGAGTAATTGACATCATTGGTGTTTTCCCTCACACTTGTTAACGGTTTACCTCAATGATTGGTAATCAAGTGGTTTCTACCATGTTCGACATAAAATCTCACATGGCTAGATTCATACCACGTTAGAATTGGGACGAAGACCCTAGGTTGAGTTTTCACTCTGTTATATGCTTTGTCCAGGATACAAAGGAGATCATTTGAGCATACTGATATATATATTGTCACATAGATTCACTTTTTAATGATCTGTGGATATGTTTTTTCATCTCATAGCTGCACTGTGTAATTTTCATGGTTGTTATCAATTCATGTCATGGAGGTATTGATCCACATTGTATCTTTGGTGTCCATATCCTTAGCCAGTGTTTTCATGGATCCTTAGTGTATTGGTTGGTAGTCGTTCTTTGAGTCATCTCATATTCCAATCATATGTATGTCTGCCTTGAAATGGAACATTTATTAATGCTTTTTGATGGTTGTTTGCAACTTCTACCATGTTCTCCCACTCCAAAACCCTTGCATTGAATAATTTGTAACGTGTTTTTTCCATCAGTTTCTCTTCTGATCTCACACTTTAGGGGGCATCTATTACACATCAAAAATATCTCACCCTAAGTTTCACAAGTGTCATAAAAGTGTTGTATGTACCTTGGTAAGTGTTGCAAGTGTCATCAAGTGTTGTATGCACCTTAGTTTCACATGCACTTTTCTTTACGTTACTATGTGTTTTAACCCATTGAAACCATCAAAGAACATTTTCCATGATCCCTAAGTCATATTGGAGGAAGAAACCCATCATTTCAAGGCCATAGACAAACCTTTTACTTAAAAAATCGACCATTGTTTGACAATGTTTGAAGTGTAGCACCCCCCTAGCCATGCTGAGGGAGTGTTACCCCATGGGGTAGCACCCCCCTTACTTTATTTAGGGAGAATTGATATAGGATCAATTATCTATATTTAAATATAGGGGAGCATTGCTTTTGGTTATAGGAAACTTTGGAGAATCATGCCTCTTTCTAAGGGATAGCTCTTGGAGATGAGGTTGGTTTGGATCGAATGCTATCCTATGGTACTATCCTAGGATCAGATCCTAACCTAAAGGAGTCATATCCTTAAATAATCCCCAAATATGCTCATGGTTGTTGTGCCTCTCAAGCCTATATATTGAGTGATTTACAAGGTGAAAAGGAGAAATCTTTCAGATATCAAACTTATGGTCTTGGGATTCATGAAAGGGTGGGACAAGGAGAGCTTGGAGGAGTTGCAACTGACATCATTCGTGGTCTATAATTTTTCTTTGTTCTCATCTAATATACTTGGCCTATTTCCTTCAAGTATGTATTCATCTATGCTTGTATGTTGATTGGTTCAATCCGAGTAGATAAATTTGTTTTGTCTTATCCATTAGAGTAGGATATATTCATTTGTTTCTTGTTGTCCATTGTAGGTACTGATTTTCACTGGGATTCAGATTGAGCTCGTGGATTGGAGCGGATTGGAAAAATGTCATTAACGAGGCGCATCATACTTCCCCTCCTTCTCTCTTTCTCAATGGACAAAATGAATTTATAGCAATGGTAGTGTTTTTTGTTCCTGAGTTTATACTTTAATGCTCTAAAGTATACTGTCAAGGCATCCAAAAAGGTAGAGATAGTTAATGGGTAAAAAGACCAGTTTAATGGAAAGCGAGATCAAAGTTGGTTCTTTAACTGTCTCTGTCTAGCTTCCCATTTTTCTTTGATGCTAATATCCCTTTCAATCACAGCCCATGAACATTTGAGTTCTACCCGTGTATTTGTTGTTTGTAAGATGGTATTGAATAGGTTTAACATAATTCTTGTCTAATCGGATAGACCGGGTTCTATATTAGGCTGTTTGGTAACTGGAATAGTCATGAAAGCTAAGGGTTTCCTTTTTTTAAGTCAAAATTATTTTCAAGGGTTGCAATTTCTGGTTTGAATTAATAAGAACAAAACTTCCAAATTATGGATCAATAGTATAACAGAAATAAAGGTCGTGTCTAGTATCTGAGTCAAATTTTAAATAAAACGATGCACGTAATGAAGAAAGAAAAAGAAGCATATAGTTGTATAACAAAAATGAGGCATCAGTTAAAGAGGAATCTCATTTTATGCTAATAGGAGAAAGAGGGATGATAACTTTTAAGAAGTATACAATTTCAGTGTTCTAAAACGCTCATAGGTCTTATATCAACTGATAGTTGATACAGAGGAAAAACTGCAAACGGTTAGATAATTTGAATGTTCAATCACCACAATAGAAGTTTCATCATGAAAATCATTCAACGAAGCTATGAAATAAAAGATGGAATGATAGAGAAACACATAACTCAGGCTTGACAAGATCTGGAATCTTCAATCTATATTATATTGATTTTGACAAAATGAAATTTTCTTTTTACGATCCCATCCAGAAAAAAACCCTCTCTTAGACTTGAAAAGTTATATTTATAAAAAACTACCAATCTTAAGACATTTGGTGATTTCCTAATTCCTAGTGACTAACTATTTGTTAAAAAATAGATCAAAAATCGTTTGCACGATCTTCTCCATTTTTTTGTGTTCTTGGAAGTAAATATCTTCCAAATGATAATTTTACTTTGTTGATGACTCTCTTTCTTTTGTTCCAATACATTCAATGCAAATCTCCAGGAACTATGTAAAATTGATGGGGGGTTCTGGAAGGTCTTTTGCCTCGAACAGATAAGCCTTTCTCTGTATCTTGGAAAGATAGTCTTCAACTCCTTTATCTGCAAAATTTATCGACTGCGGTTTTAATTTGGGCTCAACTAACAACCTGTCTATTTGGGTGACATCCATTTCTCTTAGCTCTGAAATTTCTATTTGAATTTCGCTCAAATTTTCTCTAAAATTTAATTGATGTCTTACAATATTAATCTATCCCAGAAGTCCTGTACAATTGCCTTTTCCAATGTTTAATGACCTTTTGTCTAAAAGATCAAAAACTTCTTCGCAGTCATCTCTAATTTCATTGACTATTATTTTTTTTTCCAGTTATGTCAGTTTCCCATAGCTTGAGCATGATGTCGCCTTTGATTTTCTATGTGGCTGAAATTTTCGTAGTTTTGGATGTCTCTTCACTTGCCGAATATATGATTGCATTTTAGAGAGTAACCCTAGTTGCTTTGGATTATTTTTCCTTCAGGATAATATTATCAAAGGAATTATCTACTTCTTGAAAGTAACTCTGAATAATCTCTATCATGGAAATCAATTTCTGTTGTTCAACTTCTATTTTTGAATGCACTTCTAGTGACTAGGCCATAAAATATTTTAGATCTATGACCTGACCTTCCATCAAATTTAAACTAGCCTGTAATTGTTTTGCATGCTCCTTTTCCTGAGTAACCTGTGCCTGATTTGCTTGTATCTTCTGGTTCATTTCATCCAGGCTTGTTTTGAGTAATTGAATTTCTAGCCTTTCGACAGCCCTGGTCTGATCGAAGCTTTTACTTACCTCTTCTCTAATGTTCTCCTCAGCATTCTTTAACTGATATTGTAATTGAGATATCATGTTATCACTCTTATTTATCCTCGTTCTCATGTTTCCCATGGTAAAAAAGTTTGTTGTTGCCATGGCTCCCATGGAACCTACTATCTCTGTAGCAAAATCCTACTCCTCCAAATTTTGTCCATCTATCAAGAATTTATTCTTTTTAACCATATTCCCCTCCTTCTTATGCATCTCTTGTTTTCGGACGACCTTCCTTTTTCTGTTGAAAAAATAATTAGAAGGAGTAATCTCATATATGGGGATAGAGGTGAGGTCATAAAAAAATAGAGCTCATGTCTGTGGGAATCCAAAAGCGGACTGTAAGGGGGTTAAGGAAGTTATGGGACTTCCTAGCTCTATAGATCCTTTCCCTCCTATTGCCTTAGGCACATTGACATCAACACCAGGTGATGAAGGGGGAGTAAGCTTACTGGACTTAGGTGGTCTCCCGGACCTTTTCTCTGCTTCAGCCTCTGATTTTTTTGTCTACAAGGTCTCTTTGTTTGGTGGGGGAATTTCTATATCCTAAGGGACTTTTTCAGGATTTCCCTTCTTCTTTGCTTCATGTTCAGAGCCTGGGGGAACACTTTCTTTCTCTTGGGGGAGGGTGATTGTTTCTCCTTGTAGTACTTGGGGTAGACCACTCTGTCTATGATTATGAAAGGTATGAAATCTAGTTTGCAGGTCGGACGACAATGTCTGTACTCGTTCCAACACTTGTTTATAAGTTTTAGTCCCCTTGAACATGTCATTCCAAGGGGACTCCTCATGTTCATATTCTTTCATATTACAGTGTATCAAGTGTTTGTTCACTATTTGATAAGGGTCATGCCTTTTGTACTCAATATTTAACAATTTTACTTCTTCAAGTGCTTTTGCTTCCACCTTGGAATGGCCCAAATTTTGTAATGAAAATTTCCCGATGTGCACAAGGAACATTGGCCAAGACTTCTTTTGATTCGCCTTTATCTCTATTCCGATACTGCCTTTCACTATTTGGTGTGCCACTTCCCTACACACCAGTCTATCCGAGAGGAATTTTGGAAGTGCATGAGGGAGAATTGAGCACCCATAAACCCTGATGTAGGAGAAACTTTCTTCAATGAACCAGTCTGCTATTGGCTTGAGACTTTTTGAAACTGTTTCAGAGATGCGAGGAGGGTCACAACCGAAAAACATTTTATGCATTGGTATTACCATGAAATGACAAATTTCGTAAAACAATTTTTTTGCGTTTTATTCCCACAACTAAGAGTGGTACTCGTGAATGGGTTCGAGGCAGGTTATGTTCCAACTCCATTTCATCAGGGGAAATGGAGTCATAAAACAAATTGCGTCCATGATATATGTCGGCATGTAAAAGGCCACTGGTTGACCTCAGGATCTTACAACTTTGTAATCTGAAACCTCTTTGGCTATGTTATCAGATAAAATCTTTTCCCAGTTGAAACTAAATCCTTCTGATGCTTCCTCTAAAAAGGGCACCCATTCTACGGGGAAATGACAGGGATTCTTTTTGCCAAAGAGTCTGCACAACATCATGGCTACATAAACCATGTACTCGTTCAAAGAAGTTGTGGCATAAATTCCATGGGTATCTGCCCTAAATTTTGATGGAAATCTCCACCAGCCTTTGATTAAATCAGGGTAAGTTTGGTCTGCCTCAGTGCATTCCTTTCTCTGAAATTCAGCTATAAATTTGGCATTGTAAATGAATTTAGGATTGGGTGAGAGTTTGTACATAACATGGATATGTTCAGGTTTGAATGAGTCGATGATGGCCCCTTGGTCATTTAAAATGCTTCTCGTTGGAATATCAACCTTCTCTAAAGCCCAACTGATCATGTCATTGTACACCATGAGCCATGGGCGTGTTGCAATCTTGTGAAGTTCTGATTCTGCTATGTCCCGAAGGTGATTCTTGGAATCCTTAAGGGAATTTTCTATCTCGTAATCCAAATTTTCATGGATTTTTCTCCATGATTTGATCGAGTCGATAGCATGTGGCATGGTGTTGCATATGACATCTCCCTCTGGGCTGGAAAACTCAGTTGTATCTTCACTCTTCTTGGATCCCTTATTTTGTGCCATGTCTTTCATATTGAAATAAAAACCTGTCATGGAAGAGAGGTGTGTAAGCTCACCTGGATGCGAATTACTCCTGATAGAAAGAGAAAGAATAAGTTTCAAAAGACAGACCTTTAATTTTATTTTAACTCATTTTATGGTGAAAGTATTGATGCAGCTACCAAGAATTTAATACCTTTATTGCAAAGAATATTTTTGAGATACGCATTTGTGTCACATAAATCACCATCTATCCATTATTAATGTGGTCGTATTTCGACAATTCTAAAATCAAAATTCAAAAGATCTCGTTCGACGAAAATTGAAATATAAAATACCTAAGAAGTTTAATTACCATTAAATGTATTTTTAAAATGAAGCTAGCTCTTTTTAAACATTGGTATTGAGTCGGGACTTCGCGTTTCGGGGTTTCGGGAATCACGCTTACATGAGGTATGTCACCACTAAATCCTGAATCCCAAAATCGTGATGGGATTAGTTTTAGGCCTTAACTTCAGTATTGAGTCAAGACTTCGCATTTCGGGGTTTCGGGGATTGCGCTTACATGAGGTATGTCACCACTAAACCCCAAATCTCGAAATCACAATGGGATTACTTTCTTAATTAATCAGGATCAAGACTGACTTCCATTTCTTTCGGGAAATCAAGAATCGGGATTTCGCGATTTAAAATGTATTGAAAACGTGTTGTTCTGAGTAAGCTTGAATTCCGAAAGGTTAAAAGATGGTTAATTAAATCCTTTAGGGTTTTAATTTATCATGATTAAAAGTACTTTATAGAATGTTCATCTAGACTTTAGAAACACTTGAGATTTCTATCTTTTATTATTAAAAAATAAAATTATTTCAGGATTTCGGTACCAGGATTTTTGGGACTGATAGTGAGGATTATACCTTATAAAAAGCCGAATCCCGGAAAAGAAAAGTTTTAGTCTTAGAGATAAAAAATTTAAGACCAGGTTTCAACAGTTTCACTGCCAGCGGGCCTGTTCAGTACCCCGGTGAAGTTATCAGATTTTCCACATTGAGTTTCCTTTCACCACTTCATTATTTTTAGCATTTAAATGTTGCGATGAGGGAAATCATATAATGAATTTCCTTTCATCATCTCTTTAGATTAGATGGGGGCAATTGATAATGAATTTTATTTCACCATCTCTTTATATACACTTTTGTTATGAAGTGGGGGCAATCAATAAGTATGTAACACACTCAGGGAAAATATACTGCTATTTTTTTTTTTACAGCAAAGGTTTGTCAACTTATTTAAATAGCTCTGGATTAATCTTCTTTGGGCCCTCAGACACTTTAACTTTATGGAGAATCTTGGGGAAAACTTATTAATGTTTTTTAGGGACTTCCCCTGAATGAAAATGATCATTTTATTTCTGCTAGAACGACTAAAAAGGTTAGGATTAGCCCAAACATACTTCCAGTTTAGCCAAAGTTTAGGAGAAACATAGAATTTTACCTATCCTTGCTTTGAAAGTTAGCCTGAACATTTCCGAAATTGAGATGAAACTTCTTTTTTTTTTGCAAGATCTAATGGGAAAAAGTCAGGGTTGGGCGAAGAGTAAGCTTGATAGAGATCGAAGGGAAAAGGTGAGAGAACCTCAGAAACTTAGGAGTGCTAACGAGTATTATTTATTTTTATTTTTTTATTTTTTTTACTGTCGTGAAAATTTGCGTCTCATTCATTTGTACCTCTTAGGACATTTTTAAATCAGGTTCCCAGGTCAGAGTTCATACCTTAGTAGTTCGTCGTATTTACAGCCAGAAGATTGTTTACTTATTACCTTTTTGGTAAATATTTATCATGATTATTCATGCAGATTATCCCTATAGTATAGTTGATCTCTTGGGTCCTTGACGCTTTTCCTGCAAATAAAATGACCTGATAACTGTCAGACACTCATATCAATTTTGTGAACTACTATATTTCAACTATTTTGTATTTGCATTATCTGAAAAATCTTAAATAAATTATTATTATTATTATTATTATTATTGTTATTTTTTAATCTTCAATCAAACTTACCGAAAGCAATGTAACTATAAAGAAAACATGAAAAAAAACTGGTATGTACAATGAAAGTTCGAAAACATATTACTGCATGTAGTGTTTAAGGTATTGCCCATTTACAGGGGCGCTCAGAATGTCTCCATTGAGATTTTCTAATGAAAAATCATTTTCTCCTTTTGAGGCCAAGACTCTATAGGGGCCAGACCAGATCGAATCGAACTTGTCGTGTTTGCCAGTGTCTTCTCTTCTGGCTTCCCATTTTAGTACCAGATCTCCAGGGAGGAAATCTCTATCCTTAGCCTTTTGATCGAATAAAGCCTTCATCTTATCCTGATATCTCCACAACTTTTCGTTTACTTCTGTTCTATTTTGCTGAACTTCGACTAGCTGGTTTTCTCTCCTGGTAATGTCGTTAGGTTCTTCATTTGAATCTTGCCAAATTTTCATTACTGGCAGAGCAAGATTGATTGGTAAAATAATACCAGTGCCATATACCATCTGAAAAGGGGACATTCCAATTTCCCTTTTGGTACTTATCCTATTGTCCCATAGAGCATGTTTCAAATGGATATTCCACGTCTTCTTATTCTCAATCAATATTTTTTTTATCACATTTGTCAGACTTTTGTTAGATGACTCAGCTAAATCGTTTCCCTACGGATAATAAGCTATAGAGTGTCCTAATATGATGTTTAATTTTTTGCAAAAGCTTATCATAGCCATCGATTTAAACTCTTGTGCATTGTCGGTGACTATCTTTCGGGGACAACCGAATCTGGATAAAATATTTTCTTCTAGAAAATTGATTACAACTACGTCAGTTGTGTTTCTCGTGGGAATAACTTCCACCCACTTAGTAAAATAGTTTGTTGCGATTAGAATCCACCTATGATGAGCACTGGAATGTGGGTGAATCTCTCCGATGAAATCAAGACCCCATTGCTGAAAAGGGGCTTTGGTTTTAACTGGAATTAGAGGTAAAACTGGGACTTTCTGTTTACCTGTAAACAATTGATAGGGAACACAAGTTTAGACTTTGGTGTTTACATCTGTGAAAAGTTTGGGCCAGTAATATCCAGCTCTTAAGATTTTATAAGTTGTGGCTCGCCAAGCATGTTTTCCTCCACATACTCCCTCATGGAACTCATCTATAAACTTTTCAGTTTCGGTCTCGACTAAACAACTCAGCAAGAAACCCAGGGGATCCTTCCAATATAATTTTGCATCTATAATACAATATTTTATAGCATGTAGTTTCAGTGTCCTGGCTTTAGATGGATTTATTTCACTGGGAAATTGAAGAGTCAATAGGTAAGAAACAAAATTGCAGTACCAGACTGAAGAAGAAAACATGTCTTCTATCTCAACCGTAGGTGTAGCGAAATCAAGTTCATTTATCTATAAGAAATCCTTGTCTTCTTGTAGCTGATTTATACCGAGTGCCTGCAAGTTAGATTCGGCTAACAATTTAGCCAGACCTTGGCCTTTAATGAGTTTTTTTGGTTTGACTTCAAGATTGAACTCCTGAATCTTAGCTAGCCATCTGCCTCTTCTCCCATCACTATCTGGCTGAACCAGTATGTCTCTGACAGAGCTTGTAAGAACATAGGCTATGATCTTCGAATGTAATACGTACGTTATGAAGGACTTGAGAGCCTTTACCATTGCGTAAGATTGTTTTTCTAGTATATTATATTTCAACTCAGCATCTCTCATACTTTTACTGAAAAAATCAATGGGTTGTTCAAAGCCTTCTTCGTTTTTCTGTAACAATACAACTGCGATAGTGTGTTCGGAAGTGAAGGAAAAAATCAGAATTTATTTTGTGTAATTAGGACTTGCCAAGACTGGCGCTTCGTTGATAACTTTCTTGATTCATTGAAAATATGCTTTGGCTTGGCTTTTCCACTTCGTCTCACTATTGTTTTTCAACATATATGTGATCAACTTCACAATTTCGACGAAGTTAGGGATGAATCTTCTCAAGAAATTTATTTTTCCTAAGAAAGATTGAATTTCTTTTACATTTCTAGGGACATTTATAGTATCTATTGCTTCAATTCTTTTGGGATCAATTTTGATTCCGTCTTTAGACACTACATGACCTAATAGCTTACCTTCTTTCATAGCGAAATGAGATTTTTGGGGATTGAGGAACAAACCAAATTTACGACATTTCTCGAAAGTTTGCTTCAGGTGTACTAGATGTTTTGCATCAGATTTTGAAAAAATAGTCAGATCATCGAGATAGATAGTGACAAATTTATCTCTCTCACCCACGAAGGCAATGCCCATGGCTCGTTGGAAGGTTTCCCTCGCATTCATCAAGACGAAAGGCATTTTATCGTACATGAAGGTACCCCAAGGGGTAGTGAAAGCCATTTTTTCTTTATCATCTTGGTGTACTGCGATCTGATTGTAACCTGAAAAACCATCAATCATTGACATTCTGTTAGCTCCAACTACTTTCTCTAAAATGTAGTCCATCTTAGGGAATGGATAATTGTCTTTGAGTGATGATCGGTTCAGGTTTCTAAAATCATCACACAGTCTGATTTCACCATTTTTCTTTCTTACTGGGACTAAATTAGCCACCCACTCATAATATCTTAGTGGGGCAATGATTTTGGCATCCAAGAGATTTTTGACTTCTTTTTCTATTACTGGTAGCAGGATAGGGTTTATCTATTTGATTTTCTGTTTAAAAGGCTTGACACCAGGTTTCAAAGGAATTTTATGTTCGATTATAGAAGTATCATAAGTTCTCAATTCATCATAAGACCAAGCAAAAACATCTTTATATTTTCTAAGCAACTCAGCATATTCACTTTTGGTTTCTGGGGATAGGTATTTGGATAGTTTCACCAACCGAGGGTTTTCTTTGGTACCTATATCATAGTCCTCAACCTCTTATGCCTGAGGTTGTAAAGTGGATCTTAAAGGGATATCATCTTGACTAAATAACCTTTCCAAGGGAATCATGACCTTGGGGATTTGGGTATTTTTTAGAACAAGAATTCGATGATTGGCGATTTTATCATGGAATTCTTTTGGGTCTTCCCCTTCCTGCATGATCCAAACATGATCATTTTGGTTTTCTTGGTCAGCATGCATTTCGACAAACTCATCTATTGATTCTAAAAATTTGCGCAGTTGTTCATTGTCCTCAAAAAACTGCCAGTGTTGTATGTTATTTGGTATGGAATGTTGATGTATCATTTGTATATGGTACTTTAGTTTGAAAGTGGTGGGAGGTGTGAATGTTGAGGCTTCTTTGGATAACGCATCAACCTGTTGGTTTTCAGTTCTTGGAATGTAGTGGACTTTGAAAGAGGAGGAGAAATTTTCGATCAGATCCCAGACACAATTCCTGTAAGACCTCAACCTAGGATGTTTGGCCTGGTACTGTCGGTTTACCTATTTTACGATTAGCTCGACGTCACCAAATATTTCGAGTTTTTTTATTTTCATTCTCCTAGCAACTTCTAACCCTAACACTAAGGCTTCATACTCGCATACATTATTAGTGTGGTCCACATTCCACTGTAGTCTATAGGAAAAGTGGATTACGAATTGATTATCAGAGGCCACAAGGAGTGTCCCAGCTCCAGCTCCAAAGTAGGATGAAGTGTCGTAAAAAAACATCTTCCACACACCAGTTCTATATACATTTTTTTTAATTTTTTCTTTCTCTGTTTTTTCTTCTGTACAACTTTCATCTATACCTAAATCAATATCATCATCAATGGATAAAATAAAATTACCTAAATCTTGATCTGCAATAGATATAGGGTGGTTATTCGGGTTGCGCGGATCACTTACCATGAATTCCAACCTGGTTTCTCTGTACGGGTGCATGAACTATCCTCCAAAAACTGGAATCGTAGAATATGCCATGTCAAGCTGGAGAGATCCCACAAGCTTGGCGCCCCAAGATCTGGATAACAATATACCATATTTCAGAGAGATATCGATGACCACTACGTCCATGGGAATGCTTTTCGCAAGTATTTGTGCCAGATTTACCACCAAGTCTTTAATCATGCCTATACATTTAACTTTTCTTGAATTGAATGAATATAAATCTCCATAAGGCCTAGTGATTTTGAGACCCAATTTATCCATAATGGATTTAGGAATTACATTGTGAGATGCTCCAGAATCGAGCATATAGTTATGGAGTAGTTGGTCGAACAAGTTTAACATGATATAGAAGGGGGCAACAGTGTCTTTGGCGCCTTCGAAATGTGGACCAAAAACTATGTTCGGTTTTTCATATTCTAGGTTAATGACATCGGCTTGGATTTCGCCTTCTGAAAAACTAATCATCTTGGCAATTTGTTTTCGGTACATTGGTTTTTTTGCCAGCTTGATAAGAGGTATGGGGATCTTGATTTTATTGATTTCATTTTCTAGATTAAAATTCCCCGCAATTTTGTCGTTCTCTATGGTTTGGGCTTCAATCCCCTTCTTATCAGCTTTCTTTTGTGGTGAAGGTTTCATTTCAGTTGCAGGAGCTTTCGCTTTCTATGTTTTGACTGTGGGTGTTTCAGATGCCTTAGTCTTGGTAGGTTGTGTGTCCGTAATGTTATTTTTTTCAGTCTTCTTTTCAGCATTTTTTGAAACCGTCTCGTCTGTCTCACCCCTCCGCAAGATCTTTTTCGTTTGGGTGATTGTGAGACTCTTGTTTCTAGGCCTTAGATTGTACTTCTGGTGAATCTCGGCCATTATACCATTTGCAATACCCTGGTAGGTCAAATCTTCAGAAGTACTATTGTTTATGTCATTTTCCAATCTATTTTCTTTATTTAAGAATTTTTCATAATCTTGTCTCGATAAATAGGGTTGTGTATCATCATCGCTCAGATTGTTTATATCTTCCTCTAATTCCTCGAAATCTTCTAAGTCTTCCTCTCCAATGAAGTTTTCACTCTTGAAGGGGGTTGGGATTTTTTTATCCTCATTCTTAATCTTTATTTGTGGGGCTTGAGGATTGGGATTCCTTCTGAAATCCTTTCTGGGAAAATGGTCATTTTTTGTTTGGTCTAATTCCATTTTTGAAATATTATTAGACGGTTCTTTAATTATTCTAGCCATGTCGTCCATTTTCTCTTTTGAATATCTTCCTAACCTAGAAGATCCTCCTTATTCTCTGTACCTTCTGGTTTCTTTGTTTCCAGTCTCTGTTTTGGCTTTTAGATTTCTTGAAGCCATCATGTTTGATTCAATTTCTAGGGAATCGTCTTGCATCTTGGTGAGGTCTACTGATCTCCTCTCTCTTAATAGTAGGGAGAAATCAGGGTCGAAAGCTCCAATGAAAGTTACTTTCGCTATAGGTTGAGAAGGTTTGACCTCGATGGGAATTTTATTATACAATTTATTAAACCTTTGGGTGAACTCGAGAACTGATTCAGAATTTTTCTTTCTAAGAGCCCCGAATTTAGTCAGATAATAGAGGTGATCTTTCCTTTCTCCCCATTGTCTGATGAAATCACTTTCAAGTTCATCATATTACCTTAAAGATCCCACTGCTAAGCCTCGAAACCAAGTTCTGACTTGTCCTTCAAAAGTTTTCACTAAGAGTCTGGAGTAGTCATCTTCGTGTTCAAGTCCTAGGATGTCAGCAAATTGGTCAAAGAAATTGATGTGTTCTTGTGCGGTTAAATCGCCTTCCCCTGTGAATTTTGGGAGATTTTTCATGTAATTTTCTGGAAGGTCATGTAGGGGAACTGGGAGGAGAAGAGGGGAATATATGGCATCCACCTTAGCAAAAATTCCAGGGAGTGGTACTTGGCCACCTGTTGCTCCCCCTGCAGCACCACCTACAACACCACCTCCAGCCCCCGCATCTCCGTGCGCAGCCATTGATGGATTTGAGTCTGAAACTCGGAGTGTATGAGGAGAAAGCTCATGGAAGCTGGGTAGATTTTGGGTTGTGCTTGAATGTGACAGAAAGGTTGTGGGGAATGGATCATCAAGGCATAGGAAACTAGATAAAAAAGTCCCAAGATGAAAAGAACTTGTTTCTCCAGACTTGTAAGACGAATATATCGGAGAATCAATGGGGATTAAATCAGGATACATAGGGCATTCTTTAGAGAGCTTGGTAGTAGGGGTGTGCACTTTGGGAAGAGAGAATGTATCGATTGTGAGGGGGAGGGATATGAATATCTCAAGTCTTCCTTTGACGTTCGACCATGTAGAATTAGGTTGACATATGGTATGTGTCGGTGAAACGATTTGTCTAAGGGATCTTCTTGATTTTAAAATATTTTCCGGATTAGATACTGGCGAGTTATGCTTGTCATTTGGGTTCTTTCTGGTGTTCTTTCAACTAAAATCCAGTTTACTTATCATGGAGTCACCAAGTGAAAGAAAAAAGTAGCCTTAGAAGGTTTTTCGATCTTTCTTCACTATCAAAGAAAGAAAGTGTCAATGTCGTTCTTCCTAGGGAAAAGATTCATTTCGTCATCCCTGACAGCGGCACCAAAAAGATGTTGTTCCTAATTTTATACTTTAAGGCTCTAAAGTATATTTTCAAGGCATATGAAAAGGTAGAGATAGTTAATGGGTAAAAATACTAGTTTAATGGAAAGCGAGATCAAAGTTGGTTCCTTAACTGTCTCTATCTGGCTTCCCATTTTTCTTGGATGCTAATATCCCTTTCAATCACAGCCCATGAACATTCGAGTTCTACCTATGTATTTGTTGTTTGTAATATGGTATTGAATAGGTTTAATGCAATGCTTGTCTGATCGGATAGACCAGGTTCTATATTAGGCTGTCTGGTAACTGGAACAATCATGAAAGCTAAGGGTTTCCTTTTTTTAAGTCAAAATTATTTTCAAGGGTCACAAATTTCTGGTTTAAATTAATAAGAACAAAACTTCCAAATTATGGATCAATAGTATAACATAAATAAAGGCCGTTTCTAGTATCTGAGTCAAATTTTAAAGAAAACGATACATGGAATGAAGAAAGAAAAAGAAACATATAGTTGTATAACAAAAATGAGGCATCAATTAAAGAGGAATCTCATTTTATGCTAATAAGAGAAAGAGGGATGATAAATTTGAAGAAGTATACAATTTCAGAGTTTTAAAACGCTCATAGGTCTTATATCGGATGATAGCTGATACAGAGGAAAAAATGAAAACGGTTAGATAATCTGACTGTTCAATCACCACAATAGAAGTTGCATCATGAAAAGCATTCAACGAAGGTATGAAATAAAAGATGGAATGACAGAGAAACACATAACTCAGGCTTGACAAGATCTGGAATCTTCAATCTATATTAGATTGATTCTGGAAAAATGAAATTTTATTTTTACAATCCTATCCAGAAAAAATCCCTCTCTTAGTCTTGAAAAGTTATATTTATACAAAACTACCAATCTTAAGATGGTTGGTGGTTTCCTAATTCCTAGTGACTAACAATTTGTTAAAAAACAGATCAAAAACCGTTTGCACGATCTTCATCATTCTTCTGTGTTCTTGGAAGTAAAGATCTTCCAAATGATACTTTTACTTTGTTGATGACTCTCCTTCTTTTTATCCAATACATTCAATGCATCTCTCCAGGAACTGTGTAAAATTTATGGGAGGTTTTGGAAGGTCTTTTGCTTCGAACAGATAAACCTTTCTCTGTATCTTGGAAATAAGGTCTTCAACTCCTTTATCTGCAAAATTTATTGACTGTAGTTTTAAGTTGGGCTCAACTAAGAACCTGTCTATTTGGGTGACATCCATTTCTCTTAGCTGTGAAATTTCTATTTGAATTTCACTCAAATTTTCTCTAAATTTTAATTGATTTCTTACAATATTAATCTGTCCTGGAAGTCCTGTACAATTGCCTTTTCCAATGTTTAACGACCTTTTGTATAAAATATCAAAAACTTCTTCACAGTCATCTATGATTTCCATGTCTATTCTTTTGTTTTCATTTATGTTGGTTTCCCATAGCTTGAGCATGATGTCGCCTCTTATTTGCTCTATGGCTGAAATTTTCGTAGTTTTGGATGTCTCTTCACTTGCCGAATATATGATTGCCATTTGGAGAGTAACCCTAGCTTCTTTGGCTTCTTTTTCCTTCAGGGTAATATTATCAAAGGCATTATCTTCTTCTTGAAAGTAACTCTGAATAATCTCTATCTTGGAAATCAATTTCTGTTGTTCAACTTCTATTTTTGAATGCACTTCTAGTGACTGGGCCTGAAAATATTTTTGATCTATGACCTGACCTTCCATCAAATTTAACCTAGCCTATAACTGTTCTACATGCTCCTTTTGTTGAGTAACCTGAGCCTGACTTGCTTGTATCTTCTGGTTCATTTCGTCCAAGCTTGTTTTGAGTAATTGAATTTCTAGCCTTTCGGCAGCCCTGGTCTACTCCAAGATTTTACTCACCTCTTCTTTGATGTTCTCCTCATCATTCTTTAACTGATCTTGTAATTGAGCTATCATGTTATCACTCTTCTTTATCCTCGTTCTCATGTTTCCTATGGTAAAAAAAAATTTTGTTGCCATGGCTCCCATGGAACCTGCTATCTCTGTAGCGAAATCCTCCTCCTCCAAATTTTGTCCATCTATCAAGACTTTATGCTTTTTTACCATATTCCCCTCCTTCTTATGCTTTTCTTGTTTCAGGACAACCTTCCTTTTTCTGCTGAAAAAATAATCAGAAGGAGGAATCTCATCTATGGGGATAGAGGTGAGGTCATCAACAAATAGAGCTCCTATCTATGGGAATCCAAAAGCAGACTGTAAGGGGGTTAAGGAAGCTATGGGACTTCCTAGCTCTATAGATCCTTTCCCTCCTGTTGCCTTAGGCGTATTGACATCAACACCAGGTGACGAAGGGGGAGTAAGCTTACTGGACTTGGGTGGTCTCCTAGATCTTTTCTCTGCTTCGGTCTTTGATTTTTTTGTCTGTAAGATCTCTTTGTTTGGTGGGGGACTTTCCATATCCTGTGGGAATTTTTCGGGATTGTCATTCTTCTGTGCTTCATGTTCGAAGCTTGGGGGAACACTTTCTTTCTCCTGGGGGAGGGTGATTGTTTCTCCTTGCAGTACTTGGGGTATACCACTCTGTCTATGCTTCTGAAAGGTCCAAAAGCTAGCTTGCAGGTCGGACAATAGTGTCTATACTCGTTCTAACACCTCTTTATAAGTTTTAGTCCCTTTGAACATGTCATCCCAAGGGGACTCCTCATGTTCATATGATTTCATATTGTAGTGTATCAAGTGTTTGTTCACTAGTTGATGAGGGTCATGCCTTTTGTACTCAATATTTAACAATTTGACTTTTTCGAGTGCTTCTGCTTCTACCTTGGAATGACCCAAATTTTGTAATGAAAATTTCCCGATGTGCACAGGGAAGATTGGCCAGGACTTATTTTGAGCTACCTTTATCTCTATTCTAATACTACCTTTCACTATTCGGTGTGCCACTTCCCTACATACCAGTCTATCCGGGAGGAATTTTGGAAGTGCATGAGGGGGGATTGAGCACCCATAAACCCTTATGTAGGAGAAGCTTTCTTCAATGAACCAGTCTACTATTGGCTTGAGGTTTTTTGAAACTATTTCAGAAATGAGAGGAGGGTCACAGCTGAAAAACATTTTATGCATTGGTATTACCACAAAATGACAAATTTCGTAAAATGAATTTTTTGCGTTTTCTTCCCACAACTCAAAGTGATACTCGTGAATGGGTTCGAGGCAGGTTATGTTCCAACTCAATTTAATCAGGGGGAATGGAGTCATAAAACAAATTGCATCCATGATGTATGCCGACATGTAAAAGGCCATTGGTTGACCTCAGGATCTTGCAGCTTTGTAATTTGAAACATCTTTGTCTATGTTATCGGATAAAATCTTGTCCCAGTTGAAACTATATCCTTCTGGTGCTTCCTCTAAAAAGGGCACCCATTCTGCGGGGAAATGATAGGGATTCGTTTTGTTGAAGAGTCTGCACAACATCATGGCTACATAAACCATGTACTCATTCAAAGAAGTTATGGCATAAATTCCATGGGTATCAGCCCTAAATTTTGATGGACATCGCCACCAACCTTTGATTAAATCAAGGTAAGTTTGGTCTACCTCAGTGCATTCCTTTCTCTGAAATTCAACTATAATTTCGGCATTGTAAATGAATTTAGGATTGGGTGAGAGTTTGTACATAACCTAGACATGTCCAAGTCTGAATGAGCCGATAATGGCCCCTTGATCATTTAAAATGCTTCTCGTTGGGATATCAACCTTCTCTAAAGCCCAACTGATCATGTCGTTGTACGCCATGAGTCGTGTGCATGCTGCAATATTGTGAAGTTCTGATTTTGCTATGTCTCGAAGGTGATTCTTGGAATCATTAAGGGAATTTTTTATCTCGTAGTCCAGATTTTCATAGATTTGTCTCCATGACTTAATCGAGTTGCTAGCATGTGGCGTGTTGTCAGATATGACATCTCGCTCTGGGCTAGAAATCTCAGTTGTATCTCCACTCTTCTTGGATCCTTTCTTTGGTGCCATATCTTTCGTATTGGAACGGAAACCTGTCACAGAAGACGGGTGCGTAAGCTTGGCTAGATGTGACTTACTCCTGATGGAAAGAGAAAGAATAAGGTTCAAAACATAGACCTTTAATTTTCCTTTAACTCATTTTATGGTGAAAGTACTGACGCAGCTGCCAAGAATTTAATACCTTTAATGCAGAGAATATTTCTAAGATATGCATTTGTGTCACATAAATCACCAGCTATCCGTTATTAATATGGCCATATTTCAGCGATTCTAAAATCAAAATTCGAAAGATCTCGTTCAACGAAACCCGGAAAATGAAAATACCTAAGTAGTTTAATTACCATCAAATGTATTTTTAAAACGAAGTTAGTTCATTTTAAACATTGCTATTCAGTTGGGATTTCGCGTTTCGAAGTTCTCGCTTACATGAGGTATGTCACCACTAAACCCCGAATCCTAAAATCATTATGGGATTAGTTTAGGCCTTAACTTTGGTATTAGTAATTTAATTAATCAGGATCAAGAACTAACTTCCATTTTTTTTGGGAAATCGGGGATCCGGATTTCGCGATTCGAAATGTATTGAAAACATGTTGTTCTGAGTAAACCTGAATCCTGAAAGGTTAAAAGATTGTTAATTAACTCCTTTAGGTTTTTAATTTATCGTTATTAAAAGTACTTTACAGAACGTGCGTCGAGACTTTAAAAACACTTAAGATTTATGCCTTTTATTATTAAAAAATAAAGCCATTCTAGGATTTCGGTACCGGGCTTTTGGGACTGATAGCGAGGATTATACCTTATGAAAAGATGAATCCCGAAAAATAATTTTTTTAGTCTTAGAGATAAAAAAAATTTAATACCTGGTTTCAACAGTGTCCAAATGTAGTTTTTTTTCTTGGTATAGAGGTCTGTAATCCAAGGGAAAATTCATCTATCCGCAGGGGAATATTTTCGTAATAGAAATTGGCGACTCCATTGGGGAAACAAATTGACTTGTCTTTCCTTGGATCGTCAAATATTTTTACCACCTTTATATCTTGTTTTTTGTTTGTTTCTGATCTTCTTCCCTTTCTCTCTTCTTCAGTGAAGATATCACAGAGTCTTTGAATAAGTTTTTTGAGCTTTGAACCTTCTTTTTGAGTTTTTGGGAAGGGTAGTGCTCCTCTACTATGTACACTAGGGCGTTGGTGTATGATCAGTGCTCGCGTGTAGTGTATACCATAGTGCTTTTGCACTTTGTCCCTTTGGAAATAAGAGAATTGATATCCTTTTCTATGGTTTTATGCCCCTTTCTGCTTGTTTTTTCTCGGTCCGATCCTAAGGGGATTTTTTTCTCAGAGACTCTTGATTATCTTTGACTTTGTTTTTCTAAGAGTTTGACATTTATCACTCATTTATGTTTATCCTTTGAGTTTGCAAATTTTCTCTTAGTTGTGGTCACCTTGGGTTAACAATATCCCTTGGTTCTTTCTACCTTTGAGATTGTATGATCTTTGTCTTGTAAATCTTTCAGATTGCTTGTTTGTTTAGGAATGTTCATCAACTAGGGTTTGTAAGGGTTGCTTGGTATTGATCCTTCTTGTCTTCATTTGAAAAATCTCACTTTTATATATGGTTAAGACTCTTATGACAACCTAGCTTGAATTTTTATTCTTGTTACTCATTGTTTGAGGATTTTCATGAGTGTTTGTCTTCTTTCTCTTTTCCATCATTGAGTTATTGATTGAATATGTTATCTCCTACATTTTTTCTTCTAGTTCTCATCACTTTGAGTGTTCTTTGCTTGATTTCTTTTTTCCGCATAGTTCTTTGTATTAAACATAGATCTCTTTCATCTAAAAGTTAAGATGCAAAACTTTTGCATATCTCCTTGCATAATAAATGAAGAAATTTTGCATTCATTAGGGAGTTTGCTTTGGTTTATGTTTGGAAAAAGAGCTAGTTTTGCATGTGCATTTCGGTTTTCAAAAACATGTGTTCGGAAGTTTGGCATCATATTGATCCCAGAAATTGAAAGTTGCATCGTTTTGATTGCTTTCTTGTGTTAAGAAGAATAGAACACTTCTCCTTCCTGTACATAGAATTCATTGAAAGAAAGACTTGAGATCATTTTTGTGCATTCTATTAGAGTCAAGTCTCTTACACATCATCAATTTCATCTCCGTTAACCCTTTGAGTTAAAAGCCATTAAAATCAACCATGAGCTAATAAAATCGACTATAATTTTTATTTTTTTTTAGCACACCGACAATAGCCTAGGATTAGGGTCTTTGGACTAGGTGAAGTGAGTAAATTGTCCAAGAATACTAAACAGAGTGCAAAACACTAAAGAATGTACAAATCCAAATTTTGTATAAGAATAGCTGGGAACCCCCTCTCACACATGGGCTAAAAATGATGTCATGTACAGGAGAGAAACAAATATTACCCCTCCAAAGTTCAACCAATCATAGTGGACATATAGTATATTGGGGGTTGTTCTTGAGAAACCACTGGCTTCATTTGGTCTCGGTGCTTCGTGAACTCTGAATTTGTTCGAGTTCCTCTGGATTCTTCTGGTCCAATTGTCTTCAATTCTCTTGAAGCTCTTCGAACTTTGATATCCTTACCATACGTTCGATATAGACTGTCGAATGTACCCGCTCGGAGGCTGATTGTGAATTGGTATCCTTAGTGGCCTTTCCTAGGTACCTACAGGGGTGACTATGGGGGGACTTCCATGGTACCTACCATAGACGTCATATAACATTCTCAGTTCCCTTGGAGGGAGATCTCATGAAAGTGAGGGTTTCTTTCACTGAGAAGCATTGTTATGTGGAGGTTGGGGTAACTGCTTCTCACTTCTTCATTGGCGGCTTGATATCTCGTCTTCCAAAGATCCTTAAATCTATTGTTTCTTAGTTGATTTATTTTAGTTTTCATAGGAGTGTGTCTATTTGACTTTCATAGTCAGACTTAGGATCATAAATTTCACAGTATACAAGGTATGGAACCTGACACTTAGGAACCTCAACACAATATTTATTATGAAGGAATGATCATCGATCACACTTCTGACACCGGGAGCATCACTCCTCGAAGTGGCCAACACATTGAAGAACTAGTCACAACCTTCGTAAAAAGCCTTGCATCTTACGCAAATCCTATTTTTAATGATCAATGCAACCTACCACTTATTGATCCACCATCTACGAGATATTTTGATGCCTTTTCTTCTTACTATTTACCGTACGGTTCAACCACTACACCATCCTTTGGCATGAACCCACTGATTTTTGGTTTTCCTGAAGGACTTGGGAATTTATATTTTTTCACAACTCTAGAAATACCATTGACCTAGGTAACTCCGAATCAATGACTTGCACATTCATATCCTTTTGCACATGAGTCAGGTAATATTCCTGCTTCACTATTTCTACACATGTACATACCAAGTCCCTTACTTGGTCATCCCATTGGTAAAATGGCCAGCAATATACTCATTCACACAACCATGGTTACACAAGTTACTCAGCCTCCATATCACACATCATAGATTAGTACTCCCTATATTGGAGGGAAATCTTCAATGGGATTCCAACCTTCAGTTGGGGGGAAACCTTCAGTTGCAGGACAACCTTTTACTGGGGGGAAACCTACATGGTTGCAACATCAACAAGCCTGGGGGAAATTTGTTACTGCAAGTCATTCTATCCCTACTACCACTCGCATGTATATTAGGAATCCATATCTATGAGTTGTGAATCCTTTGTGGGCTCAACCCAATCCGGTGGGCATTCCTCCGCAAGGAACTATGCCCTCTCAATTCGTCAACCCTAGGATTTAGATGCAACAATCCCTTAAATCAAAATATATGGGAGACCTATTAGGCCAACCACATCATATCGGGGGAGCATTAGGTCAATTTCAGTATATAGGAGTCCCATCCTCTCCGTCACAATACATGGGTGGACAAACAGGAAAACCACCTTACATAGGTGGACAAACAGGAAAACCACCTTACATAGGTGGAAAACCCAGACAACCACTGTATATGGGAGGACCATCTAGTTTTTTCATCTTGCCACAACTTGTATATGGTCCTACTGGTGTTTCTATGCAATATGATTATCACTAGTATCAATATCATAACGAACAAATATCATTCTTGGCTACGTTAGATATACCATATCTATCATGTTTAAAAAACAATCTCATTCTTCATGCCCCGTTTTGGCTCACTATCCCTGCCAAATTACCATCCGACATCTCGAAATTTCACGAAAAACTTGGGGAAGATCCTAATAATCATGTTATGACTTTCCATTTATGGTGTTCTTCCAACTATTTGATGCATGATTCCATTCATCTTAGACTTTTTCAGAGAACACTTGTAGGTGTGGAAGAAAAATGGTACATTAAAATTCCACGTAACTCCTTTGCCGACTTTAATTCTCTTGCCATGGCTTTCCTGATGCATTTTCAGTTTCCTTTACGATACGCAACTAGTACATAACTTTTGACCTCTCTCCAAAAATCCTCTTCCACCCACATTGTTGATCATATTCATGAGTGGAGATGACGAAGATGGTTGATTAAGGCTCCAATTACAGACCAAATCCTTATGGATTGTTTTAAAATTTTTCTCTTGCCTCCCATATCCCACGATTTTTCTATGGGAAACGTAGTTACTAAAGAGCATGTTATCAACTATGCACAATATTTGGACTTGGTTTACTCCCAGTATATAATACTTTATGATCTGATCCCTAATGCTCCTTATCCGTCGAATGATCCATCGAGACCTGCCTCAAAACCTACTTTTGTTCCAAACACCGCAACTACTTGCGCTCCTGCTCAAACCTATGAGGTGAATATGGTCCAATCCAATTCATCGTAGAAACCATGAGGTATCAATAAAAACAAGGGTAAATCCAAGAAACCTTCTGATGAGTAGGATAATCCTAAGACTATTGACACTCAACCAAAAACGAAGCATAAATCTCCTAGATTGCCCTCATCTTGAGGTTGTCGCTAAATATATGAAGGTTTCTTCCCAACCAGTTCATCAACAACATTTGGTTGCACAAAATACTTCCCCTCCACATGGGGGAAACACAGGTCGTTCCCACCATGGGGATGCTTCCATAAAAACCTTTGAGTTGTACATGTTTAAGATGATTAATGTCACAACTCGAGCAAATACCTATGGCACTCCTACGGGTGATTAGACTAAAGGGAAGTTTGTTGATCAGCCCTCTAATTCGACTCCTCATCCATCTTCCAATCCTATTCATATTGAGAATCCTATTTTTGACACAAAGTTGCGCCTGCACAAGAGCGTAATTCAAAAAGTGACATTTAAGGCTAATGCTTGCGCTTCCCAAAATTACAACATCATTGAATATTTTGCACAAGATCCTTGTGTTATGTCAACCCTCAAAGTTATAAAACATTGTCCAAGTCAACGTAGAACCGTGTTTTTATCCATTGTAGCCATGGATCCCGAGGAGTCGAACCTGATTACATTTAATATAGATTATTTTATGGAGAAAGTCTCCCACCATATATCATTCCAAATTCAAGTTTTGGTTGGTGGAAAGAACATTCATTGTATTGTTTTGGACGAGGGATCCTCCACTTGTGTCATGTCTTTTCCTTGTTGGAGAGCCCTTGGTTTTCCTACACTTACCTTGTCCCCTACCACCCTGAAAGAATTTGATGGATATGGTTTCCAACCTCACAGACTCTTGCAATCTTTCATGGAAACATTGAAGGGTAAGACCGTTTTGGTTGATATAGAAGTAGTTGATGCACCCATGGATTATAATTTGTTAGTTGGTCATAATTGGTTATTTGCTATGATTATTGTCGAATATTCAGTGTTTTGTATCTTATGATTTCCCCATTAAGGAAATATTATCATTGTTGACCAACTTGAGTATACAACTCCAGATCTAAACAATGTCATAGAAAATAATGTCCCTTTTCTAGGATAGACTAGTTTTGAGAGTGTAGGTGTAGGTATTCTCAAGGATTCCTCGTTCATGGGGTTTTTTCCTTTTCCTGTTCCTCCCACCGCACAGGTTGCCACATTAAACATGATTTCAACTCAAGTGCGACAATCCTTAGAATCATCTCATATTTTGGTAGTACCTGGTCTCGACGAGCATAGTTCATCTTCTTTGTCAAGCTCATTAAAAACTGCAACAGACCCACCCGAACTGAGTCTCTCTATGGATCCAGTACTTAAACCTTCTTTTGCTCCACCTAGTGAAAATGTTCCCACTAGTAACCACATGCCTAAACAAGGAAAGAAGAATATTTGATGTAGGAAAAAACTCTTGGGGGGGAGGTCTCCAACCTCTTGACATCATCCTGGAGCAAAGCCACTAGATTCTCCCATATAAACTGAGGGAAACACACCTCTATAAATACACACTGCTAGGAGTGATCCTCGTTCGAGGATCATTTCCATCGTAACACAGTAAATATTTCTAGACCGAGATTGGTCTTCGTTATTTATCATGCTCGTTAAAATATGAGAATGATTTACCAAGTACAATTTTATCTCTTTTTCGGACTCGTAAAATCATACGAAAAATGAACTTTTTGGAGTCTCCTTTAAGCTCTTTTCAAACTCCCTAAACATGAAAAAAATTTTGAGTGATTTTGCTTCCTTTCACACTTGTTAAAAGGTTTGAAAGGGCATCTTTTGAGTGGCATTTTATCTTTTTTTTGGTCTCGCAATACTAATTACAAAAAAGAAACACTCTAATCAAGCATGATTAGAAGAGTTCTCCCTTGTATTGTTTTACATTTTTTTCAGGCTTGGGAGACTAAATTTATTAAAAGGTCATCCATGGAGTCTCCTTTAAGTTCTTTTCATACTCTATAAACATGAAAAACCAAATATTTTATCTTCTTTGGGCTCGTAAAACTATGCATCAAAGGACCTATATGAGTCCAATCTCTAGGACCCATATGGGGCCGAACCCCTCCTTCATCAGGTTCGTTAAGAATATGTCGAGCGACTCACTCAAAGGATGAGATATACCAAGCATCCCTTATCCTCCTCAAGCTCGTTAAAAAATAAAGGGGTACTCATCTATCTGAGTGGGGGAAAAAATTGAAGGAAGTGGGTCAAGTTTTTTGGGAATCCTTTATGGCAGCTATTGTTGCCCTTGAACATGGCACCTATTTGCGTCTCATCTTACAGTTGGGTAATCTACTTTTCTCTGAGTCATACCAATTCCATGTATTTCCATACTTTTTCATCAATTCGAAGAGTGCTCTTATTGCTAACACATCACATTCTTGGTACTCGTCAATTCAATGATGCCAAGTTAGTTTTCATCCTCATCATGTTTAAGGGAAGTTTCACATCAAACCATCCATCTACAATATTTCCATTTTCCATTTCCTGTGTCAGTCCATACTCATTTGACTCACCATCTTAAATCACTTTCCTATGTCAATTTCATGTCGATGATTGGGGATACATCAAGACCCTCCTTCGACGAGTCTTTTCCTATCAACTTCAACACATCATCCGAGAATTAGACTTAGAAACTAGTTAGTACCTTGGGATTTGCATGCCTCAATGACATGCCTCCTTGCTTCTAGCAGTAGGTTTACACCATTGACCTCTGTTCGGTTTATTCCATGAATGATCGACCTCAGCTCATTTATTAACATTCGCTAGAATGTACTAGGGTACCTTGGGAGTCATTGACATCATTGGTTATTTCCCTCACACTTGTTAACAGTTTACCTCAATGATTGGTAATCAAATGGTTTCTACCATGTTCAACATCAAATCATCCATTCACATGGCTAGATTTGTACCACATCGGGATTAGGACGAAGACCTTGGGTTGAGATTTCATCTTTTATCTGCTTTTCCCAGGCTGCGAAGGAGATCATTTAAGCATACTAATATATATATTGTCAGTGGTCATATAGATCCACTTTGTATTGATCCGTGGCTATTTTTTGTCATCTCGTAGCTCCATTGTATATTTTTTGTGGTTGTGATTAGTTCCTATCATGGAGGTATGGATCCACATTGTATCTCTAGTGGCCATATCCTTAGTCTGTGTTTTCATGGATCCGGAGTGTATTGGTCGGGGGCCATGCATTGAGTTATATCATATTTTGAGCATAGGTATGTCTTCCTCGGAAATGGAACATATATTAATATTGTTTGATGGTTGTTTGTAGATTCTACCATGTTCTCCCACTCCAACACCCTTGCATTGAATAATTGTAAAGTGTTTTGTCCTTCAGTTTCTCTTTTGACCTCACACTTTAGGGGGCATTTGTTACACACCAAAATTTCACACTTAAGTGTCACACCTATTTCACCTAAGTGTCATAAACTGTCACGTTCACTTTACTAAGTGTCACAACATCCTGACACCATGAAAAAACATTTTTCACAATCCATAGTCAATGTGGAGGAGAAATATATCATATGAAGGTCAAAATACTATGTGCGCATGAATTATTCATTATTATTCATAAAAAGGAAATTAATTTATTGTGAGAATCCATCTCACATTTAGTTTCCTAATCTCAAGGAAAAGTTGATAATGTCATGGATGGTTGAGATATTTTCTCAAACCAAAATCCTAATTTGGTGGATCTTGGGATATATTTCCTCCTAAAAATACCTGAGAGATATTTTCTCCCTAAAATCCTTGCGAAATATTTTCTCCCTAAAAATATTGGAGATCCCATTTTAGTGGATCTAGTGAGTTATATTCTCCATGGTGGTTAATCCTCCAAATCATATATAATGAGGGCTTTCCATGGTGAAAAGGAGGAAGCTTTTAGATAACAAACTTATCATCTTGGTAGCATCGTGCAAGGGTTGGACGAGGAGAGCTTGGGGAGGTTGTTGCAACTGCATCAATCGTGGTCTGCAAGTATTCTCTTTGGGTTCAACAAATTTATCTACTTAACGAGAATGATGACCTCAAAAAGAGAACTTTGGCCCAAAAAAACCCATATTTTTGCAAAAAAAACATGAAAATAAACCCCCAAATTGAAAAGTGGTGCTACTGGTAGCACCATTTTTTCAAACGGGGTCAAAATTACAACATTTTTCAACTATGACCTTCAAAACTCATACAGTAACTCAAAAAAACCTTAAAATCAACACCTAAATAAAATAATGATGTTACATAAAACAAAATGTTAAAATTTTAGCTAATTACGACCTAATTGAAATTGTAGCCTTGACAACACATCCATATGCAAATAAAAAACCCAAATTTGGATCCTAAATGGTCACTTGAAAAAAAAATTCCATTTTTTTTTAAATGAAGGAAAAAACACATTTAAAAAAAATATTGAAAAGACAAATTAAAAAAAAAAAACATTAAAAAAAGGTGAAAAAACCAAACAAGCTAAAAATAAATGAAAAAAAATTAAAATTTCCCTCGAAAACATTGATTTTA